>PYFS01002348.1:0-46227 GCA_003671545.1 Ophiognomonia clavigignenti-juglandacearum | reverse complement strand
ACCAAAGGGGAAAGGAGGTGGGGGTTTAACCTTTTGTATAAAGGGGTTGGGGGGGGGGGGGTTGGGGGGTTTTTCCCCTCCGGGGGGGCTTCTTGCCTGGGCCTTTTTTTTTTTTTTTTTTGGGGGGGGGGGGGTGTGGCGGCATCTACCTACCTCTGAAGACAACGTCGAGCAGTTCTCTCGCATTGCGTGAATCACTGTCCCCGAGCAAAGGAGGAGGAGTTGGGGCAGCTGCTGTCCGCTGGACCACTGCGGAATTTGGGTCAGATTGTGGAGCCTGCCTACGTAGTACCTAGGTATCGAAGCTTGAACAAGCTCGGGAGCGGGCATCTGCTGGATTGCTGGAGCGGGTGCGGGTGCGGTACGGTGAGCTGCGTGGCTTGTGTACTGCAGGCTGATGAGGGTGAAGTCCTCCATACTCCATACTCCGTCCATCATAAGTCCATTGGCCAGTCAGAAGGTTCCCGCCGCAACCTTCAGGACCGTGAGTTGACCCTTGACGGGAAGTTGTTTATTCTTTTTGAGGTGCCGCCGGAGGCGTTTGCTAGGCAGCAAATGGCTTTGGAATGAATATCCTCGTACTGGTAAATTGGACTGCATCGGATGCCCATGCTTCTGGCTACGTCGTGGGCGTGTCGGATAATCATAATGCCCTGCCTCTTGCTGCAATCGCCCGTCACTTTGCTCATGGACTATACGCTGGCGATCGTCACCATATCCCCAGGGCCTTTCCTGATAGTGTTCAGCGTAGGTATCGACATGGGCTCGCATACAAACTACTATTCCGGAATCGGAAGAGGTAATGTATCCTATTCGTATGGAATCGTTGGCCAATACAGCCTGAGCAGATACGCGTCCATGTAGTTGTGGGTATCATGTTGAAAGAAGCTGCCCTTCCAACAGCTTTATTCTCTTGCGTATGGCCTGTGCGTGAGGATAGGCCAGCCATTGCATTGCTGAGATCTTAGAATGGTCATGAGGGCGATTTAGAGCCGGTGCCTAGGAGGAAGTGTTAGAAATTATTCTGAAGGCAACGGGAAAGGGTGCCTATACCATAGTACATAGTAGCTATAGACTCAGTAAAGGGTAAAAAAGACTAGTATTTACTCAAGTAGTCTTTTATAGGTACTTACACACCTTATGGCCTGATGTACTCTGCTCCGCCGGCTGTCAAGAAATCAAAATCAACACCCTCTTCTGCTTGGTTCACATGACGCTCGTACAGGCCACGATACCCTCTGGTGGGTATCCTCCTTCTTTCACTTGGTCCACGACTCTCCTCCTTTCCCTCCAGCCTTGTCGCCCGCTCCACCATTCTCCTGCTGATCTCCTCCGGCGACAATTCCACATTCAACATTCTCCTCTCCACATCACACTCAATCACATCACCATCCCGCACAATGCCCAGCACGCTCTGGGGAAGCGCCGCCTCGGGTGATATGTGGAGCACAATGCTCCCGCCAGCAGTGCCACTCATACGCCCGTCCGAGAGACGCAGCATGTCCTTGACACCTTTGCCCGCCAGTTTCCGTGGGATGGGCACAAGTCCCGCCTCGGGCATTCCGGGATTGAGGAACCCAATCGGGCCAATGCCCTGCAGCACCAGCACCGAGTCCTCGTCCACCTCCAGGTCCGGATCGTCAATCCTCGCCGCCAAGTCTGCCGGACCGGCAAACACAACCGCCTTGCCACGGTGTGACAGTAGATGCCGGTATTTACTCGCACTGGCTTTGATGACCGCACCGTTGGGCGCAAGGTTTCCGCGGAGGACGACTAGTGACGAGGAGGCGTGTAAGGGGTCGTCGAGAGAGCGGATGATCTGCCGAGAGAAGGAAAAGGACTGGAAGGGTGTCTCGTCCAGAACCTCGCCCAGCGTCTGGCCGCTCACCGTCAAGGCGTCCAGCTTGAGCAAGGGGCGTAGTGTGTGCAGCAGTGCCAGCATCCCGCCCGCGTTGTGCAGGTCCGTCATGTAGTTGTCACCACTTGGTTTGAGATCCACCAGTAACGGGGTGTTGCGCCCAATGTCGTCGACGGTCTGCAGGGTGATTTTGCCAGCGATGTGAGGATGGCGGTTCGCAATGGCTAGCAGGTGGACAATGCCGTTGGTGGAGCCGCCAATGGCCTGCAGAACGGTAATGGCGTTGTGGAAGGAGGCTTCACTCAGCAGGCTCGTCAGCAATAGCGGGCTTGCGCTGTCTTGAGCGATGGACAGGGCTGCTTTGACGGCGTTTTTGCCGGTTTCCTCGGCGACACGAAGCCGAGTACTTGATACCGCGGGCGCCGTTCTGATTCCGCATGTTAGCATCCACAGATGGACCCGGAGAAGACCTACCCCCGACTCCGGTATAAAGTAGAAGCGCAGGGAAGGGAAGAAGGGCCCAAGTGACATACGCGCCAGCTCGCAAATCCATCAGACCTAGAGCCGCTGTGATACACGCCATCGTGGATGCGGTTCCCATGACCCCACAGGTTCCAGCCGTTGCTGAACGGGCCATGTCAGCAGCGACTCAACTCCAGGGTAAAGAACAAGATACTATATGTAGCTTACGGGCAAGCTCCTCGTTCAGTTCCGAGATGTCCTCGACACTGATTTCATCACCTCGATAGGCAGCCCAGTTGTTTCGACAGTCGGTGCAGGCCCCTATACGCTGACCTCGGAAGCTCCCAGGCATCATGGGACCCGTGATCAAAGGGAGCACCGCCTTGCCAGACGAGATACCGCCCATGAGTTGAGCTGGTACTGTTTTGTCGCAACCTGACTTCCCTCTAGATCAGCGGCTGAACCACCCTAGGTCCCCCAGGCCCCCCAGGCCCCCCACCCAGGCAGAACTCACCGCCAATGACGATACAAGCATCCACGGGTTGCGCCTTGATCATCTCCTCGGTATCCATGCTCATCAAGTTCCGGAGAAACATGCTGGTGGGCGAGGCGAAGGACTCATGGATGCTGATGGTCGGGAACTCCATGGCCAGGCCGCCATGCAACTGCACGCCTCGCTTGGCTGCCTCGATGAGCTGCGGCACGTTGGCGTGACAGGGGTTGAAGGCCGAGAATGTGTTGATGATGCCGATGATGGGCCGGGAGAGGGCATCTTCACTGTAGCCGAGGGCCTTGATGAAGGCCTTGCGGAGGAACAGGGCAAAGTGAGGGTCGCCATAGTTGGGCAGCCCTTGCCGCAAGCCTCGCTGGGGCTGGATGGGCCGTTGGAGGTTGTAGTCGGCGAGGTGGTCCGGTATGGAGCTGTTGCTTGCTGGACCTGGACCTGGACCGTCTCCACCTCCGTCTCCGATGCCATCTCCATCTACAGTGGGAGACAATGTGTCTCTGTCCATGCTGTGTTCCAAGGGTGGTTTGTGCTGAGACAGAAGGAGGCAATTATGAGTCTACCTACTAAGTACCTACAGTAGGTAGGCAGGGCGCTGTGTGGCAGTGTTAATTATGCCCGTGGCTGAATATTATATTCTACTGATGTAGTAGATATTCCATGGAATGACGCCTTCAGCGCTTCTCCGCTCTCCACGGCAAATCTGCACGCACTGACAAGTGCCGCTGCGCTCCCACACACACAGCAGCAGTGCCACGCAACCCCGCCCGCTCCGCTGCCCAGGTGCTGCGCTGTCTTTTGGACTGTTGTGATTTGAAATGCAGCACTATGTACCCTGCTACAGTGTTTCCTGATAAGCACAGGCACTCCGTACGGCTGAATATAATACTAAGTAAGCAGCTGGAGGATTCTCAATAGAATTATATTGTTCGGACCGTTATAAAATGTATGTATCTATTTGGTTTCCTAGCTTCTCTCCATATCAAGACCGGGTCAAAATCAGCACAGCACCGATGACATTCGGCCAAAATGTGAGACTTCTCATAAAAGGCGCCTGGTGGCGATCCATGGTTCCATCGTTACAGAAGGCGAACTCGAAAGGCAAGTTGTTTCGCGTGGTCAGCTGGCATGTACTTGTACGTTGCGGCGAGACAGGGTGGGTGTACATGCGGAATATGATGAGAGCCATGACGAGGACAATACTCGACAGAGGAAGAGGCACAGCGGATATATTGAGTGAGCATTTTCAAGGATCTCAACAGAACACCACCACTGTGGTATGGGCGTGTATTAGAGATAGTGCGAATGGTCAGAGCAGTCGACACTTGCGCGCGAGTCTCACTGCTAAGTATACATGTCCCATCTTCGGCAAATCATCCCCATGCAGCTACCCATCGAGCCAAATCCGACTGCGTGACGGGCTCCAGATTTGCGGCGGTCGAGCTTGCCCGGACCAGACAATCCACCTCGTAAATCGGCTCAGCCCTATCACCTCCCACCAGAGCTCCTTTGTAGAAGGAGACAAGCTTCGCACCTGGGTTGCGATCCAGCAGATGCGTGCTGGCCTCGACACTGTCTTCCAGGCGTTTGAGCCACTGCAGTACGGGGATGGTCTCTGGGACTGCATCGTGGAGCGCTGGCAGCACATCCTTCCACAAAGACAATTTCGGGTTGACCACATTGAAGACGTGCAGTGCCTTGGTCGACTCTCTATTGCCTCCAGCACGTGAAGCAAAGTCCATCAGATCTGTCACAATGGTTGCCAGCTCGTCGACTGCGATCCAGTTGATGGCCTGGCCGATGTCATCCGGGGCAGCACCCAAGAAACGAGAGCTCATCACCAAGGACGGGAACCATTCCCATTTGTTCCAGGGCCCCATGCTAAAGCGTGGCCCGCAAATCTGGCCCACTCGCAGCACAGTCACCGCCTGCGTAAATGCTGCTGATCGAGCAGCCAGGGCATCTGCAAATGCCTCAAGCATATGCTCACACACATACTTGGACTGCGCGTAGCCTTGCGGGAGCAAGTCGTCCGCCTGGGTCGCAATGTCGAGCACAATCTCGGGGACATGTTGTCTTTTGCCGCTCGCTGACATGCCGGTGGATATGCTCGATACAAAGTGCAAAGACGCGTTGCTGTGCAAGGCCAGTTTCATGAGGCGGAGGAGTCCCTGAAAGTGCGGCTCGAACTGCCGCACACTCATCAGAAAGTTGACGGGATATGCGTTGTGGACGATGGTGGTAGTCTCGCGGGCGACCAAGGCGTACTCTTCGTCGCCGAGACCCAGTCTCTCGCTGCTGAGATCACACTCGAAGAATACGGTCCGATCTCGGTCCCGGGGGAGAGGCGGAAGCTTTCGAGATGCGTGCGACTTCTCTTGTCTTTGTCTGCCATCGCTTCCTCGGTTCAGGCATATCACCCTCCTGACATCTGGGCGAGCAAGCAGTGTATCGAGCAGGTAGCTGCCCAGAGACCCCGTGGAACCAGTGAGGAGGACAGTTTGTCGACCATCGCTCGACCTGCCCTTCTCGACGGAGGCACTCTCAACGAGGTGCTGAACGTCTGCTTGGTACTTCTGGACAAATGCCAGTATGTCCGTCTTGGCCTGCTTGTCTTCCAGACCGTGGCTGGCAATCTCTCCCTCTGAATCATGCAAAGCAGTGACCAATGTTTCTGCCAGCGACCCGATGGTGGAGGCAGAATACAGGGTCCGAATATTGACAACGTGCAACTTGGACTCCGGGACCCCATACTTGCGCAAGGCCGCCTTGAGACGGGACAAAATGGTCATGGCACCAAACGAGTCAACCCCCGCAGCAACGATATCCGTGTTCGCTCCCATATTATCCAGCTCCAGCACGTCCGCATAGAGGTACTGTAGAAGGCTTGTGAGAGAGGCTTGGTCCAGCGTCTCGATCGGTGGCAGGTCGTCAGTCAACAGACCCTGCTCCGATTTTGCGTACAGCTTGTTGATCTCGTCGGCGTAGTAGTCGATAGTAAGTCGGCGCTGGATTGTGCCTTTGCTCGCGCGGAGAAAAGGCTTTTCCCGCGTAGCAAACAGGACAAGCTCCCGGGGTATGCGACCAAATTTGGGGGATCTCTTGTTGGCTTCCTCGATTAGGGGCCAGATATTTGTCAAAGCCTGCTTGTGCTTCGTATCGTTGTCTACCACGGCCTCGTCTTTGAGTTCGATGAGCAGACACAGTCTGTAGCGTCTGTCTCCGGCCACCAAAGCCCCACGGACATTGGGATGGCTGCTGATGGTGTTTTCGATATCAGTCGGGTCCATCTTCAAGGCATTCGACATGGTGACCCAGTTGTCACTTCGACCACGAAAGGTCCACCATCCGTCTTTGCCAGGGACTGGGCTGAATAGATCTTTTGTACGATATTCGGTAAGCTCTGGGAACGAGTGAAAGTGGAGCTGGCTTCGTCGTGTCAGTTCCGTGTTTGGATAGACCAGTTCAAACATTCCGCCTTCGACCTCTTCCATTCGGTGGCCGACATCCACGAATTTGAACTCGTTCCAGTGTGAGCTGTCGGGGGGCGAGACCAGATGGCATGCGCCGCCTTCTGTGGAGCCTATAAAGGTACAAAGATGGCGAATACGCTTCGACAGTTTGTGTCCTTTTGCTGGGTGCACTACAAGCCGGGTCAGCGGTGTGAGGCAGGCCATATGCATGTAATAATCTGGGGTTCAACGCAACTTACTGGGACCACCGCCATACAGTACGTGCTTCATGGAAGCCAGTGTATCAAGGCCAGCAGGGTAATCCAGCATATCTTCCAGCAGAGACGGTGCGAGCCATGCGGTAGTTGCGTTGGATGATTTCAGCATGCCCGTGATGTTTTCAGATGTCATCTTGGTGCCGGTGGCAGGCATGACATGTGTGTTGCCGTACAAGATGCTGAAAAAGACCGGGCTGAGTCCGCCCATCTAATGCAGTCATTGGTCAGATGCCGTCTTGCGTGCGAGCATCAGTGAGGGGGGTTGGGAATAATACATGCATGATACAGAGAAAATGGCATCATCACCCTCTCTCCGGGCACAAGTATATCCTGCAGTAGGCTGATCGTTCCGTCGGACCCGAGCTCGTGTGAATAGACTCCGGAAGTGTCTGAATGAGAAGCCAGAGCTGAGATGGAACCGTGCGTCCAGTAGATGGGCTTTGGATGGCCACTGGTACCCGATGTGTGCAGTCCAACAACACGCACGTCCTTGACTTCGTCGAATGTCTTGCGCAGGGTGTGTACAGTAGGCGCAGGTTCTTGGCTCATCAGCTCCGTGTAAGAGGGTGTGATGATGGATTTGACGGCATCCCGTGTGATGTCCAAGAGCGAGGCTAGCGAGACTTGTGCTTCTGGGGCATAAAGTAGTGTCCTGGCTCCTACGCTCTCAAATAGCTTCTGGTTCGCCGGGACAGTGTTGCCTGGGGATGGAAACATGACCTGGTAGTACTTTTTAGCGCATGTTCAAGCTCGTGCGTGGGTGCGTGGGTGCGTGGAAGGGGGCGAGGGCTTTGCCTACGCATCGTTCCGTCTTCATCGCTGCCAACACCCAGATGAAGTATCGCATGTCACTCGGTCCCATGTAGAAGAATGTTGTCTCGTCGGCTGGCAGCTCTTGTTCGAGGAAGCTGGCAGCTCTGTTTGAGGCATTCTCCAAGTCACTCGCAGAAATCTGCTCTGTGACAGCTTCTGGGCTGGTTATCAGGACACATGGTGTAGTTCGACTTGACTGTTGCTTGCGGAGGAGGTCGGTGAGCACGGTATTGGTCGACATTTCGCAACTTGGACTGTTCTTGTCTGAATGGTCAGAGATGAAAGACAGACCTAGAAGGCTTCTGTCGCTGCTGCACTACTTCGTATTTACTGTCAACATCGAAAAGTCGAGAGGAATCCCAAGCTTGAACACCCGAGATGCGCGTACTTTGATCGAAGTCCCGTACGGAGTAGTATAAGAGCCTGATCGGAAGCCCCATTTTCCGTACGGAATCGTAGGAATAGTACATGCCAAGTCCACTAGCGGCGCTGAATAATCTGTCGATCTTGCTATTGTACCCACCCTATCCTAATAAATAGCAAAATAGCGGTCCGTGGTCTATTGGAGGGGCAGCTGTATTGAGTGCTCGCCAGCAAAGATTGATTATTATTGTTGGTAGGAAAACAATTATCAAAATAAAGCCCTTTTAGATTATTATTTATACCCTTCCGTATTAATTACTTTGCATCTTTTTATATAAAGACCTATTTTATAGCGACCGAGATTCCGAGCTTTAAATATTAAAGCTATTACTAATATTTACTATCTTTACAATTTTTCCTCCAAGTTTTACTAGTCGAATTTTGCCCTTTTGCGTAATATCCTAAATGCTTTACCTAACAATAGCTTTAGTATTATATTAAGGTTTTCTCCGGACCTTCGGATTATAGGAAATTAACCGTTTAGCGGTATAGCGATAACGTAGATAGGTTCGAGATATATTATGGTTTTCGGTAAGAAGAACGTATTATAACAAATTTTGATGGTCGCAATTTTTGTGATTGTGTTTTAATAGATAGGTTTGACGGCGGTAAGCTAGTGCGCATAGCGACGAGGGCTCTCGAGTAAAGTATTCGAGGCAATAAATTAAATGTTGAATATTACCGTAGTCCGAAAAGGGAGTATAGATTCGAAAACATAATTGTCACTAGTGTTGGAGGATAGCTGTATTGAGTGCTCGCTAGTAAGGATTGATTGTTGTTGTTGGTAGGAAAATAATTGTTAAACTAAAGCTCCTCTGGATTGTTATTTGTACCTTTCCGTATTAGTCTGTAGCTTTGCATCTTTCTACAGGTCCAAGTAGAGGTCGTATTTTGATGGTCAACCGTCGATTTCTAGAGTTTTAGGATAGTAATACGATTGGGTATAATAATGTATAGTATTTAGGGTGATATATAAGGATCGTTTGCTATTATTTTTGGTAAAGTTGTCCTGTTTCTTAACTATTAGTTTCTATATCAGCTATATCTCTCTCGACCTAGACAATGAAATCGACGATAAATTTAACGACATTGAAGTTGCTAACAAGTAAGATGGTAATAAAAATAAGGACAAGTATTTGTTTTCCTTATCTAAAGCTATCTTCGTGGCTGCTATTATATAAGGATAGGTTTGGATAGTTATTGTCAAAATATCCGTACGGAAAATTCCCACTGCAAATCGTAGAACCAACTCCGATTGCAAACCGTCGATTTGTACCTGGAATTCTAAGCAACCAAGCCTATTTGGGACAAATTGTAACCTCATTTTAGAGGGTATAAAGTGATCTACGCTAATTCTCGTGAGGTTACAATGGGAGGTATATATACGCTCAAAAACAAGGATTGTGCACTCGGATTCACGGATTTATAGCAAATCGATACTTACAAGAGCCAAAAACTACGATTCCGTACTGAAAATAGAGGTTCCGATCAGGCTCTAAACCCGAGAACGAGCGGGAATTTTAGTAAGTAGCCTCCACTCCAGCGCTCACCGTCCTCCGTAGCAGCCAAGCATTTCTCTGCAGTGGTTCGAGTAATGTACTCCGTAGACCAAGCAGAAACAAACTCTATTTGACGGGAAGGGCCGGAACAAGACCGTGCAACAACCAATCGAGGTTAGAGGCTCTCCAAGGAGTACGTGTCTTCGGAGTACAGGAAACTTCTCACAGCTGTGAACAATTAAAGCATAGGTATTGCATTGTCTGCGTGCTATGTATCATGCTGTTGTGTGGGTGGGTACATTGCTCTTTTTCGTGGGTATCACCCCGTTCATAAGTACTTACAGTCGTTTCTCGAGCGTTCAAGCTCAAGCCGAGCCAATTCAGTGGGCAGGGCGGGCTTGTTACAGTACCTACCTAGGTAGGCAGTAGATAGATAGAGCTGCCCATGTTGTTGGTGTTGAGAGGAACCTCGCCAAATATCATAGATGGACCCATGGAAGAAAATGGTAAAGATAAGCCGGACTCAAGCCGACATGGTAAGTCAAGTCTGAAGCTAGACAGGCGCCTAAGTACCTAGGTAATTACTAGGTAGGTACGGAGTACCTAGGTGGCAGTCAGGGCCCGCCAGGACTCACTACTGCTGCGCGCCGTCGCCGTTCGGGGCAGCCTTGCGCATAATCCCTGCAACTAGTCGTTCCCGATACGGCAAGTGTCAGCCTTATTCAAGTCGCAGCCTCGCTGCATGGCATGTAGTGTCCGAAGCTGTGAAGAGGTATTACCAAAACATCCGTACGGAGTAAGTCATTCGTAGACTTGAGCATTCCATGTGCCTCAGTTGTCAAGCCAGGACCCCCATGAGCATTATCTCACAGTCTTGGCTTGCTGCAACCGTTGCACCGACGAACAAAATCTACACACGGTCTCAGCTGGGATTACTCGGGTGCCCCAGAACCATGTAAGACCATTCGCTGGAGTCAGCAATAAGACCCCACCCCACAGCATGCCGCCCACATCCCGCCAAAACGTCTCCAAAGAAGGGCTGAAATATCAGCATTTTCACGACATGTTTCTCGCGAGGCTACATCCGTAATTTTACAACCTCTCTGGCATGCATAGGAGCTCCATGCTCATCAAAGTACTAACTAATCTTTGGTTCCTGAATCCCGTGTCGTCATCCAAAGTGCCGCTACCGTCTGGGGCAACCTGACCACTACATAAAGGGTGGACTTCGTTCTAATACACCTCGGTGCTCGTCAACCCCTCCTCCACCCGAGGCTTCTTCTCAGTGACCGAAACAGCAAACACGCCATCCTTAGCCAGTGGCTTGTGGGCTTCATATGGAATCGATTGTCCCACTGTATAAGACTTGATCAGTGCGTCCATGGCCGGCGTCAGCCTCAAGCGCTGATAGCCCTTTAAGCGCTCTTGATAGCGATCATTCAACAAGACAAAGTGCAGCCCAGCCGAGGCATACAGTTGCAGGTACGGCGCAAGTCTGTCATCCGAATCAAGCTGCTCCATCGACCTTGCATACATCCACCGCAACTCGGCCGTCAAGATGGCCCGATTGCGTCCCGCCGTCGTCTCGGTAGGCTCGCCCTGTAGCAGCCCCAGCGCCTCCTTGGCCATATCCATCGACAGTGCATCCCCATACGACGCCATCTCCACGCCGGCATTCAGCCGCTCGCCGTGAAGCGAGACGCCGCGGGCCGCCAGCAGCGCACCTGCGCAGCCGTGCGTGTTGGCTGTCATGATGCGAAACTGTGACATGACACAGGTGCGCTGGACGAGAAGGCCACGGAGAGAAGGGCAGACTTTCTCGATGTATTGGGCCAAGTATTGGCGCCAAAGATTCATCTGCATATAAAGGCAGTCTTCCACGCTGACGCCTTCATCACGCATGCCGGCCATTACGTCTGCACTTGTGTCTGTGGAAGGAGATGTGCGTGTCAGTTGGTTCTATGAGATCACATATTACAGGACAGATATGGACAAACAAGAAGGGGAAGACCGTACGCCCAAGAAAGCGGAAACGCCCATCCACAACGTGCTGGGGAGGGATGACAATGTCGTCGCATGCTGTGCCGAATCCAACGTACAGATGCTTCCAGTAGTGCTTGCGGTCAAGCGAACCATGCCTATCACACACAGCCCGCCAGAACTGGTCAGCAGATGTCCGTGCTTCAGCCCTGTGGTCTCGGTGACACCAGATTCAGGCACTTCTTCGGGTGTTGGGGCCTGCGGGACAACGCACCATTGCACCCACCACTGCAAGGCATCGCGCATGGAATACACACACGTTTCCTCTGCTGACGTCTCGTTCTTTCTCGAGGTCACTTGGTAGGCATCCGGCACATCGTCCGATGCGGTGTCGACGAACTCGTCAATGTGTCGAATCAAGGCAGCCATGTCTTCGCATGTGCACGGCGGTTTGACAGCCTGGCCAAGGGACCCAAACAGAGCCATGGCATCCTCCTTTGAAGTAGCTTCTGTTAATAACAGGCATGGAGACCGTTTCGGTTATGATGCTATCCGGCTTCGCGCCTCGGCGCCCAAAACACCCGTGAACAAATCACTTGATCGACGCGTAACGGGGCAAACATAACTGTAGTAGGAGATCCGGGATAGCTTACATGGAAGCCTACATCATCGTGGATATTCTCATTTTCGGCTACACGCTCTGTCTCACAGGGGGCTAAAGCGACGACCGACTCGTCGGCGAAGTAGTCTCTTCGGCGTTTGCTATATATACTTGAGCGTGGCACGCTCTGGGATTGACATGTTCATAGTGATAAATGGGTGTGGGGGAGTCGAGCAGTACCTGCCAGTGTATTTATCAAAGCAGGAGGGGCGCAGGAGCGAGGTAGTCGAGAGGAAAACAATAGATGATAACTGTATCCATTGAATTAACCCTGAGCTAATCGTGTCACCGTTTTCAACAAGGATATGACTTTGTGGACAAGCGAGATGAATCACCGGGGACGGCGGACGTTGCCGTCCACCGGTTCTTGATCAGCTGGCCAGTGTCGGTTTTGATAGAATGCCGACTAGTTGGGAGGATTATGAGTTGGGTGGAGTGGGCTTAGATAACGACTGCACGTCAACAACGAAAGAGGGACGCCTGCTCCCTGCATCTTTTGATGCTGCCCCAAGTATAGACTACACAACTCACCTATCTGCAAAAGATAGATCCAATTCTCAGGACGTGTCGGTCTGCCTCGATTCTTCCGGACTCTACGGCAAGCAATACAATACACTGCTTTGAGTAAGTATGATACTACCGCGACACGCAGAATCTGGGTGTGGTTCAGGTTCCGCATCAGTGTGGACCCACATGTTCAAGGGCTTGATTGCGAGATCACCCTTGGTGGTACCCATTTCCACATATTCGGTCCTGGCTCGTGTGATGGCGATTCACAATCTCAATCCTTGGAAGTACGCTGTACAGTCGCACCCAGTCAGCATCCACCGTAAACAGCAGCACGTCTGTGGTGCCAGGTCCTGCTGCAACATCGTTATCAGCATCAATAACAAAAGCCCATCTCTCCCCTGAGCAGTGCAGCTCAATGCACTGACACTTTCCTATATTCATGGGTTTGAGCGGAACACTGACCCACAGCATGCTAGCAGACAGCTTTGCAGTGCACAAAACGAACAGGACTACGTACGGGCTGCATTGACCGGACCCATACATAAGCATGATTTCAATTTGAAGAGCGTCCAAAGATGCTGCAGCCTGCAGCCTGCAGCCGATCAGTCGATCAACGGGCCGTTGGCCGCACAAGTGTATGGCTGCATTGTGGAGCCTCATCTCATCTGCAAACTACCTTCACTGCCACACTGCCAGTAGCGACTGGCTGGGAGTAGACCCCCAACGGCCATTCGGAGCTACTGTGCCAACTAGCCTGCCTTGCCTGCTAGCCTGGACCTTCGCTTCCCCTGCAAAGCACTTGTGTATCAATATGCAGGCTTACGGAGCCTTCGAAAAGGAGACAGGGTTTTCACGAACCGTACAGTCGGGACAGTTTCAGGACAGAGCAAGACGGGAGCAGATGTGACTGTGGCGCAACGAAAGAACAACGCGCTTGCATGGCTTTAGGATCAGGATGCTTGTTGGTCCTGGAGCTCGTCAGGGGATCCGCCCATTCCACTCATGTCTTCCTCGCTTCGCGACTACCAAATACAGTAGATACTAAGTACTTAACCACAGCTTCCCTCATCCGCCAACACGCCCTCGCTGGCGAACCTTGTAAACTGTTTTGTTCATAAGCGATTCTTCCTACAAGCAGCCAAGTAAGATAATACCTACACAGGTATTCAAGATGCACAGCCTTGGCAGTCACGGGACTTTTCGTTTGGGCCACTACAAACAAATCGTCATAGATCCCTCATCAACTGCAGTCATAGCGACCATACCGTCCATCATCAAAACAGAGCACGAGTATTCAAAGGACAAGCTCGAGGACGAGGGCATTTTTCCGTGGTTTTCCTATTCCATCACACTCCCACTGGATCCCCTTCCGCCTCTCGACGCTCGGCAATCGCTCGAGACCGAGAATCTGGTTATACGCCCTCTCCTGCCTGCAGACCTCGAGGCTTTCCATAGCCTGCGAAGCGATGCGGGGCTCCAGAGCCAGTCTTTCGCAAGAGGTCGTCCAAGGTACGTAGTTCGGATCCTACGCCAAGCATTCATCAGGGAGATTCCTTTTCTAATCATTCCCTGCGACCGAGTAGCAAGGATATGGCCGAGTCAAAGGCTGCATTAGAGTATCTTCAGTCACCCCACGATCAAGGCCACTGGTACTGGGGCGCGTTCCTGCGCTCCACGGGGGAGTTGATTGGCGAAGGTGGCCTCTTTGACACGGAAGGGTGCGTGTACACTGATACATGAGATTCCGCTAGCACAAACCGCCTATGCGTGTGCTTAAGGCGGTCCTTCGCTAACTTATACCTGCCGTCACAAAGTCACTCACTCTCAGGCTGGCCCGAGCTTGATCTCCTCGTCTCCCCTGAGCACCAGCGTCGTGGCTATGGCACCGAATTCTACCACGCCATAATGGACGCCTGGTGGGCTCTGCCACGGAGCTGGCGCCGGCGGCAGCTGCACCCGCTTGTGGTGGCGAGCCACGAACCAGGCGATGAGATATCCGACTGTGTCGTGCACACCTGGGAGGCGGATAATTTGTCAGCGGAGGGCTTCTTCATGGGGGCTCTGTCTGTGCAGTCATCGGTGCTGAGGGGCACCTTTGTCGATTACGACCATCGCCCGGGGAAGGAAATGCAGGAGGTCAAGTTTTGTGGATTGGTGTTGGAAAACCCAGGACCGAAGCTAGTGGACAGCGAAGATACTAGTAGCGAGAGAGGGGGATCACTGATGAGTGAAGCAGCTTGAGCTCTACTTAGGTGTTGGGCAGCCCGTCATCTATCATTGGGCCAAGTACTGTAATCAGTGTCGTGTCTCTCACCGCTTGCTGGATATAGGGCGGGCATCGTTTTGTAGTCCTACCAAGCCCTTGAACAACTACTAGTGTCTAATAGATTTAATAAATCAACATCTTTTGATTCATTTTAATCCAGTTATATAATACTGAATAGCTTCTAATTTAGACAGCTTATATATCCAATTATTAGCTAGAAATATAATTTAAATTCTATTTTATAAAGAAATCTTTTCAACAAATTTAATACTTTTTTTAGTACTATTAACGCCGAAAAAGCTTAATAATATAGAAAAATGCGATTATATGAAAACGAATTTCTTCCTCTTTAAAATATAAATCTAATATTAATAACAATAAATATAATTTATATTTTCAATTTTTCAATTATTATTATATTATTATTTCTATTTTCGGACTAATACCGATGTTTATCATATATACGAAGAATAAATATAAAAAGCTTGGTTATAAATCGTATAATTAGTAAATCTTCAGTATTATAGAAAATTGCTATTTTTCGAAATCTGTTTTTAATTAAAATATATATTATAATAGCTAATTTATTTATTTCAATCAAGCGGGCGAATTTTAATTTCTTTACTCACCGCGGTATTAAATATATATTTAATTTTTAATTTTTAGCAACCATTGTTAATTAATTTTTTCAGCGTAATTATTTAATAATTATAACTATTTTATTGAAAAACTTATAGAATTTTTATTATCTTCTTAAATTAAATTGAATAAATAGTCAAGAAAATATAATATATATAAGAAATAAATAGAATTTGTTTAATTATAAATTGTATAATCAGTAAGTCTTTATTATTAGAGAAGAAAGAAGGAAAGCTATAAAATAGCCCTTTGCTATAAGTGGTTATATAAGCGCACCGCTTAATTAACTTATATAGCTAGTATTATTATAAAAGCGAATATAGAAGTAATCCTTGCATTATTATATCTAGCGGTGCTACCGTCATGATTCCATTATAATATTATATCTTTTTCGGATTAACGCTATATAATTAGCAATTTTTTTTACTCTCAATAAATATTTAATTTAAAATTCTTATTCTTAAAATGTTTTCGATTTTATGTTAAATTACCTTCGGCAATAAGCTTATTATTATATTGTAAATTTATTTTATTTTATTTCTATTTCTAGCTAAGCTAAATACTTACTCTAATCCTAACCCAATGGTTTTCAACGAATTTCCTTTTTATCGATTTTTTTCAACGAATTTCTTTATATATACCGTATTTATAATAATTACAATTTCAATCTTTACTCTATACTATACGAAATTCTAGAAACTCTAATTTTCTAAAAGTTTAAAAGGTATTATATTATAAATCAACGTTTTCCCTTTTGTAAAACGATTCTTTTCTCGGCTTTTATCGATATTTATCGATTTTATCTTACAAAATCACGAAGTATTGCAGAGAAAATAAAACCCCTTTTATTTTCTATTATAATAAGATCGAATTTACCGCTATATAATCCTTTTATTCTATATATTCGATCCACAATTCGAATAAAAACTTTAAAAGCTTTTTTGTCGAAATATTTCTTTTACGGGTTTTCACCATAACTAGCGTCTTTAACATTGAAGAAATAGGTTTTTCGAAAAAGAATTTCCTTCTTTAACCAATTATTACGGAGGTAATTAGGCTAATTTACACTTTATTAAAAGGGGTTTAAGAATTTATTTACTTTTTATTTTTTAAAAGAAAAGATTCCTTCTTTTTATTATCGAAAAAAACTCCTTTCTTTTAAAGAAGAAAAAAGAATTCAATTATTTTATTGTTTATTATTATTATTATTTCTTTCTTTTATACTCTATAAGTTATTTTAATTGAAACTTTTACGCTAAAGCCGATGAATTTATTAAAACTATTATTATTTAGTTTATCGATAGTTACGCTAATTAAAAATACGGATTTATAAGTTTAAAAGAAGAAGAATATTTCGAAAATAATACCGTTTCCCTGGATAACTTTTTCGTCGATGGATTGTATTATAATCTCGCATGAAAATTCGGCTATATTATTTAATCGAACTTTTTGGATTTCTATAAAACAATTACTCTTTAGCTTTTTATTCCTTATTCTTTTAAGAGAATCGACGATTATATCGAAAGAAAAGACGCGGATCTTCTATATATTTTGGACGGAAACTAGTTTATTTAGAAATTAATTTTAATTGCTAAAAACTCAGCTTTTAGATCGTTGGTAATCCTTAGTAGAAAAGAATTCTTTTCCATTTCTTCTTTAAAGATTAATCTTTTATTAAAGAAAAATATAGTTTTCGATTTTTTTTAATTATCGATTTGAATCTAATACTATTTAATATATAATTTATTATAGAAAAATATCAAATAATAATAATATTAATTTTCAAATTATTAGGTGTATATTGGGGATCACGTGATTCTCTTCTCGTCGTCTCAATCGGTTCTGCTTTATTCGTTGTTGTATAGAGAAAACTAATTAAACGGCCGAGAGCGGCTGCGTTAACCGTGCGCATTTTCTATACATGCCAGGCGGCCTAGCCCAATTGGGACTAGCGGCATACATTCTCCAGCTAAATTTCTATAGCAATAATATTTCCATCTAATCGTATAAAGGATACTTAAATCGATCAAAATAACTATAAATAATAATTATCTCCGTAGATTTAAGCGTTTTAGGCCTAATTAGCATAAGGCCGTTAATTAGAGGGCAGGCGTAGAGGGCGGCTGGCGTGGCAGTATGGCGAATTAATAGATTTGGGCTTAAAAGCGATTTAAAATAAAACGTTAAATATAATTTATTACGGTTATATCTTTAGTTAGCTTAGTTTTTGGAGGTATTTGGTTTGGAAATGCGATTGCGAAATAATCGTATATGCTTATTAGTGATTTTTTAGATTGCGGTAGTAATATTTACGGAGTTAGAGCTTTTCGGGAGTGCGTAAGCTAATTTATTATAGCGGGCTACCGGGCGGCATTCCTGTAGGAAATATGAAAGCTGCAGCGATTTTTTTTCAAAAGGTTACCTCTTGGGATTTTGGCCGAACATAGCGTCACACGGTCAACGTAGCCCGGCGCACAGTTAACGCAGCCGCTCCCTAAACGGCCGGTGGCTATTGAAGCCAGTTATAGCCAGATTGGGATGACTAATCATCCCCTGGCCATCACCCGATTCTGCCACCGCCTATATAGGGACAGGGGTAATCAGGTAAGCTAACTATCTCTGCCGTAGCCCCTGCCCTATCCGGCAGGAAGCTCTATTAGCTATTCTTTTAATAGTGGCAATTTTTTAAATTGCCGAAAAACCCGTATATTAAAGAGTATATACGCTAAAGAGGCTATATATAAACGGGTTATATACGCTTATTAGCTATATACCGATGGATCTTATACCTAAAATCGGCGTCGACGGATTAAATCCTCTAATAATTTAGTATATTGTAGTCTAATAATTTAAACGGGCCGTTGGTATCGATAGGTGCTAAATGGCCTTTGGATTTGGTACCGAGTAGTGCTAACTGGCACTAATTGGTGCTAACTGGCGCTTAAACCTTCTTTTTTCAATTGGCCTCTTTCGCTAAGCCCAAGTCGTCAAATCGTATGCTAGCTCTATTGGGCTTACTTCTTCGTAATCTCCGTGGTCTTAATAATTGGAGCTTTCTTGGGGCGCTTGACGGCCGCCTTGACTTTAACGGTTAATTCGTTAGTGTCGATTAATTTAATTAGCGCTGTGTTGTAGGCGCTCTTAGTTATAGCGTTAGTTGGGTTGTTGTCGCTAATGATCTAGCGGACCTTATTAATTTCACGATTCTCGTAGGATTTACATAGGGCCATTATATCTACTATTAAACGCTTTTCGTTAGTAATACCGAGTTTAACCAGGCATTTATATAGGGATAAAGAGTCCGTATAGAGAATGAGAGGGATTATAGGGAATTGTAGACGGTCCGTAATTATTTTAATAATAATGCTAAAATAATAGCTAATATTAAAGCTAATAACTGCTTTATAGATTTCGGCGTAAAAGATGCTATATATGATATATTTAGATCGTATATTTATATTTATAACAAGGTTGCTATATATCTTAAAGCTATCGTTTATATAGTTGTATTTTCCCGCTAATATAATAATATAGCCGATTTAATTATTTAAGTTTTTACGGTTAGCGAAAGATCTATTTGGGAATATATATAGCTTCGTATATAAGAGATCTAATAATATGTATATTAAGCTTCGAGTTAGGTTATTTATTGTCAAGGGCATAGCCCTGGGAAGACGTGATAGGGGTGTTATGTGGGCTGCAGCCGGCAGGCTAGCGTAGCTGGAATGGCTGGGATTATAGCTATACAGCATTTTAGATTATATCTTAAATACCCGGGCTTTTATGCCGATTCCCAGGCTATTCTATATAATTTCCTTCCTTTCCTTTTTATCCATCCTATCACAGTTGTAGATAATACTAACGTTTGCTTTATTAACTTTATTATATTAAAATCGATCAAAATATCACTTTTTTTATATTGATTAAATCGGATTTTATCGGTTTTAATATAAATTAAAAATCGCAATAATAGATAGCTAAAGCGGCAACCCTTTCTTATTCGCCAGATTAACCCCGGAGAAATCCGTTATATTTTAAAAGATATTCGGATCCCCCGGCTTTGCGGAAATGTTAATAGTATCGCTATAGTAATCGGGCGTAATAAACATTTTTCTTTACTAAATAATCGATAATAACCTTAAAAATATTATACCTAAATCGATTATTTCTATATCCGACGAAAATGAATATTTTTAAAATAAATTTAAAATAATTTCGGAATTCACTTTCAAATCATTTTCGGAATCTTATTTTCGAAAAGCTTTAAAATAAATTAGAAAAATTAAAAATTACCCCGAATAGCGGGCGATATTAATTTAAAAATTAATTATTAATGGCCTAACGGGCTTAATCGGAAGCAAATGTAAAACGTAATATAGCATTTATCGTATAATTAATTTTTAAAAAAATTCGAAAATCGTCATTTTTGAATCGATTAAAGGTCGCGATCGGAATTATAACCCTAAAAAGCAAATTGTTTATATAAATTATATATTTTATATCATTATAATTAAGGAAAAGGCTTAGGATAATCTATCGAAATTGAAATAATATAATAATCAATCTTTCGGGGATTTCCTAATAAAATTCGAAAACGCTTTAATAAAAACCGGTAGTTACGGATAAAATAATAAATCGCAAATAGTTTAGCTAAAAAAAGAATATCCGAAATATTTAAAAATAACCTAATAATCGTAAATTTACCTACGGAATTTAAAGCTTATATCGCGGAAATCCAAAGTATTATTTAATATTTTGAATAAACCAAATATTTTAAATCATTAATATAAATCTATCAAAAACTTAAAAAAAAAATAAAGCTTAGATATTCGATATTTTCCTATTGGAATTTAAAAATAATAACTCGGGATCGATATTAGATCATAATAGTAATACTAATATATAGATAAATGCTAACCGCTCTGAAAAAAAGAGGATAATAAATCCAATAGGGAGGAAATCGGATAAATAATAGAGGAAATTAATATAAAGCAAAATAGGTCTCCTTCGAAAAATAAAAGGTATATTTCTAAAGTAATCGTTATAAATGTTATAATATTTTTAATTATTTCTTTAGATAATATCTATATCTTTTATTCTCAAATCCGAATAAAAGTAAAGGGAATTCGGGGCTCCGGATAAACGTTATATAGATCTTTGAACTTAAGTTTGAAAACGATATATCGATATCCGAGAAAGAGATAATAGAATCTGTATCGGAAAAAATAGGTGTTTTAAAAGAAAATCAGGTTTTAGAATAAAATCGGAGTATTAATAATTAGATAATCCTTATTATAATAAAATCGGAATCTATATTTATTCATATAAGTATTAATAAAATCAATAAAGAAATTACTTTGATAAATAAAAATTACGAATATTTTATTATAGTTAATCGAAAAATAATCGAAAAGATAGGTGTTATTATATAGCTTATCGAACCGAAGAAAATTAAAGGAGTTATCTTAAGAATAAACGAAGCTTACGCTAAAGCAATTGCGAAATTTAAAATAAAAATCGGGGGGTATAAATAATCCGTTATTGCTTATATTTTAAATAATTTGGAATTCTTATTAATATTAGAGAAACCATAGTTTATTTATAAAAAATCGTTTCTAATATTGTATAAACCGAAATTATAATATGGTTCGTTTAAGAGATAGATCTTTTATATAAATCTTTGGAAATTAATAAAAAGAAAGGAAGAATTGAATATAGTTATACATATGATAATATTAATTTTCGCTAGTTATATAAGAAAAATCAAGAGATAATATGGAAAAAAATATAATAAGAGCTTCGGTTTTCCGTATTTTATTAAAGAATATTGATAAAACTTTAAAGCTAAAGAAATCAAAATTTAAAAAAGAATTTCGCCGATAAATTTTAGCGTAATTTTATAATATATTGCCGTTATTTATGAAGAAAAAGGCGGATAAATTAAATCTATATAAATTAGGGGTAGATTACGAGATTTATTTAAAAAAGAACGAAAATAGATAAGAAAAAGCTATATCTTCTAAATTGTTTTATAAAATATTTAGATAAAAATTCTTAATTCTTAAGAAGATATTAAGGGATTTATTGGATAAAGGTTTTATTCGAGTAAGCCGAAACGAAGGAAATATATCGGTTTTTTTCGTAAAGAAATTAGAGGGAAGTTTCCGATTTTGCTACGATTTCTAAATATTGAATATAATTACTAAATTCGACCGGTACCTTTTTATATTAATCTTAGAAACCTTTCGAAAGCTAAATAATTTATTAAATTAAACGCTGTTTAAGCTTTCTATAAGGTTAGGATCCGCAATAGTAACGAATAGAAAACGGGATTTAAAATAAAATATAGGTTTTTCGAATAGATTATTACGTTTTTCGGTTTAAATAATATATTTATTATTTTTTAAAGATATATTCATTTAATTTTACGAAATTTATTAAACGATATTTATTTAATTTATATAAATAATATTTTTATTTTTTCGGATAATTTTCAGGAAAATTATATAAAAAATACGATAAATTTTCGAAAACTTAATAAAATATAGATTATATCTAAACCCGGATAAATGCGTTTTTATATAAAAGCGAATAAAATATCTCGGCTTTATTATAACGGTAGGAATTAATATTATACTAGATCCCGAGAAGATTAAGGCGATTCGAAAATGGCAATTACCTTCGATTATTAGAAATATATATGGCTTTCTGGGTTTCGCTAATTTTTATAAAATCTTTATTAAAGATTATTCGGAAAAAGCTATATCTTTAATAACGTTTATTAACAAAAGCACCCCGTTTAATTAAGGCTTAAAATAATAAAAAGCATTTGATTAATTAAAAAACGATTTTATTAAGGCTTCGGTGTTGATATAATAAAATCTAGAAAAAAAAACCTTTTTAAAGGCTGATTATAACAGATAGGCTTTCAGCGGCGTTTTCTTTTACGATTTTAACGGCAAATTATAGCTTATAGTTTTTCACTTTAGGAAACTCACTCTTATTAAATATAATTACTTTATTACCGATAAAAAATATTAATAATTATAAATTATTTATAATAATAAAAGGCGGAATTATAAAGTATCGATAAATTCATAATCTTTAATAATTATAAAAATTTAAAAAAAAAAATAACGAAATAACGATTTTCGGAAAAATAAGCCCGATATATAAAGCTTTTTACGAACTTTTTATTTAAATTAATATTCCGATTTAGTATCGATATTTCGGTATTAAATATATTGATTAAATAGAACTAAAATAAAGCTATATCCGAAAACAACGAAGTTAAATTCGTATAAATAATCCCGGATTTCGCGTTTACGAATTAACGTCTTAACCTTATTCGATTTTATTAAAAAGAAGGGGATAAAGAAAATTTAAATAAATTTGAAATATTCGATAATCCGGGTTTATAATAATTATAGCCGGAAGCCGTATATACCGATTTAATTTTCTATTGTATTTATATATTTATTAAAAAAAGAAATAAAGACCTCGGCCTAAAATTACAAGTATATATTTAAATTGCCGAATATTATATCGACGGTTTAAAAATCTTAAAATATAAAGGCAGAATCTAAATCCTAGGGTTTTTTATTATAACGAAAGAATAATATAAAAAAGCTTTAAATAATGATTTAGAACCCGATACTTTAAAAACGAAAATTATCCAAATTACCTATAACTCCTTAATAATAAGATACCCCGGCAAAAAAGATATAATTTCCGCGGTTAACCAATATTTTTATTAACCTCTTTTATAACAATATATATATTAATTTTTAAAGAATTATAATATTTTTAGCAAGATAAAAATATAGCGCGATACGAAATAAACTTTCCTTAAACTTATACCGGTTCCCGTTTATTGCTCTAAAAAGATCGTAATAGATTTCATTATAAATTTATCAAAATCTGTAAGTTATACTTGCTTATAAATGATTCGCGATAAATTAAGCAAAAAAATTGTTTTCGAATTTATAAAAATTATAAATATAGAGGTGTATACAAAACATTTCTTATAATATGAGGCGAAGTATTATTATTAGCTAAAAGCCATTATATCTAATCGAAACCAAATTGAATAAATCGATTTTTATAGCGTATTTACCGACTTTTAAATATCGAATAACGTTTAAATATAATATATTATCTAAAAATAGATAAAAGCCTAAAATATATAAATTAAGAAATCGAGGCATACCTTAGAGCTTATATTAACCAAAAGCAAAATAATTAAATAAAATAGTTATTAATAATATAAATCGTATTAAACAATAAAATTAATATAACGATGGGCATATTATTCTTTTTCGCAATATATTATTATAAACCGGAGGTTATAATGCCGATTATTAAAATTAAAGAAATATATAAAGAAATTTACCCGAAATCATCTCTAAAGCTATTTATAAACAAATTATAATAAATCGCGGATATTTGCCAAATTTCTATAATAGCAAATATATAAAATGAAAACAAATATATAACTCGTCGTAAAATAGCCGCATTACGCTTGTAAATAAAGGACCGAATCT
The DNA here is from genome assembly GCA_003671545.1 of Ophiognomonia clavigignenti-juglandacearum. Taxonomy (NCBI): domain Eukaryota; kingdom Fungi; phylum Ascomycota; class Sordariomycetes; order Diaporthales; family Gnomoniaceae; genus Ophiognomonia; species Ophiognomonia clavigignenti-juglandacearum. Next base: position 22,338 of record PYFS01002348.1, on the reverse strand, counting down.
AAATAAATTTACAGAATTATAAATCCTTATAACTAAAAAAAAAAGTTCGATTAAAAATATAGGAAATTCGCTATAAAATATATAATTTCTTTGTCAATTATTTTTTTTTGGGATTTCTTAACGATAGGCATATTTCTATATATATAAAGCACCTAAAGTATATAGATATAGACCTTTTACCCGGGCAATTATAAACGGATTCCTAGCTTTCCGCCGTAAAAATCGATAACGATAAAGAGTTCTTTATCGAAGAAATTCTATATATTTATATTCGAAAAATAAGCTATAGCTCCCGCTGTAAACTCTTAATAAAATAGTTAGATTATCGGGACCTAAATTAAAACCGCTTGAAGGATTTTAAAAATATAAAAATATATGATAATTTCAAAAAGAAATATATAATAACCTAAAAATTATCGATAATTTAAAGGGAAAATAATTAATATATAAAAAGCATATAAAAACTAAAAATTAATAACTAATTATCGTATATTTATATAGATTTATAAAATGCCCTTTTTTTACAATCTAATCTATTTATCTACCTTAAAATTTATCGAAACCACCCCGACCGAAATTTTTATTTTTTACCCCGGAAATCCCATAATATCGACCGAATCTAAAAAATATAATTTTATTAATATTGCCGGCGATTTAACTAAAATTATTAAAGAAAACAATCAAAACATAATTATTAGAAATCGTCAATTTATAATCGGAAATCGGAAATAATCAGGATATTTATTTAAAAATAATCCCGGCATCCTTAAAATCCTATATAACCTTATAAATATAACCTATCTTCTTAAAACTCTCGTTTTAGATCTGGGTTAGCCGGAAACCAAAAAGAATAAAACGAAAGATAAATAAACCTCGCTAAGATCTTCGTTTTTAATTATTGAATAAGATTAAAATTTAAATATAAAAATAAATATAAAAACATATATAATTTTTAATAATTATTAATTAAATCCCGGGTTAATTTACGAGATTTCCTTATATTTATAAATATTATACTCCGAATATAAAGCTAAGTATTTTCCCGATTTATCTGTATAAAACTCGTAATCTTTATTAATTTTTCTGTATAAAAAATAAAAGTAATTAAAAGCTTATAAAAAATCAAAAAATCGTAGAAAATAGGCTGATACTTATAATAAAATAATCGGAAATCAAGCTTATTTATAAGTTCTTTTTAATTAATACAGAAATTCTAAATACAAGCATTATCGAAATCCGGATTTTTTCGTTGGGTTATCTAATAAAAAATATTAATAGCTGCATAACCTAATTTCCGTAAATATTCGCTCGAAAACCGGATATACCACATTGGATTCCAAAAAAGGGATTTCAGCTATTTACAATTATTATTTTAAATTAAAAAAAAGAATTCTTTTTAAATTCTTCGAAGATAAGAGATTTCTTAAATATTAAAAAAAAGGCGCTAATAAGGATAACTCGTATTATTATAAAGATATTGGATATATGGATTATAAAGGCGGCGTTGCGATATTTTTTAATATTTATACGGTTTTTATAGAAAAGAGGGAAGTAATATTAAAGACATAGCCTTAGGAAGACGTGATAGGGTGTTACGTGGGCTATAGCCGGCAGGCTAGCGTAGCTAGAGTGGCTAGGATTATAGCTATGCGGCGTTTCAGATTGCGTCTTGGACACCCGGGCTTTTATGCCGATTCCCAGGCTATTCTATATGGTTTCCTTTCTTTCCTTTTCATCGATCCTAGTTTAGCTACGGACAATACCAGCGTTTGCCCTATTAACCCCGTCACATTTATTATTTATTAGCAGTATTTATTAAGGGCTTTCACCTTTTCGTTAAATGGTTTAACAGCTTGAGCTATTACGGAGATATTAAAAATAGCTTTAAATTGATAAATGGAGGCGATATAAGCTGCGCATACGCGCTGTTTAATATAGCGTTGGGCGCGGTCGTTAGCCTTGAGGTCGATAAGTGCTAGGCGGTTGCTTTGATTTTTCTATGTAAATACGACGCTATCGCCGTTTAGCTTTATAATACCGCCGTTAAAGTTAAATAAGGTGTATTTATTAAAAATAATCTTGGGCTTAGCTTTAAAGCCGGCTTTTTATAATTCATTTTTTTACGAGCAGCGAAATCAATTATTTCGAATACAAGGGTATCGTTAGTCTATAAGCTAGCTATGCCGAAGCCGTTATGAGCTTGGTTAGAGATTATCAGGTATGGGTTATATATAGAGATAGATATATCTAGATTGTTTTTATAGTATAGTTGGTATATATCGAATTAATATAAGCTTGACTTAAAGACGCTATGTAACGGCAAAAAGATCTATATTATGGTATCTTCGGGATAGCGGTCCTTTATTTTTTTAGGGAGGTAGGCTAAAATTATCCGTTAAAAGTTTTTTTGGATTTATAAATATACCTGGGTAATATCCCGAATAGAGAGATATGCTTTTCGTTTAATTAGCATAAGAGCGAGCATTAGGATCAATCGTTCATTTGAACGCTGTATATATAGGGCTTAATAAAGAATTTCGTCTTTGCTTTTATCGTTATAGCTCTGAATCATAAGCCGTGATTTTTTAAAAGGTATCTGGCTAAAACTTTTGCCTTTGATTTCTTATATTATTCGTAAAAGGAAGATATACTTTTTAATATATTTTTAGGGATCGTATTTAATAAAGCTAAATATCTCGGCGCCGATAAGGTTTATGGTCTTATTATCGTTAGATATTTCCAAGGGTTTGCCGGAGATTGTAATAATGCCTTTAGCGCATAGCTTAATAATTAATATATAATTATTACATTCCTTTTTGCTGAGATATACGATTAGAGCTTTGGGCTTATTTGTGCTATTTTTTAGCCGTTTATAGCTACGACGGGCTAGAATTCTAACTTTAGTTTAAGCTCGATCTCGGGTTGAGCTTGATCTTTAATTATTGGATTTAATTATATAGGATTTTTAATATCAAGGATTTCGTGTTTTCTTTTGTAATACGGCTGGATTTACATAAAGCGGTAGATAATAAATTTATTTGGCATATCTAAAATAACGTTATGGTTTTCAATTATAGCGATTAGGTATAGGCTTATTTAGCTAATTTTCTTACGATAAATGCGTATATTATTACAGAGCGGAAATACGAGAATTTCTTTAATTTTAAGAGCGGTGCAGCGGTATAGTATATTAGCGATTTAGCGCTTCGTTTGAATTATACGGAGCTTCTTTATAGCTTTATGTATTGCTTTAGCGCGGCGGATAGTTAAAGCGGAAGGAGGGGAATTTATATTTATACGCGGATAGGTATTAAAGATTAAGAGAGTTAGGATAATACTATTGCTGTTAGCGGTATTGTTAATAGCTTTAAGAGCTATTTATAAACGGTGTTTTTTGGATGTTATATTGTTTAATTCCGCTTTAAAAATGCGGTAGGTATATTATAATGGCTCGTGACAGCGTTCGACCTTGCTAACGGACTAATGAGCTTTTATAAACACCTTTTTATAGCGGATGCTTTATATAGCTACGCTTAAACGGAATTCGTTAAAAGCGAAGTTCGTGCCAGTATTATAGGTCAGGATATTAGGTGGTCCGAGATAGGTATTATACCAAATTTTACGAAAGGTATTATACGTTACGCGGATAGATATATCTTTTAGGAAGCGTTTTATTTAAAATAACATAGCTGAATTTACGATACATAGAATTAGGCCGTCTCCGTTTATATATGTGACGTTAACGATTATTTCGAAATTAAATTTATAATTATTGTATAATGAAAATTTAAATCTTCGCGGGGTAAAAGCGTTTATTTAGCATATACGGCAAAACTTCTCGATCTCGGCGAGGCTTGCTATTGAAATATCATTAAATCTAGCGCGTATAAGAAGTTTATAAAGTCGTTTAATTGATGGATAGCAGTTTTGCTGGTGGAGGTTTTGTAATTTGGCCTCCGTTAATAAGCACGCGGTTTTTTTATAGCGCAGGAAGAATTATAGGTATCTTTATTGAAGGAGAATTGGGAGCCGTATATTAAATCGGATATTGATAAGCTTATTTATAATATTATTTAGGTAAATTTGCAGGCGGTTTATATTTGCTAGGGATATTAGAAACGGAGTATTGGTTTTTATTATGTGAAATATGATTAAGCTAATTAGAATGCGTATTTTAACGGCTCCGATAGAGGTTATAGCGTTGTTAAGGCTAAAAGCGATTGATATAATATTTTTCTGGGTTTTATTTAGCTAGAAGCTATGTTTGTTTTTAAAGGCGAGGTATTAGGTTTTGCCGTTTATAAACTATCTAGCGGCTCCGGTGTTTACCAGAATGCTTGAAAATTTGCCGCATAAATATTGGTCTAATATCAATTAGCTAGCGGGAGCCTATGCTTTAGCATTATAGATGTTTTTATTAGTAATATGGTGTATAAATGCTTGGTCGTTAACCTATTATTAGATAAAATAGTTATGATCAGAAGCTAATGCCGTTATTATTTATTGAATAAAATTATAATTATCGGGGATGCCGGGATTAATAAAAAGTTTATCTTTTTTAGGTAATTGATTAAATTTATTGCTTTTAATCTAGGCATAATACTGCGATTATATAATTGGGCTTATACCGGTGAAATGATAATAAGAAACGTAAATATTATATATAGCGATATGCTTTTTGATAGGGTGATTGGTGGATTAATAGCTTTTTTTGTAGTAAATAATATAGATCTTATCTTTATAGAAATCATTTTTAGCTCAGTCGTTATTATTATTAGAGAAAGAGCTTTTGGGCGTATTGCCGCGGTGTATATCTTTGAATTTGTTACTGCTATATTTAGGCTTGAAGCTAAACTTTAGCTTACAGCCGCTACGGTTATTGCCGGTATAGCGGCGGTTGGTATAAAATATATCTTTAGCGATTGCTAGATTCTTAAAATGATCGTATTCGTATTCGCCGCTAAAATAAATCTTAATAGCTTTAGCTATATAGGAAGCGTTGCGGCGGGTTAAATAAACGTTGCTAATAGCTTTAAATTATTATATTTGCTTTATATACGTTAATATAGCGCCAGCTTATTGTATAGCTTTTGAAATACCTTTCGGAGGTTTATTTTTAGGTTTTCGTTATATATTTTGGTGAATATTATAGATATTTAATCGCGGTGGTATTGGGAGCGGTTTGCCTCCGTATTAATAAGCTTTTAGCTGACGGTATATAATAGCAAATGTATTATTTTGGATTATATAATAAAGGTAGAACGTTTCGGCGTCTCTTGTTAAAATACGAAGAAATATAGCGCGGAATTGATTAGGTTAGATATTAATTATATTATAGATGTTTAAGAATAGCCGGGTTTATCTTTTAAGATATTATAAAGCTTGCCGATATAATTGTTATTATAATTCTATAATTTGGCAAAAATTTGCTATATTTAGATATCTAATTTAGTTATTAGCATATCTGTAAGCGGCAGGTCTTTATAAGAGTTATGCGGCTTAATTATAGTTTATACCTCTTGCTTTAGTTTTAGCGTTTATTGGAATTAATTATGGTATTTTGGAGGGATTCTTGCGAGATCAGGGGCTTTAATAGGCGTAAAGTTGTATATATAGGTTGTTAGTAAAAGGTTTGGGTTAATTATGGGTATAGGCTATTGAATTAAGGGTATTGTAATAAGCTGGTACGGGTTTTAAGTTATAGGTGCTAATAGGTTTAGCGCTTAATTTTAATGGTGAGAATGGGTTATCTCCGTTATTATTATTTTAATTAGATATAATTATAGCTCGGCGGGAATTTCCGAGTTTGGGTATGATAAGGAGAAGTCTATAAAATATCTAGGTTATAATAATGGAGTTTCCGGATATAGCTAGAATAGCTAGATATTGCGTAATTTATAATTTACGTTATATTTATTAAATTTTGCCGATTTATAAATCCGGATCGAAATTTTGTTATATAAGCTTATTAATTAGTTATTTAAGGAAATTCGCGCTATATATTAATTAATATAAGGCGTAAATATTATTATTTATGCCGAGCTTTATATAAATACTATAGCGGCGAAGGAAGTTTCTAAAGATTCGGGGGAAATTATAGAGGAGGTTTTTAAATTTAAAAAGGAATTAATCTTTAAACTCTTTTATATACGAAATCTATAACCCTACGTTAAAGTTTTTCTCGGTATAGTATTTAAGTATTACGGCAGCTGTATAGATAGTTAAGTATTTCTTTTTAAAGAGCTTATTAATTTCGTTCTGTTAAAAATTAATATCGACGAAATGCTAAAGGCTTTTGTTAAGCCCGTAAGTGCTTAAAAAACGTTACAATTCTATGTTTTTTTATATTTATAAGATCGCGCTTATATAAAAGGTTTGCGAGCTATTAGAATTTCGTAAATACGATCGGGGAAGGTTTTATTTTTGGTTATTGCGTAAAGCGGATTGGTATCGGTTTGGGAGCTTAGTGGGTTTATTGTTTAGATTACTGCCCGATTTTATTTTGGTTTTTATATATGCCGTTTTAGCTTTTGTGGTTTTAATTCGGTTCGTAAAGTAAAAGAGAAGGTGAAATGCGTATAAGAGATTATATTAATTTATTTCGAGGAATGCGAAGCGAAGCAGTTATATACGACTTAAATAAGAGATCTTTCTTTTATTTATATTTATTTGTAGATTTGCTGTTGGTTTGCCTAATTCTATTTTATATTTAACCGTAATCAGTACGAGAGTATGGGCTAATAGTGCGCTTTCTAATTCGGTTCCTTTTTGTTAAAAAAAGGGTAAAAGGGGGAAATAAAATATAGGAAGCAAAATAAGATATAAAATAAAATGTAAAATAGATATTTAGTTTGAAAGAATTTTTAATTATATTTGTATAAGTGTAATTGCCGAATTGTTATTGTTTTTGTTAAATATATTTGAAAATATAAATGAGGTTTTTTTGAATTTTGGAGGGAAGAAGGTGGAAGGAGGGTGATATAATTTTAAAGTTGTTAAGTTATATTTCGAGGGTTTTTTAATATGTTTGCGTTCGGCTTATAATTGGTCGATTGGGCAAATGACGTTAGGGGAGTTGTGATTTCGGGTTTTAAGATCGAGGATTTGAGAAGGTTTAGGATCGAGTTCTAGGAGAAGATTCTTAATTAAGAGGTCTTCCGGGTGGGTTTTGGGTAGGTTAGGCGTATATTGATGGAATATATAGCTATAGAAAAGTCGAGGATATATCATAATATAGCTAAAAAAATAATTATGTATATAAGAGAAAGGGATTCAGTTAAAGTTATTTAGTTTAATAGTAAATTGGTCGATTATTATTTTATTATGTTTCTTTTTTTTAAGGGTTTCAGGGGCGTAAGTTCGTCGAATTTAAATGCTTTTTGATATAAAAAGAAGATCCGTTATTTTTGCCAATTTATGCTTTGGCTTAATATGTAAGTTAAGTTAATTAGTATTGGGTATATACTGGGAGTTATGTGATTTTTTTTCCGTCGTTTTAATCGGTTCTGGTATGTTCGTTGTTGTGTAGAGAAAACTAACTAAACGGCCGGTGGCTGTTGAAGCTAGTTGTAGCTAGATTGGGATAATTAATCATCCCTTGAACATCAACCGGTTCTGCCACCGCCTGTGCAGGAACAGGGGTAGTTAGGTAAGCCAACTACCTCTGCCATAGCCCCTGCCCTATTCGGCAGGAAGCCTTATTAGCTATTCTCTCAATATAAATAAATATTTTATTATTTTATTATTTTATTATTTTATTATTTTATTATTTTATTATTTTATTATTTTATTATTTTATTATTTTATTATTTATTTAAATTTTCTAAATTTAAAATTATTTAGAATATTTAAGTCGAAATTATATTATTAATATATTAAATAGTAAAATAGCTAAAAAGCGTTGGTTTTATTAATTATATAGACAATATTATAAAATTAAATTGTATAATAAAAACTAGATTTTAATAATTAAATATTTTTTATAGTTAGAAAATAAAGATAATTAAATAAAAATATTAAATTTGCAAGATTTCAAAATAAAAGATTATAGAATATTTCAAAATAATTTTATTAATTTAAATAGAAATAGAATTATTCTTTATCGATAAAAGTACTATGATTATTATTATTAATATCGTTATTAAATATAATAGATTGAAAATTAATATAAAAGTTGTTTTATTTCGATTAATAAAGTATTATATTTTCAATATGAATATATTCGAAAGAATTTTATAAATTATTTAGCTTTAATAAAGATAAAAGATATAATTCTTTCAATTTATAAATCTAATTTTCAAAATAATTTAAATTTAATTTATTTGTTAATATGAAAAAAACTTGAAAATATATAAATTAATTACAGAAAATAAAGAAAATCTTTATTAATTGAAAACTATAAAATTCGAAAATAATATAATAAAGTAATTATTTAAAATATTATAAAATCATTATTAAATATTATTTAAATTCGTTATATTATATTTTTATTTTTATAAATATTATTAAAACCTAATTTTATATAAAAAGGTTCTTTATATAAAAAAGGCTTCTATAGAAAAATAAATTTTCTATATTTTTTATATAAAAGAAAGCTCTTTATATAAAAATTAGCTTTTTATATTTTCTATATAAAGAATAACTTTTTATATTTTCTATATGAAGAATAGCTTTTTATAAATAAATAAATAAACAATAGCGATATAAAATCAATTTTAATAATATTTATAAAAATGAAATTTAATATATAAAAAAGATTTCAATAATATTTTTAGAAATAAAGCTTAGGATATAATATCAACTTTTAGAAATTATTTATAAAATAGAATCTATAATACCAGAAATTTGGATCATATTTCAGTAGCGAGTACATAGTATTTTAATAAATAATTTAATAATAAAAAGCCGATATATTTATTATTAATCGATTTAATTAAAATCGTAAAGTTTTTCATAATAAATAAATTTATAAAAATGATTATTAATAGATATATATATATTAATTTAATAATAAATAAAGAAAGAATTATTATTTATATAATATAATAAATAATTTAAAATTTTAATTATTAATTATAAATTAACTATATTAATATCTTTTAATTATTTATCATATTAAAATTTAATATATACTCTTAAGAATAATTATAAATAAATACTTTTATATATATTAATAAAATATTATAAACGCGTTTTTATATATTAATTAATTTTATTAAGTAAATTAGCTAGTTAGGGCTTCTTGCCGAATAAGTAGAGGGCTACAGCAGATTTAGGTAGTTGGCTTTAACCCCTGCCCCTGTATAAGGCGGTGGCAGAACTAGTGGGTGGCTAGAGGATGATTAGTCATCCCAATCTAGCCCCAACTAGCTTTAATAGCTATCGGCCGTTTAATTAATTTTTTCTATATAATGACCATAAGACCAAAACCGATTAAAACGACGAAGAAAACCATTTATATAACCCTTAATATATATCCAATATTGATCAATGCTTAATTTATATTTAAATTAAAATATAGATCGCCAAAGATGATAGATCTTCCTTTTATATTAAAAAAAAAAAATTCGACGAATCCGCGTACTTTAAACGTTTTAGAAAAATACAATAAAACCATAATCGATTAATTTATTATTAAATTAAGTAGCTTTAATTAAATATCTTTCTTTTATATATATCATTATTTCTTAGTGATATTATGATATATTTTCGATTTCTTTATAGTTATATATTTTATTGATATACGCCTAATCTATTTAAAACCTACCGAGAGGACCTTTTAGTTAAAAATCCTTTCCTAAAATTCGATCTTAGACTTTTTTACACCTTTAATCTTAAAACCTGAGATTATAATTCCCTTAATCTTATTCGCCTAATCGATTGATTATAAATCGAATACAAATACGTTAAAGAACCTTCAAGATACAATTCAACAATTTTAAAATTATATTACTTTCCTTTTTCTTTTTAAAAATTTAAAGGAATGTCTATATTTTTAAGCATATTTAATCAATAATAACGATTCAGTAATTATATTTACGTAAAAGCATAATTAAAAATTCTTTTAAATTGAATATTTATTTTGTATTTTGTTTTATATATTTTTTTTTAATTTCTTTTTGCGTTTTGTTTTCCCCTTTTACCTTTTTTTCGAAAGAAGGAATCGAATTAAAAGGCATATTATTAGCTTAAGCTTTCGTATTAATTACAGTTAAATATATAAAATATAATTAGGTAAATTAATAGCGAATTTATAAATAAATACGGATAGATAGAATATTGTTTATTTAATTTGTATATAATTGCTTTTCGTTTCGTATTCTTTGGAATAAATTAATGTAATCTCTTATATATATCTCACCTTCCCTTTTACTTTACGAACCAAGTTAAGATTATAAAAGCTAAAACGGTATATAAAAAAAATCAAAAAAAATCGGGCAATGATTTAGGTGGTGAATTCCTAAACCGATCCCGGTCCGCTTCGTATAATAATTAAGAATAAAACCTCCCCCGATTATATTTACGAATTTTTAATAACTCGTAAGCCTTTTATATAAACGCGATCTTATAAATATAAAAAACCCGGAGTTGAAGCGCTTTTTAGGCCCTTACAGGCTTAATAAAGGCCTTTAGCATTTTATCGATATTGATTATTAGTAAAACGAAATTAATTTTTTTTAAAAATAAAGTATTTAGTTATTTATATAGTTATTATAATAGTAAAATATTATATCGAGAAAAGCTTTAACGTAGAGTTATGGATTTCGTATATAGACGAATTTAAAGACTAGTTTTTTTTTATATTTAGAAATCTTTTTCGCAATTTTCCCTAAATCTTTTTTGAAAAAAAATCCGCCGTTATAATATTTATATAAGATTCGGTATAGATAATAATATCTATATATTATATTAATCAATATAAATTATGAATTTCTTTAAATAGCTTATTGACGAGCTTATATAATAAAAGTTCGATCCGGGTTTATATATCGGCAAAATCTAACAAATATAATACAACATATAAATTAAGTTATATCTAGCTATTTTAGCTATATCCGGAAACTTCATCGCTATAATATAGACTTCTTACGGCCTTCTTTTTATTATACCTAAGCCTGGTAATCTCCGTCGAGCTATAGTTATATTTGATTAAAGCGATAATAACAGAGATAATTAATTTTTATTATCAAAAGATAGCTTACGTTGACGCTTATTTATTTATAAACCTTGTAATATTAGAAATATAATGCGGGATTTCTAAAAGATATAAGGAAATATGCCCGGTACGCCTTTATACCGAAGCTCGCTACCGATAATATATTATATAATTTTAAGCTGAATAAATAGTTTATATAATATCGCTATAAAAACAATGGGTTATGCCATACAATAATAAAATAATTTTATAAATATATAAATGATAAATTGTTGGATATTTCGTCTATAGCTATAGTAACCCGTCCATTAATAGCTTGCTAAATAACTTATAGAATAGTTTATTGAATAGCCTGTTAACTAATAGTAGCATTTGTAATAACCCGTCAAGCAAGCGTTAAATCCATTAGCATCTACGGTCCAGAGCCCCTTATAGCAGCTTGTTGCAATATTTCCGATTTAAAACCCCCTATAGCAGTTTATACCTATAAATAGCCTAAACTTTATACCAACGATTTATATATATAACTTTACGTTTATTAGCGCTTTTGATTTCGTGAAAATTCTTTTGAATATTATAATTAGTTTTAGCGAGCGTTAAAGGCAGAGCAAAAAATATAAGTTATAGCTAGGCTGTATAACCTTTTCTTAAAAGCCTTTACCTGAACGATTTTCTCGTTTATATTGGTTTTTCTTTGGCTAACAACGTAATAGATTTAACGATATAAAAGATATTAGTTAATATCTAGAAGTTTATTATAATTAAAGAGTAGCAAATTTTGGGATTTAGCGGGAAATAAATAGATTAAACAAATTTTTATTTTTTAATATATAATTTCGGGGTTTTCGTTAACCTTTTTTATCTAAATTATATAATTTATGTGGGAATGATAATAGCAGTTGCCGTGCGCCCGTGCGCTGTGCAGGGATTAGCCCTGCACCCGGGCCAGCCGTCAGGCTGGCGCTGACTAAGCAGAAGTTGACGACCTTCAACCGCCGTGGGCGCTCTAGCCCACGGCTTCAACTTAGCTAGAAACAACACCAGACCAACAACAGAATCGACTCCACTTCCAACGTATACGTTACCATATCCCATCGGTGATATAACCTACCGACAATTTATATAATTATTAAATTCGAGGTAGATAGTATAATCTTCTTCGGTAAGGGTTAGAAATAGAAAGCGGGTTAATTATCCGGGCTATAAGCGTTAGCAGTAGCGAGGTCGGCGGCTTTATTGTTAAAGTCGTTGACGAAGTCGTCGAGGGTATATAAAAATCGCTCTTTTAAAGGGAGGTCTATAAAGGCGATCTTGGCGAAATCATTATAGGTTTTATTAACGTTAATGGTCTCTTCTTTATCGTTTTTATTAGCGAGGGTGATGGTTTCGGCGTCGGTATTTAATAAGGTGGTACGGACTACGGTGTTACGTTGGGTTAAGTGGGATTGGTCGTAGACTTTATAAATAAGAACTTGGTTTGCCAGCCGGATTTCTTGACGGGCTGGCGCCTAGCGTTCCTCGTCGGTTATAGCCATCGGGATTTAATTGAATGATCGAAAGGGTTATCGGTGTGCGACGCTTTGTAGTGGTTGGTTTTGTGGTTTCGGGGCGGCGCGTTTAGGTGTTCGCAAATAGGGCGATACGCGGAGTAATCGTAAATGGGTTTTTCGGGATTCGAGTGTTTTGAATAATTGGGAAATCTTTATTTGTATTACGATAGTGGCAAATAAGAAGAAGATTTTTTTAACCAATTAATATTGAGAAATAAAGATTAGGTAGTTGTTAATTAAAAGAGAAGAAGAGAAAATAGTTAATTGGATTAGCTTTTGAATTGAAAGCTAAGGGCTCTTATTAGCCGGATAATTAAGCAGGGCCCTTTAAGCCCAGGGCTATATATAATTAGATTATATACGCCTGCAACATACAAAGGTCCGCCAGCCCGGCAAGCTCTGCTATAATACGCAATATCGAATAAAACAAGCCTTAAGATAAATTAGATATATTGCTATTTATATCCTTTTTTGATTGAATATAGTAATCGAAAACCCTTAACTCTTCCTTTATAAATCCGATTTTATTTTTTATAAAACTATAATTTATAAAATAATCGGTTTTTTATAAATTAATACCGATAAAATTAATTATTATATCCCGCTTTTTTATCGTATTATTATAATTATAAAGATTAAACCGGGTAGTTTATTAATTCGAAATATTAAGTAAATCGAAAATTTTTTAATTTTAAAATCCCAAATCGCGCCGATTTATAATAATCCCTTATTTATATTTAAAAGAATTCTTTAATATTTCATTTATAATAATCCTAAAATTATATCTTTTCTTATACCGGATATAATATAAATATAAATCCGTTTTTATAATCTTCTAAAAATTATATATAATTATCTATAAATAAGCTTTGGTCTTTATATATTAAATATTACCCTTCACTTTTTACCTAATCTTATTTTACTATTTACCCTATCTATTTTACATTTTCAAAAAAGCAGAATATAAACCAAAAAGCGCGCTATAGACTCGATCTAAATATATTAACTATAGTTGAATATATTAAGTAAACAAAGTATAATAAAAAGCGAATTACTAAATGATATATCACGAATTTAAAATTATATTTTAAACGCTTTATTCCACCTATTTATTAATTTTCGCGATAAGTATTAATCGGGCTTATATGCCGATTCCTACCTTAAGGATACTATTAAAATAAACTATAAAAGAGAAATAATTATCTATAACGATAAAGCCTTTAATAAACTAAAGTAAATATAAAAGGATTTCCCTAAAGAAAATCTCCGATATTATAAACTCTATATCCAAGCAATTCGATCTTTAATTCTAAGATATTAAAAGATATTTTAAAACCCGTCTTAAATCGAGCTAAATTCTAATATCATATACTAAATTAGAAATATCTATTATTATAATAATATACTCTTTTACTCCTTTATAAAAAAACTTTTATAATTAGATAAAAACGAAATTTAATAAAACATATTATATATTTTGAAAAGTTATTCACTTTTTTGTATACCGCCGAAATATTTATAACGCTTCAAGCTATAGTTATATAGATAAAGCTTTTAGCTAATTATTAGCATATAAAACTGCACCGCTATAGGTCTTAATCGAATTCCGCTATACCGAATTCGAAATAAATAATAATATCTAATATAGTTAATAAACTTTATATGCGAAAATTAAGCTTTACAAATAAAAATACAGATATCCGTCCGCTTTAGCCGAAATAAATGAATTTATCGATATTAACAACCGTTTATATATATATAATAGCAATAGTTTATATTTAGGCAGTTTTAATAACGCCTCCGCTATCGAATTAAATTAAAACTCTAAGATAATAAAGGAATTAATTTTTATTGTATCTATTAACAGTGGCACTAAAAATTTTACGATATCCGAGATGCTTAATACTTTAAATAAATTTAAAGCCATACCTAGAAACCTATTTAACGATAAGCTTATAAATATTATTTTTAAAATTTTAAAGATTAAAATTAGAAAGCTAATTGATAGCAATATAATTGATTTTAAGATTATATATACGATTCTATTCAAGATAATAAGAAAATTAAAAAAACCGGTAGCCAAACCATTTTTTATTAAATCCTTTAATTCCGATAATTTTATAATTATTAACAAATCTAAAAAAACATTCGCAAACCTGATTAATCCCGATTACAATTTATACAAAAATCTTTTAATTCGTTAGCGCATGAACGAAAAGGTACATATTTGATTAATTACGAATTTCGTTGAAACTTTTGGATATAATTGTAAATATAGCGGCAAACTATATAATATATTCGATAATAAGCTATATATTTTCTTCAATATCTATTATTATTTAGAAATTGCCGAAGAATAAATTGCTATCATTTTCCCTCGAATATTTGTAGAAGCTATAAAATAATATTATATATATAATATTATATAGAAAAATATACTTATAGGTATTTATATTAGAATTATAATTTATTTTAATATTAACGTTAATTATGGATCTTACGATTAAATATTGATATAAAGAATATAGTAAACGAGTCTGTATTTTGGAAAAAGAAAGCCCTAAATTAAAATAAGGATTACAACGATTTGCTAAATTTTAAAAACGGTATCGAACGAGATTTTTAATAAAAGATCGTTAGCTATAACTAAATTATTTTTGAATATAACCAAGAATTTTAAAATTTATGCGCCGATTTAACGACTGTTAATTAAATGGTCGTAGATTTATATGCCGCCAATCGGTCCTATTTCCTATTCTCTTTATATCTAGATTATTGATGGCGGTACCAGAATCAAGCGTATAGCTAAAATCGACGACCCTTCCGAGTTTTACCATGATTCGGAGAACGATAAAAAGCTATTTACTTTATAATGGATATATATAAAAAGTAAATTAATTAATAATAAAGATTGGTTCTTAAATGAGGCCGCGGAGGTTTATTATATTATAAGCCGATTAATAAATAACCTAATATGCGATATCCTCTCATATACAAATTAAGATAATCTTTATTATATTATTATTATAGCTAATATAAAAGAGTATTTATTCGTCGTTTACGACAATATAAATCGTAAATGTAAGGTATAGGAGGAATTTAATAGATTCTATATAATGAAACCTAAGATTTACAGCGTCGAGAAGGCTAATTATTACGCTTTTAAAATTATTTTCGTCCGTTTAGCTACGGAGCTGCGTTTCCCCGCTTTAGATTAAAAGGAAGTTTTCGAGCGATGTTTATCCGTTATATTTTAAAAAAGTGTAGCTATTTAGTTTCTAGATAATGATATTGTTTTTATTAAGATCACCTTCTTAGCCTAAAAAATCGATTATATCTATAAATGCGCTGATAAAGAGATACGCCAAAAAAATTAGAATGATGGTATTATAAATAATCCGGGTTGTAGCGGCCGAGGTGGTAGCTGAGGCGGTTTTTCTATTGGTAGCTCGTTTCATAATAATAATAACGGTATCGGCTTTATTAATAATCGTGGCGGAGGTTAGCGCGGCGGCTGTAGCGGCGGTCGTAGAGGATAGCGATGTTATATTTTTAAGCGCTTCGCCGAGCTTATCGCTTAAGACCTTTATCTAAATTGCGAGAAATCCGGTTACCGTAATTATAATTATCCCGATAATCTTAGCTTATCCGGCAATTGTATTGTTCGATTGGCTAATTTATATTTACGTTATGATTAGCAAGATTCTTTGAGTTCGATTACTTTTAAAGAATAGACGGCTTAAAAGTCTAATTTAAATAATGTTCGTTGAAATTTGGAAAATTAAATCGCTTAGGAGAAATCTCTTTTTTAAATGAAATTATATCTTCGATATATAAATAGATCTAAGTAAAGCTTATATTATATAACTTTTTCAACAAATTATTAGGTAAAGATTCCTTTATTTACTCAGTTATTATAGTTAATAATGGGTTTTTTTGATTATAAATAATATATTGATAGATACCGGTGTAAATGAATATGTATTTATTAGCTTGAAATTCGTATAACGTATATTGAAATTATTATAACTAAGAAAAATCATAAGATTTCAACTTTACTTTGTTAATAGCTACGATTATAAATCTTAATACATAATAGATGTCGTATTATAAGCAATATTCTGTACAGACGGATATATGGAATTGGACGCGTTAATAATGGTATTCGATATATATTACGATATAATCATCGGCTTTAAATGGTTTAAATATTACCGTATCAAGCTGATCCTATATTTGAGGGCTTTCGAATACCCTTCGATATAGAGCTTAGGTCCGCTTTTTGCCGATATATTTATAGACGAGGACGGGTATGTATGGCGAAACGTTTTTGGGAAGGATGATATTCGATGATGGGATGCCGCTACGGATGTCGAAGATCGGCGCTGTGCCGTGGGTAGGGCGTCTAAATTAAAGAAATTCGTTTATTTTATAGCCGAGTTATTTACAAATATATTAATCAAAAAGGATATCAATAATAATAACCCGAATATATTTAATTCTAATCTAAAAACATGAAACGATTTTTTAGATATAGATTCGGATATAGACAGAATGCCGGAGATTTTTAATACGGAAATACGGTATATTCCGTTTTATATCGACGAAGAAGAAGGGAATAATTTAATTTAGGTGGATTTTTATAATTATTAGATAAACGAAATCCACTTTTATATTATTGTAGACGATATATTTATCCAAATATTGATGGGAGGTTATTTCGAACAGGATATTAAGCGGTTCTTATAGAATAAGCGTTTTATTAATCTAACTTATATCTTTTGAATTTCTTTAGCATTACCCCGTCCGGTTATAGGCATATATTATGATCGGAATTCTGGATTACGAGTTATAGAAAAGCACCTTATTGATTTAAAGAAACCACCGGCTTCTTTATTTGGGATATTCATTAATAAAAAGCCGACGATTTAGCTAATGAAACGCCCGATCGAATATTTAGAATACAATCGGATTTATATATTAAAGCGGGGAGATACAAGGTGGTATAAATATTATCTCGATATTGCGGTTGTAGGAATAATATTTTTTGCCCGTACTATGTACAAATCCCCGAATATCGACATTATTTATTTATATAAAATCGATAAATTAATCGTCGATTATAAGACCGACCGGTTGCAAAAAGAATTCCTTTATGACGAGGAAATATTACGAGAGGCAATACTAAAGCTAGTGCCCAAATGTTACTACGACGAGCTGCGAAACTTTAATAAATATAGTTCCAACATCTTCGCACTATATCGATATATCGATTTTAAAATCGAATTAAAAGATAATATTTAACCTAGATCCATTAGGTATTTAGGCTTATATAAGATATTATTAGAAGAATTGGAAGTGGTACGGAAATATATTACGGAGAGTATAAAAAAGGGGTTTATTAAATCTAGTAATATACCTTAGGCCGCTTTTATATTAATAACTAAGAAATTAGATAGAGGGCTACATTTTTATATAAATTACCGGAAATTGAATATATTATTTAAACGGGATATATACCCCCTCCTTTTGATCGACGAAACGCTGGCTTAGATCGCTCAAGCTAGGGGAGCTTTTTGTTGATTGTGCTGCGGTTGCTGTTGACTATGTGGGCCCCGGTCAACCCGCGCACGGGCCACGGAATAGCCCGTACCCCGGCATTTCAACAACACTTCATCAACCGCCGCCACACAATTACATACGCCCATATTAAAATCTAACACAACTACAAACAACAAACAACAAACAACTCCTCTACCAAAATTAATTCTTACGATAACTATAATTTCTTCTAATATAATTAATAGCTTGCTAGCAATCTTTAATTATTAGACTATTCCTAACGCTCACCCGGATAACGCAAACGCATCTACGCCCTCTAACCCACCCCTTAACGACCAAAAACGACTAGAAACCGCCAACATCTCATTTCAAACCCTTAACAACAGCACCTATAGCTCTTTTTTAAATTGCTAAAAGCTATTAACAATCGCGCTAAAAATGTGGTTTTGCTATCCATAAACGCCGCAACGCCAATTGCAATAAAAACACTAGCTTGTCTATTCGTTTTAACCTAAAATATCACCACTCACGCTTCTACCGAGAAGTAGTTCCAAAATATCGAAATAAAAAAGATCTGATCGGCGTAGACCCTCTTAAAAACGATAGCAATAATAAAAATAGCATATATTAAAGGTTCCGCGGTACTAAATTATTTAAACGCCAATAGGCTGCCAAAGCTATATATATAAAGAAAACGCAGGTCTAAATGTTGATAATTTGCGATTATCACCATAATCATAAAATAGATAAAAACCCTTAGGATATCGCAATTTATCGCAAACGCCGCCCAACTAATAAGCAATTTCTGAAACGCTTATTCGAATTCGCGATAACGCTAAAAAGCATTAATCAAAATATCGCCGAATGATTGATAAAAAAGTTCCCATTAATCAACGTCCATAATCAAAATATCTAGACTATTTGCCGTACGCAACGACTACTAGCATAAGGCCTCCGGACGGCTTTCTAAACCTTCCTATATATCCTTATTAATGATCTAAATATCGTAATATTTTTATATAAAGAGGGCGACGATTAAGATAATAAGGATAATAAAATTAACGATATCTAATGGATTTATAAATAATATATCGATTAATGGCGTTTTAACCTAGAATTTCTATCTAATAACGCTACCTATAACATTGACGATTTCGATATGCCTCTCTTCTAACTCAACGATATCACATCTATCTACTCAATCTTTAATATTTATTAAACATTATTAAAAAACAAAATCGCAAAAATATTTATTTAGATCCTTGATCGAATTAAATACATAGCGATAATCTATAAAATCAAACTACTATTAATCATCGTTAACGATTATAATAAAGGCTTCAAAAAAGCCGTATATCATATATTTCCTATGCCATTAACCTTCGAAGCTATTAATCAAAGCGATAGCGGAGTAATACATTATAAAGGCACTAGGTATCAGATCTACTTATAACACATATTCAAAAACGTCGCCTATAATATCAAAAAGAAATATAATGGTTCTCTCGAAAATATTTATCTTAGTGATACTAGCTTAATTAAAGATAGCGGTATCAGAAATATTTACGATAAAGATCTAATTAAATACTCTTACGACAACGGTATTTCTAATCCTAGCGCTGCTATAGTTACCACGATGCTTTTAAATTTTTAAAATCGACGCTAACGCAGCCAACATACGCACAACGATCTTTATAAAAAGCCTTCTCCAAAGTATGGCTATATGCCTTACGATTCTAATCGCAACTATATTAATGATACTAATAGCGTTATTTACATTATTCGCGATTATATATATCTCCGAAATAACCGCTATAAAAAAATTAAAAAATTAAAGAATTTAAAACTTTTTAATAAGTAATAAAAATATTTCGAATATTAGGAGACCATTTATATACCATATAAAAGAGAAATCTACACGTTGTATATTTCTTAAAATCGCAATTATAAAATTAAGGCTTTATTTCATAGCAAAGCTTCGTATATAATCTTTAAGAAACAATTTAAAAACCGCGAAACCGATCTTAACCAACTTTATATACAAATCATATAATCAACGCGCCATATCTAATATAATTATAAAGATTGCATAGAAATTAATTATCGCAAAACCCTTAATGATGGCTTCGACCTTGATCTCTATAAATATTTATTTAAATAAATATCTAAGATCGTATTAATAAAGATTAACAAGCAAGTTATTATTACGCGAAAAAAGCTAAAAAAAAGGCTAGATAATGATTTCTTTAATAGCGAAGGTAATATATTTGAAATATGTTATCCCTTATCATTATTCCAATCCTCTTATTAATTTATGCAAATTTATAGAATCAATAGGGTTTGCCGGGTTAGCGCAAGATCGCCAACGCTATTTAAAAACGAATTCTTTTCTTTTTTATATAAATTAACGCTTATTAACATCTCTAATGCAGCTATCCCCTATCTCTAAAGATGATCAAAAAGTTTTTTAAACTAAATCCGAACTAAATCCGAAATACGCAAAAATCTAAAAATACCACAGAAGCGAGAGATTCTAATATAAAAGCCGCTATTCGTTACAATATACCTAAAATCACAAAGCCGAGAAAACCACATATCAAGAAGCCTATATAAAAAAAGATTATCGCGCATCAAAAAGCCATTATCGCCGCCTTGCTTAAAAACACTACACCGCTATTAACTAACGCGCTAGCTATATTATAATCTATATAAAAAAAATAAGATAAAGAAAAAGAGTAAAACAAAGAAGATAAGGACGGCGAATTTTATAAAATTAAATATGTTATTAATATTCGGATTCGTAAATGCCGTCAAAAATATCGGGTATGTTAAAAAGGCTTAAATGCTAAAGATAACGATTAAAAGCTTCGTGGAGACATCACTAATGAGCTATATAAAGAATACATCGCTATATATCTTTCGCAAACTAAAGATAGCGAAGACGAAATTAATAATAATCCTGATCGCGATAAACTCGCACCGTCCTCGCCTCCTAGCGCATAGCCTCTTAAAACTATAGCATTATCAATTAGCCGAAGACGCCGGGCCCGTACCCGTGCCCGTAGCGGCCGGAACTAATAGTGAAGGCGATAATAGAAAAATCTATAGAGATTTCAAATCTAAATCCGAATGTGAACATTTTGAGCCTAATTAACATAAAGCCGTTAATTAAAAGATAGGCGTAACGGATAGCAAACGTAATAATACAAATTAATAAATCTAAGCTCAAAAACGATTCAAAAAAAAACCGTCAAATATAAATTATTATAATGATATCTTAGATTAGCTTGGTTTTAGGTAGCATTTAGCTTAGAGCTACCATTATAAAATAATTATATATACTTATTAATAAATTTTTAGATTACGGTGGTGTGACGGGGTCCATAGGGCAAACGCTGGTATTGTCCGTAGCTAAATTAGGATCGATGAAAAGGAAAGAAAGGAAACTATATAGAACAGCCTAAGAATCGGCATAAAAGCCCAGGTGTCCAAGACGCAATCTGAAACGCCGCACAGCCACAATTCCAACCACTCCAACCATACTAGCCTGCCGGCTATAGCCTACGTAATATCCCTATTACATCTTTCTAAGGCTATACTCTTAATATTACCTCCCTCTTTTCTATAAAAATCGTACAAATATTAAAAAATATCGTGACGCCGCCCCTATAATCCATATATCTAGTATTCCTATAATGATATAAATTATCCTTGTTAACGCCCTTTTCTTAATATTTAAAAAATCTCTCGCTTTCGAAAATTTGTATTTTTTCTCTTTTTTCTATCTTAAAATAATAATTATAAATAACTTAAATTCTTTTTTTGGAATCTAATATAATATATCCGGATTTCGAATAAATGCTTACGGAAACCGAATTATATAGCTATTAATATCTTTTATTAAATAATCTAACAAAAAAATCCGGATTTCGATAATACTTACGTCTAAAATTTCCCTATTAACCAAAAAGAAGTTGTAAATAAGTGTTGGGTATACACTGGGGTCACGTGATGCTCTTCTCTTCGTCTCAATTGGGTTCTGGTTGTTCGTTGTTGTGTAGAGAAACTAAC
>PYFS01002330.1:0-114521 GCA_003671545.1 Ophiognomonia clavigignenti-juglandacearum | reverse complement strand
CAATTCTTGGGACGGGGGGGCGCCCCTTTTGTCCCCCGTTTTTGCCCTTTCGTTACCCCAAAAGGGGGAAAAAAGGGTGTGAAGAAAACCGGGGGGCCCCCGGGGGCGGGGGGGGGGGGGGGGGCTGGGACGCTGCAAGTACTCGGCGCTGATAGTATGCTGTACTGGGAATGTGTGCCCAGAATATTCGCTGTTGCTTCTCGAAGGGCTGCCCCTGGTTTGGTGTGCAAGTGGTCTAAGAAAAATCGCCGCTGAGACAATCTAGATGCCGTGCAGTAGTGAGGAATACAACATAAACAGGGCGAACTTGGAAGTTCTGCTCATTGGATCGCGAATACATTCAAGAAGAATCAAATGTCACCGAGGGAGTATGTGGCTGAAGTCTGCTCAAAGCTCTCCAACGTGCTAAATTAGATGGCGTGCCAACTCGGTCGGAGAGGTTGTCGTCGGAAATGAACGAAATTGGGCGTGCAAATCGGCAAAAATACACAATCGCGATGCGAGTCGTGTGCCTGGTTAGCGTACACCGGGTGCTGTCAAGTGTGAATCCTTATGAAGCCAAGTCGCAGACGAAGGGTGATCATCAACAAGCGTGTGTCTGCAAATAATTGCAACGCATGGCCGTCTGCTTTGTTACTACGCAGGTAGCGACAGCTGGTGGTTGAAGGTGGATGTCAAGGACCTTCTTCACGGGCGTTGCCGTGGATCCGTCAGGTGATCCATTTTATTTCTGGCAGTTGAACTGCAATTCCATTGGGCTGGTCCAGATCTCGCAGGAGATTTCTCCTGGACTTTTTTGGTTGGACCCGGTACGTCGTCGCGCTTCCGCGGCTGAAATTGAGACACGCAGCGGAGCAACTGTATCTATGTCGTACAATACAAAGCATACAACACTCGCGCTAGGGCCTCTGCTGCGGGTTCCCGTTTGAAAGTTTCCGAGCGTGGCCTGCTTGGTGGTGGCACGATACCCATGCCGATGGGCACCGACGGCGTCGGTTTGATAGATGGTCCTCCGAGCAGGTTGAACCCCTGCCTAGCACTCTCATCACAGAGATATATATGCGGAGCGTGGAAAGACCCGGAGCTGAGCCTGTTGGTCATTTGTGAAGGTTCAGCCACGGTGTTAGTGCGATGTATGTCTGTAGGCAGCAGAAATCCCTCTGCCTAGCAGCCTACATGGCTACTACTAATAGGGGCTGGCTGCCAGGCACAAGCCAGGCACAGCAGCTCCACCGAGGATGAGGCCTGAAAGGAGGACCCTGAGCTCCCCGGGATAGCAAGGATGAAGTTCCAGCCCGGCAAAAAAACATTGGATGCAGTCTGTACTGTGTACCCATATTAGTCTGTATGTGGGGAGGGAGGCACGTATGGCATATGTCTGTGCCCCAATATGGCCTTCTTGTGCGCCGGTTTGCTTTCAAAAACGGCTGTGTATCCGTCACAGAGTTGCCAAACCGCCATAGTGGGACCCGCCTTATTGCGTAGGGGTGTGGCGTCGTGAGGTAAGGCTCGGCATGCAGTGATCAGGCTGATTTTGTTGTTTCTCCGACCCCATGAAACATCAGCGCCTGTTGGCGCTAGCAGGAGAAACGATCTTCGGCAATCATAAAATGCACGTGAGTTTTCCCATCGTCTAGACCTTTCTCGTCTCGTACTGTAAAGTTCAAATCTGCTTCAGTCTCTTCCCAACGTTTTCGGGTACCACGGTTTCGGAGCATCACAATGCACGTGGATATCCAGGGCAGTTCTCAGGGACCAGGGCCAGTTCGCATACGACTCTGTCCCTAATCAACGTCTTTCCCCGCCGATGTCCCCAGTTGGCCCAAGGATCATGACATTCGGGACAGTTGAACGACTCAAGAAGCCCTGGGAATGTGCCGGCTGCTTCCGCCTCTTGTGATATTATTGTCTTTGTCCGCCTCACATCAACAGCAGAAGTAGGCTTCTTCCCGGTTACTTTGAGCCACTGATACTGCGAAGGTCGGCGATGTGTGCACTGATTTCGGCCTTTCAGAAGCCGTGAACGCCAAAATCCTAGAAGATGGCACGCTGGCGATCTGGGATTGAGACCGTGGGGCGGCGGTGGTCAAGCCATCTTTCTACCTCCTTGAAACAGAATGGTCGCACGCCCGTTCTGCACTGGGTTCTTTTTTGACATCTGATATTGTCTCGGTATACCATCCCGATCTGTTTGTGTCGGCCGTCTTGGGAACCAATCCTCGCCAGTCTGATGAATCGCGACAAACAGCCAGTCAAGTTGAGGGCGATCTGTCAATGTTCCAGCACGCATGGAGTTTATCGCTTCCCGAAGAAGACAGCCGGCAGGGCTCAGATCTAAAAGGTCGCAGCCATGTCCCCGCAGCACGTGGGACTGCGACAGTCACAGGGTACTTTACCCTTTTTCTTCTGTTCCCTGTAGCCAAGGAAGTTGTCTCAAGCATACGAAGATGGTCAGTTCAGTGCATGCATTATCTGCCCAGGTGCCAATATCGCTTTTGTCAGTTCACTGTTATAACGGCGGTCATATCGTTCGTACAAAGTAATGTGGGACCCTCTTCGGTTTTTGATCCAAAGGACCTAAGCCGCTAGGTAGCCTCGAAATGTCCGGGCAGCGGCACGCATCTTCCATGTTAAAGCGGTCCAAGTTCAAACGAGGACGGCTGAGCTTCCGCCTGTATTGCTCGTCTCCATGAGCGACATGCTGAGTATGTAATGACCTTTTGTAGACCGTGACGTCTTTGCGATTTCTTGTCACGACGCGGAAAAAGCAGCCCGGTTGTCCGAGCATACAGACTATTACGGCGCTCCACATATGTCGTATCAGAGAAAATGGCTCGTGGTCCAGAAGCTGTCAAAATGAGGGAAGTTTGACATATCTCTCGAGACCAGCGGGGCTGCTCTGGGGTGGCATACTGGCCTGGTCCATTATGGCATCGCATTTGTGAAGGAGTAACTGCCAATCTGCAAATTTTACTAGTAAATCAGGATAATATGCAGCTCCTGAAGATCATCGGCTCACGAAGTCCTTTAGCGCAGTGAGTCGCTTCTGGCAAATGAGATCGACCCCGAGAGTCAAACTATGCAAAGCTTGTGATGTCGTGCCCGACGAACTTGACGGGCTTGTCTCTGAAGAAGCAACAATGTCGCCGAGAAACAGACAGAGCCTGTCGTCCCAGCCCGGGACCGCTTTCCTGACCGGGACTCCTCGAGGCTGATGATAAGCGCCAGAAACTCACATGATAAGCGCAACAAGGCGAGAAGGATGGATACCACGACGTCGGATGGCAAGGATGGCGCGGAGGAGGAAGCAGCCGTGGAGCCGGCGACCCGCTGCTCTGGTCGCCACCCCTCCATGATCGCGCGCCCGGCACCCCAGCTCGAGCTGCTGGCTGCCTCGTTGCAACCCATTGTGTAGCACAATGGGATGCTTAGCTGAGAAGCTGACAGTCTGTAGACCTATGGCAAGAGGGCCCCCCTTTTCGATGCTGGGTAGCGGGGTCTGCGGGTGTGAGCACGCGCTGTGATCTCACGCGCTGTGATCTTCCAGATCATCGCGTGGCAGAGTACTTGAGTGCTTGAGTGGCAGGAAGGGCTGACTCGTCCGCCCCGCGATCTGCCAGGCGACGTTGGCAAACAGAAGCAGTTCCTTGTCGTCAATCAAGGTGAGATGGGCGAACGAGATGAGATGAGATCCGATGAGACAAACAACACAACTTTGCAGAAGATGGACAAGCTGGCTTGATCTTTCGGGAACCGCAAAAGAGCCACGGAACGCACAGACAGTTTGACATGCGATGGAGCAGGGATGGAGCTTGTTGCTCTTCTCGTTCCTGAATCTCTCGTTCCTGAATCTCTCTTTCCCGTGGCTTGCACGTTCGTTGACATTGTCCTCTTGCAACAAGTCTTTTTGCAGCATGCCTGTTTGCTTCTTTACAGCTACAACAGCTCATATCAACGAGCTGATACAACGCCCGCAAAAGAGCGGTCTTTTGAACCATGGAAACTGTGTGCACTGTATATGGTATGTACAGTACACACTGTGGTCTTTATGTATAATGCACTCCGTACTGTATGCACAATACAATACAATACATGGTTATATTGTCCGAACTGCACTGCAACGCCGCAGCCTTTTCGAACACGCGGCCACGATGATGGCCCAGTGATGATGGCATGCATCAGAGTGGACTCCGAAATCCAATGATCTGCCATGGTGCAGAGAGATGTGATCAAGACCTTGGCAGAAGCTATGATCGTTGGTCTTCGGCGCTCGTCTCTCCTCCATCACAACTCTGTCATCATAGGGATGCGGCACTACGGAGAATCTGCACACCGCAAAGTACTCTGGAAAACTAGGCAGTGAAGCACCTGCAGACTGCCTCTTTTCCGCTCATTCTGGTAAGTCGACCGGGACTACCTTCGTACTAGAACGTGTTCGTACCCGTCGTCCATAGTAATCAAAGATACAGAACAGTCCGAACACTCCGTACACCGCTCATGAAACTATGGTACAGCAAAGTGTAAAGGCCTGGGCTGTTGCGACGATGTCCAGGCGCACTGACACTTCGCCGAGAAAGTCACTGTCAAAGCCACCCACCCACCCCGAAGAATTGGTGGGGCTCCGGGAGACAATCCGAAAAGCCCTGCAGATACGGCCCTCCTCACCCCACGCCGTTCGGTCTCGGTCCTTCTGATGGAACTGGCCACGCTCCACGGTCCTCCGTGCAGTAGCTACGGCGTGTTTGGTACTTTCGGTCCAAAAGTGCTTTGATGCTGTGATTCAGATTCCCAGGACAACAACGAGCCCGGTGATCTCCGCACGCGTGTGGTGAAAGTGGGCAAAAAAATTCCCACGTTCTGACGCACCGTGCGGCGGGAGGTCCACAATTCTATTATACCGGGCAGACGAACTGGCAAAACTTCGGAACGAGGGAGGAGAACCCGTGCTTGAGGGTTGAACGTGCGTGGCTTTTAACGAAAAGATATTCGCGGATGTCGCCAACCGACGAATCTCTGAGATGCACCAGCCCTTCTTTCTTTTTTTGGGGCCTTTTCCCCCAATGCATACACTGTGTCCCCAGATTTCCCACCTCTTCGAGTCGCGCTGCGCGGTTTGATGCGCACAAGCCCCATCCCGCCAAGCTGGGATCTGGCTCGCCAGTCGTTGGCGAGTGCGCCATGCAGCAGCGGCAAGCACCCTGGCCGCCTGGCGGCTCCGATTCCCTTCAGTGGCCCTGAGTGGGACGCTGGGCGACACACCTACTGTACCGGTGTGACGGAATCGGGGGCAGCACAGCATGTGATTGTAAGCTGCCCGCCCGCCTGCGCGTGGGCCGTGCCTGCATGGGCGGCCGAATGTGGAGACGGCGGGTTTTTTGCTCTGCGAGTAAGTACATCCTCCGTAACAGTACAGTGATAGGAACATCGACCCAGCGATGGCCGAGATCGTTATCGTTGTCGGCGAAGAGACCAACAGCATTGAATTGATCTGGTGTCGAGTCCCGGACCGAGGGCGGCCGACGTTTTCCCGACTTGATGCATGCTAGATGTCCGAATACGGCTTAGGAGGTCTGTGGGAGGGAGGCCCGTGGGCGATAAAACGAAACAACCAAGCCGGGAAGGGTGCAGACCTGCCGCTGCGGGGGCCGCAAGAGAGGTCGTTTCAAGTCTTTCGCTTGCCAAGCCCGCTGCTTTTCGCCTTGCCGTGGCCCGCTTTGGGATGTGTCCGTCAACTATCATCATGTGAACAGTGGACACCTCCGGTCAGAACTTAACGGATACACCGCCTCCACGGAGTACGCATGCTGGTCTCTTGCTCTCTACTCAGGTCAGGCCTCCAAGGCTTGAAGTCTGTGTTGTCGTAAGCCTATGTCGTGGCTGGAGGAGGGTTGCGTGTTACGCGTTCTGGCTCCCGAGAGCAAGAGACGATGGCTCGGTCCACAGGCCCGTACGCCCTCATTGGCTGTGAGTGGCATGGCGATGTGGGTTATCGAGAACTAGTTGTGAATAGTGCTGCGTATGGTATGCATGTCCTCGGACTGCTGATCAGAATTGGGTCCGGGCCTCTCATCAGCCAACTGCTCAGGTGCTCCGTCGTCCAGACCCTCAAGGGCACACACGCACAACCTACTTCTTCAGTGTGTGCTTGCAGAGCAGTTTCTTGGTGCATATCTGCAGTCGTTTTCAGTTGTCTGCCGTCAGCCGCAGAATGTACGGACATCATGTGCCCTGAGAGCACAGCCATAGTGTCATCGGATCCGAAGGGCTCGTCCGTCCCTTTTACTTCTGCTCTCTGTCAATAGTCGGCGATGGCCCGGCTGACGACGACATATGTACGATTGGGCAGTCTCGCTGACCTGTTCATTTCAAATGACTATAGTCCATGGCCAGATCGAGTTGCTCTGAAGATAGGGTGGCAAGTCTGGTGGCAGCTCTCGATACTTGTCGTCATCCCCGAGGATAGCTACTTCCGGAAAGGTCACCTATGGAAGAAATCATAATGGAGTCGTTCAAGCTCCACTTGTTGCCCTCAGAGGAAGCTCTAGTCGATCGACGCTCGCTCTAGAGCAGCATCTGACCCAGGCTCTGAGCTGCGCGGCCTCCTGGATCATGTGTGAGTATCTCGCATGTCCCTCATCATTTTGGGTCAAGTTGTCGCGGTCTCATTCACGGGCATGATTCGATCTAGCTGCCAGAAAGATAACATCGACTAAGGTCTTGTAGCAGGCACGCTACTTTCTCCTTGCCACGGTCTGAAAGCGTCCGGCGTCCGGCGTCCGAATTCTACAGTTCCTAGTTATCACTCCGGTCCTTGGCCATAACTATTTTCTCCGAAGACGACGAAGAAGAAAAGTCTATGGTTTACAGGCCCGGTACCACGGTAATTAGCTGCTACTTGTCTGCCCGTTTAGCCAGGGCTGAGATTAGCTTTGAATATCCTGAAGTCCGGTCCGGAGAATTTGACAGCGTCGTATGCCGCATTATGTGCCATTGGACAGAGTAGCTCTGATTGAATCCAGCGCAGAGGCAGGAAGATCGCTCCATAAACCATTGAGTTGCCGGTTCTCGACAGGCCCGTCGTAGAGCTATCCGTGCCCAGATTGACGCGGCGAGCTAGGCAAAGCGACGCGTACGCTTGATGCTGCCACATTCGGATCTTCCCATCTTGGCCCATATTGGCAATGCTTCTCATTTTCTCTCGATTTGAAAGGCCAGAGGGTCACACCCAACTCCCAATCCAGACCATCGCCCGTGGTGGGCAGGCATGATCGCATCTCGAACGTCGGAAACACTAATCCTGCGATGCTACCGTGACCTCGAGATCGACTGTACCGAGCTGCCTGATCGTGGAAAAGACTCTTAGAGCCGGGTTATCGCCACTCACATCATGGCGATCATGACGATGCGAAAATCACTGCAATAGCTGGCGTTATTATGCCTGTCAATGCTGCGCGAAGCTCGTTTCGGAGGAATGCTGCCAGTCAAGAGGCTCAGATCGATCCCTCGTGACTCTACGCGAATGGCATATCAGTTTCAGCAAATCCAGGCTGACCTGCCTCCTTGGGAAGCGTGCAGAGTAGGTGGGCGAGGGGAGTTTGTATTCGCCGCATGCGGGAACTGGATCGTGGGCTTGCGTGTGCGTGCTCGGCTTCGCGGGTCTTGCTGCTGCGCACGCGATTCGGGAGGCCGATGGCCAGCTGCAAGAGTCTCTTGTGGCAGCTCGGGTCTGCTTTATGAATGGTACACATCGCTCGATTTGCGATTCACTGAGACTCTGTGGGCGTTCTTGCGCAGGGAGGGCTTTGCGAGAGACTGCGAGTGCCTTTGTATATCTCAGCACGGACAATTCTGGAAGGATCTTGAGCTCAGTAGCATGGAACACTAAGAGAGGAGAAAATTATATATCAGTACAAAGTCAGACTGTCCATCCAGCTTTGCCTAGGTAGATCCTGCCCAGGTCAAGTCCGGGCAATACGAAATCTGCGTCTGAGCCTACAGTTTGCCATTCATACAGTATGTGAAGTTTTTTCAGAAGATGGCTATCATGTTCTCCGAGAGTCCTGATGCATATTACGATCTCTGTCCGTCGAGTCCGAGCTATTGGTATACTTTCATCGGACCATTGCCACCCAGCCCGCAACACACAAGCTGGGCTCTGACCTCGCAACGTGACCGCAAAGAAATACATATAGGTATTGAAATTCCAGTCCTCAAGGGCGCTAATAATCTGCCCTCGCCTCATACACCTACCTGCGCCGCATGGCGGCAGTAGGCCGACCTCACCTGCGACAACGACCGCTTTGCCGCATTCCGACCTAGAGCATCTGCACCAATCCAACTTGCTGTCCGAGCAGCTCTCCGCGGCATCTTAGGTCGCTGCAACGGAGCCATGACCACATGGGCCTAGGTTTGGCGAAGACGACTGGGCAGAAAGCATCAGGTCAAAACTGAACATCGGCGTAGCGAGGAGGAGAGGTCGGCATGTTGGCTTTGAGTGATTCAGGCTGAGGAGAAAAGGGCCTACGCAACATGGCCAGCCAGCCCTGGAGGCCTTGCCGCCTCAGGTCCCATTGCGTTCGAGGCCTTATTCTGTTGGTGGCGGCAAAGCGCCGCAGGGCGTCGTCTGCTCGTATATGAATATGTGAATGAGTCTTGTTTTCCGACGTCGCGTCCATCATTCACATTACTTTCCTCCTTTTCACCTTACTTCGCCGACTGCCACGCTGGATCGTGGAAACGAATCAATAGGCGAAAGCTCGCTAGCCTCGCTTCGACTTTTGTAACCGGATTCATACCTGGCTACACAAATAGCTTTCGCGCTTCCTGAAGCCTTCGTAGCCAGTTCGCAAGGCTGTCAGCTGTCATTCAGATATCAACCCACACCCTCACTGCCGTCAACTTGACAGCCTGTCTGGACACTCCGAGCAATGGATCCAGACCTGTGTCCGAGATGCCACCAAAGCCTGCGAGTGCGAGGTTTCATCCAGCGAATAACGGGCCACGTCAACAGAAATTGCGGAACTTGCCAGGAGCCGCGCCGTTGCAGGTTGTGCCGCGGCAAAGGAAAAAAGCCCATAGACCCATACAAACAGCGGTCGGGTGTAACTGATGAAGATTGCGAAGTCTGTCATGGCACTGGAAAGCACGGATACAAAACAAAGTCGTGTTACGACATTTCCGCCTTCGAGAATGAGACGCATGGAATGAAGTGTCCTACATGCAATGGCACCAGATATGTCGCCGTGGCTGTCGGACCCAGCCTCGTTTGCCACGACCCATGGGATGAGACGATGCGTTGAAGCAGGGCTTGGTAATTAGACTTCAGGAGGAGTTGGATGTTACCTAGGTAGATCGACTGTCAAATACTGGTCATAGCTGTGAATGGTACGCCTTCCTATGAATGCTATCAAGTTCCAATAAACAAGTTCAGAACGCCAAGCTATCTTGAAAACATTGAACAGGACCATTCCCGAGCTCGTTGTCCTGTATCAGCCGGTAAGGCTCGTCTTGCACTAATTACTAAGTAGCTTACAAGTTAGAGAAGATGACAATGATACCTCAATCGAGATGTGGTTTTATTAGCTCTAGAGCTCCGCCGCTGCATCCCGCGAGCGCTCTCCAACATTCTTCTTCGCCAACATGGATTGATGCGGTGGAGCGAACCAGTCACAAATAACCGATCTTCGTACGTATGCACTAGTGAGAAGGTGCCTCGCGACAAGCTGGATATGAGTGTTGTAAGCTCCATATCAGGGACGCCTTTCTGCTGCCCTAGCTGCCCAAACTCCCGCGAAATATCCTGTTGGGAATTCTGGATCAATACGGTCCACGGACGCCCTGACCACGCGTTAGTATGGTAAGAGACAGGCGGAGAGCCTCGAGGAGATTATGAGAACGACCATGCACGACCACGAGCCCCAGTTGGACGCCACCAGCGGAAACAAGCCTTGCGCTGAATACCTTTGCTGGTGCACGGGTGGAGAGCATCCGTGCGGAAGAGGTCAAGAAGATTGAGGGCCAGGGGATTATTGAAGGGGGTACTTGAAGCGGCATTTTCAGAGGAGGAGAATCAGGCGGCAGAGGTTGAAGGGGAGGACAAGATGACGGCAGAGGTTAAAGAGAAGGGGGGCAGGGCAATAATTGCTCCAGTGTTTCTACGTCCTAAGTCTACAGTGTACCATAATTTACAGAGTATGTGATGTATTTCCGAGGATACCTATTTTGCCATCCGAGAGTCCAGATGCGCACTGTGATCTCTGTCGGCCGTATCCGAGCTTTTGGTGTACCATCTGATCATGAGTGCCCAGCCCGCAGCACACAAGGCCAGTGTACCAAGCAGGGTTGCAACTAGAGAACTTTGTCATCGATGAACACTGAGCCATCTTGCTGTCGCGCCCGAAGAACCAAGACGTGACAACTCAGAGAGGCACTTACCGGATCCACCGCCTATCTGCCCAGGAGTCCAACCCTGCGGCGCGCCTTGAATTTCCACGCCTAGGAGGGACGCGACGTAGCTCATGGGTGTCTGTTTCAAGTCAGTGAGGTGTACGCATTGGGAGTCCCGTGGATGAGGGACGCACAAAGATGACGGTGACGACCGTGAAGATGGCGAAAAGTCGGGACTGTTCCGACGTTTTGAGGGCATTCTCCGTGCTCGCCTCGCCTTGAGAAAGGGAGAGTAGTGTGACGACCTGTGCACGATGAGCGGAGTTCTGAATTTCTCCAGTGGCTACGCGCAAACCCATCAATAGACTTACCGATGCCCGCACTTTCAGTGCGTCCTCCTCCAAGCGGATGAGAACGGTGGAGACATGCGACGGCATGTCCTCCAGGCCGCCACACTTGCAGCCAAGAGAGAAGGCTTCGGACGGCGCAGCCTTGTGCAGCGCTTTCCACACCAGCGTCTGGTCCTGGTAGACTTGCTTGATCATAGTGATCTCGTTTGTGACATACTCCATAACCACGAGGGAGGATGTCGCAACCTTGAAGGCCCCCAAAAATCTATCGTCTAAATTTTCCCAAGCCCTGTTCAAAGTCGATATAGCAGCGTGTGATATATCCGAACTAGAAAGAAGGAAAGAGGGTCAGGAGATTGTGCCTGGTTTCTCCCATTTGGCCTTGTATTCACAATGCGGGAAATTCCACCAGAGAACGCGTAATTGGAGGGCTTTCGTCTCAAGTCAACACCACGAACGGCACCGTGGCAATCTTGAGCAAGGTTCGGATTGGAGAGCCGGTCACTGGGATGTAGGCTGCATCCTACAGCTGCGTTTGCTGGGAGTGTCTGCTTCTACGGTTATGCGGCTCAGCTCGGTGTACTTCCAGAGTTGCTGATTACACAGTTGTAATTGGGATGGCACAATTCATCAGCTACTGGCATATCCAGACAATACCGAAATAGCCATCGCGAACTCCTACGAGAAAATGTCCTGGGCAAAAGTTCATATCCCTCACCAGCCGCCGACACAACCACAAAGCAACAACTCGAGCAGCTGTGATCCATCTTCCCAAGCCTCAACAAAATCCAAACCAGGTTCACACATTCTCGGAACCATGATATCCTGTCAAAGTCATAAGTCCTTCACTAGTGCTAGAGTGGTAGTTACCACCTGTGTACGGAGTGCACTGTGTGCAGCAGAAGCACACCCTGCTGTGTGTCTTGTCTATGCCTGCTAGGAACAGAGCTTAAGGTGTACTGCCGGCAACTTGAACGTGAACATGATGGCAGGGATGAGAGCTGTTGGTCGTGCATCTAGGCGTGACTCCGGGCTTGCTGCAAAACGTGCTCACAGGCATGTTGTACACAGTCTGCGCTGATCGA
Organism: Ophiognomonia clavigignenti-juglandacearum; assembly: GCA_003671545.1. Taxonomy (NCBI): domain Eukaryota; kingdom Fungi; phylum Ascomycota; class Sordariomycetes; order Diaporthales; family Gnomoniaceae; genus Ophiognomonia; species Ophiognomonia clavigignenti-juglandacearum. Next base: position 102,700 of record PYFS01002330.1, on the reverse strand, counting down.
GGGCCCTGGCTTTCTTTCCCTGTCCGGTTCTTCCTGCGGCCGTTGTTATTTTCCTTGGTCTGGTGGGAACTCTCATCTTCGCAGAAGTGGTACGGAATCCCTCATCATCACTCCAGCTCAAATCTAGCGTGCATAGCACGTCGTGAATGCCGATGTGTCGGAGAGCTACTCCATGCATCCTTCCACTAGGCTCAGCTCGGCTTGTCCACTCATCCTTGTGTCGACAGGGGATCTCTCGATGTGGATATACAGCGAGCGATCGGCCTCACGTCTCAAGGGTGTCCCTAAGACAGCTGGGTGGTAGGCATATGTGGTGGTCTGCAAGGCTTTCTCCTGATTTCCCGTACTGTCCTCGACTCTGCGAACTTCCGGTAGAAAGCTTGAACTGAATCGAATCGCTCCAGGAAGGCCCACCGTGCTGTGTATAGAGCCGTTCTTTCGTGTACTAACGTTGGAGATGAATTCGTCCACGCATCGAAGACCGAGGAATGATTTGTCCAGTGGCTCAGACATTTCAAATAGCAAGCTTGGAAGTACTGCAAAGCGCCCTCTTCGCCAGCCGACCACTACCGAGTCGGTCCCACGCTCGTCTAGAAGGCCTTCGGGCGATGTATAATCCATTGTGTTGTTCTTTGTCACGCCGTACTTGGGGATCTTGACGCCACAGTGAATGGTGGAAATCGCCACGATGCTTCGTGCCATGAATGTGCCCCCCCCCCACCCCCAAGGATGGCCGAGACTTCACTGCATAGCCATCGCAACTCGTCCATATTTGACAAGCCTAGCATAGATTAATGTCGAATGGACCAGAACTCCTCACCGTCCACCTTTGCGAGGGCAGCCAAGCATATAGACGAAGATACGGTTTGGAATCTTTGAAAGGTCTTTGGGAAATGCCTTATTTGAGAGCGAGATTTGCTGTAAGTCTTGGCGTCCGTGAGGTACTCTTCAGTTGCGATTGGCTCGTAGTATGGAGCAATCTCTTCAGCAACCTCTGTGAACAAGATGGCCGCCATGCTTCTCGCAACAGAACCCGCACGAGGCTTCGTCGGGGACCAGTCGAAATAGGCCTGGACCTCCTCTCCACCATCGTCCACGAGAGCCCAGTGTATGCTCAGGTCGCGTGTGATTGCGTCTTCGATGGTCTCGAAGTCTTGCTGTAGCTTTTCCACCACGTGGTCGCACACTTGAGTGAATGAATTCCACAGCATGTTCCCCACAGTTTGACGGTGAAAGTGTGCAACAACGCCGATATGGAAGCTCTGAAAATCGTCGTCCACCACGTTGGCATCCGTCTCCGATGACCCTCCCGTTACGAGGACAAGGCCCCTGTATGGCATCGGCCGTCGGCCTTAGCCTCCCCCTTGTCTGTCGAGCCCAATTTGTATCCAATGCAGCGCAGAGTGATCGCCAGTCGTGCCACCGCCGCACTGCGGGTATAGTAAGGTGTGGTGAGATTGCTCAGCATCCACTTCAAGAACCCCGAAATGAACGGTGTTTCGGTCGGCAAGAACGGTTGTTTGATGACGCTCGGATATGCCGCTCTTACCGCAGCCGCGTCGAGTCCAGCCTGCTTGATTTCACGGTCAAAGAGCTCTGGGTATCTTCTAACCGTCCCCTCGTTCAGTATCATATCGACCCTCTCGGAGAGCAGTGTGCGGAGGGCTTCTTTGATACCCGAAAACGCTTTGTCGCCAGCCTCAGAACAAAAGAGCGCGTCAATGAAGTGTGCGAGGAAGACGTCGACGGCCGATTGCGGGACCATGACATGACCAAGAGCGCAAAGCGTGAGCACCAACAGCTTCTCAGCCACCGTATCGCCGAACGGTCCTGTGTTGTGCAAGGCAACAGTCGCAAGCCCGGCTTGGCCCAGCAGATGGCAGGTCGTCATTTCGGCCTCGACGGCTTTGAAAACCCTTCGGATCTGCGCATCAGAAGCCTTGTCTTGGCTAATATGAAGCAGACTGCCGATGCCTCTGAGTCCACCCAGCCATCCCCAAGCACCATATGCCGCGGGTATCGCTGCCACAACATCGGCCGGGCCGACCTGCACAGCTTGAAGTTCTCCTTCACCCCGTGTGTCAAACACCAATGTTGCCATCTTGCTTGTAATTGAATAGATGTTATGGTCTCCAAAAGCTGGGGAAGATTGGAATTGAGGGTCAAAACGGGTTCAGGCTTCCAGATAGTCGAGTCAAGGAGGCACCGAAGTGGATTGAACAAGCTATTGAAATTCAGAGTTGTTCTTGACGCTTCTGGGATCAAATCTGACTGCCCAAGCTGCAGAGCAATACCCCTCAAAATTAAAGGGTGCCGAAGGAGGGGGCAAAATGTTCGAAAGCGCCTCGCGAGGCACATTATCGCACAAGTGTGTCACACCATCGAGGAAGGGGGCCTCATTATCGTATATGCAATAAGCCTGCTGGGGACTGTTGACCAACCGTAGTCACTTATGAAGTTGTCTTTCACTTTTTTCCAGCCAATGGTGCACATACACGCAGTACACTGCCGATGGATTGCATTCACCACACTTGACCCGGGCACCAGCTCGGGCATGTCGAAATCTCGAAGGTCTCGGTACAACCGATATCATGCGAGTAAGATCAAGCTCGAAAGAAAAAAGGTCACCTTCGATCGGCGGCGCATCCAAGGCGTGCTGCATGCGTGTATTGAAAATATTGACTGGTCTGCCTGATGGATCATCGTGTAAGCAATGAGAAAGAAAAAGAGTGGTATTCGTCTATTTGATGATGTTGTCGTTGAAGAGAGATTCCGCGCCTAGTCACATTCGGGATACGATCAGGGTTGTCAGAGAGTTCGAGATTACGTGAAGAACACGCATCTTGGCGTATCCTCTGCTGAACGGATGGAACTCGCGGCGATCCGAAAAGATCTAAGTTGAGGTACTGGTAGCCTACGAAGACGGAGAAGGGCGTGGTTTTTGATGCAAGTGAAAAAGGAAGCCCGCACCGCAAGTTGCCCAGGTGATGAGAGGAGGTGTAGTCGATGGCAAGGTATATTCTGAATTCAAAACAGCTGTGCCGGCTCCACCCATCCTTGGCACCGCGCAAAAATTCGAGCATAGTCAAAATGCGAACAACAGAAATCAAAGTTTTCACCATCTAACACCCGCCATATAGCTACAATAACGTTATTATTATTATTAAATAATCCATCACTATAATAACTTCATTTAATAACTATTATATACTAGCCTAAATGTATTGGTGGGTGAGTAATAGTGGAAATATTGCGATTTTTATATAAATACATTTAGTATTCGTCGATATTTGCGGGCCGGCATCTTTATTAAAATTAGAATTTAAATAAAATTTCGTTTTCCCAATATAATATAGTATTCTACAATAAAATAGCCACTTTATACCCACTAATATATTTAGGCTAATATATAATAGCTATTAAATAAAATTATTATAATGATGGATTATTTAATAATAATAATAACGTTATTGTAGCTATATGGCGGGTGTTAGATGGTGAAAACGTTGATTTCTGTTGTTCGCATTTTGACTATGCTCGAATTTTTGCGCGGTGCCAAGGATGGGTGGAGCCGGCACAGCTGTTTTGAATTCAGAATAATGCACCACAACCCAGCCCACCCTTGCACATTCTCCACCGCCCCGCGCTAGCCCGAATTGACTGCCACGGCCATATAGAACTGATATCAAATGCCCTCTAGAACCCTCACTCAATTGAGCTACAAATCCCCCCCTTCTCTGAAGGGATCCACACACAATCAAATGGCAATCAATCATGAAACTCATGATCAGATCATTCGAGAATGATCTGTTGCTTTAGAATCTTCTGTCTATTTGTGGTTGTATGAAATTGGAGTGTTCTGTTTCCCGAATTGCATGTCCTCGCTTCTGAAACCTCCCCTCCCCCGAATTCTGACCTACTCCATCAAATTCCTCCGACATCAGATGTTCTTCTTATCTAGATAAAAAGAACATCGTCACCTTCATCTCTGCCAGCCACATGGGTATCAACTAATTCCCCCCCCACCCTATCTGTTCCACGCCAACCCTTTTCACGCAAAGTCATCTGAAGGATCGTCAGGGAACCTCAGGTTGTTGACAGTCCTCTTCTTCCTGGTGTAATTCCTCTTAGGCGGAGGAAATTTAAAGGTTATCGTTATTGGAAATATCCCGTTAAAGCAAATCGTCGTTATTTTCGACGGTCGGGATAACTATATTCTCTATATTAGCGGAGTTATTTTCGTTATTAGCTTAACGGATTTAGCTATTTAATAGCTAGGCCGGTGCAATTTAAATACGAATAGCCTTAGCAATATTGGTCGTAATAGGTTGAGTATCAAAAAGGCGTTATTGGAGCTTATAATAATAAAAGCCTCGCTCGATTACGACGTATGATCGGAGCTCTTCGAATAGCTATTTTAAAGATATCTCCGTCTAAACCAAATTATAAAAGAGCTATCCAAAAAAAAATTCGCTAAAATATAATTAATATATAAATACCTTGGCGGCGCAGCTAATTCTTAATATATAATCTAACCTATTAATAAACTTTTTCTATATATCGAAAATCCAATTCTTAAAAGCTTCACGATAAATCCTTTATAAAAAGCTATTGTATTCGTTATCCGTTATTTTAAAGAGAAAGCGGGCGATATATATAACGAGTTAATTAAGCTTGGCGTTTAGAAGAAGATTGTTATTGTTCTAATAATTGTCTTTAATAAAAGGGTTAAAGATTGTCACGAGGCACGTGCAACAGGCACAAAAGGCTCAGTTATATGACGTATATTAGCGAGTCTTTGCTATTGTAGAGGGAAGAGAGAGATTTAGTAGGGCGCAACCGTTAGACGGTTATTAGATGCGCGCATTGCTTAATTAGCTTTAAACGGCTGTATTGCTATATGGGGAGCGTATGTAAGGATGAGCCCTGCACCGCTGTATAAATAATATTACCATCATATTACTCCCCCCTCCTACAAAGCGCTGAAAAAGCGCGTAAAGCTATTAAACCTAAAAAAAAATCTTAATCTATTAATCTTAAAAAGAAAGATTTGCTATAAAGCGGAAAAGAGCGGTTACGGGATCATTCGAACTAACGACCTTATAAAGGCGCGTTTTCTAAGGAGCGGTAAGGTATTTTCGGCTATCTTATCGAGCTAAATCTTATAATTCGGCCGATGATCTGTATATAAAAAGTTTACGGTCGTATCGTTTATAAAATAAATTTTATCCCGGGCCTGTATCTTATTTATTTTTCAATCTTATGTTCCTCTTCGTTTTAATTAATCCCTTTTTATCTTCTATAGCTTTATTATTATCCTTATAAGGAGGATCGTTAACGTTAAATATCTATACCGATGCCTATGCCGCCAATCGTAACGGAGGACCCTTTAACCTAAGGTTAGCCTCGTAAAACGTTATTAGGGCTCCCGGCGAATTTTTTAGGCTAGTAATGTTATAAAACTTAAGGTCGGGGTCCTATCCTTTTTATTAAATCTAATATTATAGCTTTTTATAATAAAAATGCGAGGCGATAATATAATTAATTTCTTATTCTTCTTCTTTATCGATGCTTACGATCTCGGCGTCCGATCGTTTGTAATTTTATTTTAATAAAGGGTTATCCGGATAGCGATGTAACCGATCTATATAAAATACTACCGATCCTTTTTACGAAGTTAGAATATCTAATTTATAAGAATAATTAGATATATTTTTAATACAATATGCTTATTATATAAATAGAAAATTTAGTTTTTCGTTAAAACGATTTATAAATTAGATCTTCTTGATAATAAAGACCTCATCCCTTACGCCGAAATCTGGTGTTCGATAATATTTATTAGTTTAAATAACTATTTAATCTTAATTATGTTAAAGGCATTTCCTAATTATATCGTAATATTGCTTAAATATAAAAGCTATCTACTAAGCTTTTTTACGATTTAACCTTTCGTACGCGGGCAATAACTTTAGATCCGCGCGTTATTCCTAATCGAACGTTAAGGGCATAAGGAACCCGTAGCCTACCGTAAATAAAGTTAATCCACTTAAAACGTCGTATAAATTAAACGCCTATGCGATGTCCATTACGGGTAATGCCAAATCCTAATTATCCTAATAATAGCTCGCGAATATATATAAACATTGATTTATCTATTTATGGTAATTCTCGATCTGCCCCGCCGATTATAAGTGTCCAGCTATCGATAATTTCCATCTAACGCCTAAGATTTTAAATATCTCGTTTATAAAATACGCGATAAATTATAGCCCTCGATCGGACCTTATGGTTAACGGCAGCCCGTATACGCGCAATAATTCTATATAATATACCTATACCATATTTTTAGCCGTTACTAACTTTATATACATTGTAAACTAAATCTTTTTCCCGAATTTTTCGATAATATTAAAAATATTGTCATAACCAATCTTAATTATTAGCATTTCGTTAAAATCGATGATTACGTAATACTACGGGCATAAAGGGACCGGAATAAGGTATAAAAATCCCGGTATTTTATCCCGAGGGTATTTAGCAAAACGGCATAGATAATTATCAACGTATATATCTATATCATTAGGCTAATTCGGCTACTAATATTTAGCGGCGACAAAACGATATATCTTAGATTTCCTTAAATATACGGTAAATTCGAATATAAAGCTCTTCGATTATATGTATCCGTAAATTATCAATTGCTGGTACGACCAATCTCCCTTTATATAATATATATTTTTCTATGAATATCTAATAGGGTGCTCGGTCTCGGGCGTATTACCGGTAAACGTCTAAGGTCGGATCGTTTCGGTTAGCTTTAAAGAAAGCGTTTACGAAAAATACCCCCGAAAAAGGCGGAGGATTAGCTTTAACGTTAAATATTAAAATATCCGCCATAAATACGCTAACGCGTATAAGTATTAAATCGAAAAGGATAAGACAAAATAGATTAATTACGAAGGCCGTAAGGTCTATTTCCTTAAAGATCCGTATAATCCGCTTATCCTTTTATTTCGCTTTTAAAGTACGTTACTTTTATACTTTACGTATCAACAAATCCGCGATCATATTATCTAGACTTTATCGGTAAATGATTTCGAAGTAATAACGGGATATAAGATCGGCCTAATTAGCTTATCGCAAATTAAAAAATCGCTTCGTTATAAAATATTTAAGTATATGGTGATTTATAATTATTTAGAATAGCTTAAGCCGTTAAAAGCCTTCCAACTCCGAACGCCATATTTCTAATAATTTGACGATTGCTATTAATTCTTTATCGTATATAATATAATTAAATTCTGGGCTATATAATATCTTAGAAAAGAATGCCATAAAGTGCCAATTATTATCATCCTTTTAACGTTAAGACAAGACCTTAGCGATCACCCCCCTAAACGCGTCTATTTCGACGCGCATCTCTAAAATATAATCGAAATAATAAAGCAAAGGAGCCTTTATCAACGATTTACAGAGCTCGTTGAATATTTTCAAATAAAGGTCGGGCAGCCACTACTACGGCTCATTTTTATATATTAGGTCGGTAAGCGGTTTGATAATATAGCTATAACTTTAAACGAAATATCGGTAAAAGTTCGCAAAATTTAGGAAAGTTTATACCTTTTTGATATTGCCTAGGGGCTCCTAATTACGAATAATTTCAATTTTAGCAAAATTTACGGCTATGCTATCCACTCTAATAATAAAGCCTAAATATTTAATCCTTTTTATATAGAATTCGTATTTGGCTAGATCGGCTTAAAAGCTTGCCGTCCGAAAGCGCTAAAAAATCTATCGGATATATTCTTTATATTCTTTTAACGAATTCGAATAAATCAAGATATCATCGATATAAACATAATAAAACTTGTCCAAATATTCCCGTAAAATATTATTAATAAATCGCTAAAAAATAACTAGGCTATTTATCAGGTCGAAAGGCACGATCTTATATTTGAATGATCTATAACAAAGCCGGAAAATTATCAAATCTTTATCGCTAATTGCTATACGAATCCGATAAAAGGCTTTGCGGATATCGATTTTGGTGAAAATCTTAACTTTGGCGATTTACGCTAATATCTCGTCAACGAAAAGCAAAAAGTAAACATTATATTTAAATAACATATTTAATTTCCGGTAATTTATGTAAAAACGCAATCCGCCCCCCGGCTTTTTGGTTATAAATACCGCCTATCTTATAGCGTATTGCTAAATTCGATAAAACCCTTCTTTAAATTCTTTGTAATATATTTGTAGGCGACCTCTAATTCCTTTAGTAATATCTTATATAAACCAGAATATCTTAAAAACTCCGGGATCGTTTTTTCCTTTAGCTCGATCTTATAATCGATATATTGGTATAAAGCCAATATATCCGAATCGTATTTATTAAAAACGCGAAATTCGTTATGATAGTATTTGAAAACTAATTTTAACGCTACCTCCTATAAAGCTTCCTCGTCGTATAATAATATATCTCGTATATGTTCTAATTTACGATCGACAATTAATTTATCGATCTCGTATAAATAAATCATATCGATATTCGGGGATTTGTATATATTTCGGGCGAAAAAAACCGCGTTTACCATTACGATATTAATATAATATTTATATTAACCAATATCATTACGCTTTAAAATATAGATATAGCTATATTCCCGGTATTTCGTCGGTTTTTCGACTAACTATACGGCGGGCTTACCGTTCTTAAAGATATTAAATAAAAATACGGGGTTCCGTAGTTTAATAAAATGGGCTTCTATAGTTCGGAGTCCCGAATCGTAGCTTTTTCGAAAACCGATTATCGATCGGGGCATAATAAATAACGTTCAAGGTAAATAAATTAAATCTATGGATCGCTTATCCCTCGGAAAACATATCTTATCGTCGTCGAGGTAATCGCGCATTAATATTTTGTCGGATATATCGTCCGCTAAGATATACGGGTAGATCTCGTTGACTTAATAGTCGTACGGGCGGACTTACGCCGGTCCTTCGTTATTATTATCTGTACGGGAAAAGGCATAGCGTATCTTAACGTTAAAGACCTCTAACGTATCCTTTATATTTATATCCGACGCAATATCCGGCAGATTGTTTACGTTAATATCGGAGAATGTATTATCTTCGTTGTTTATAGGTTTTCTTATTATAGACGGGATATAAATAAATAGTTCGTTAGAAAATAAAACGAATTTAGATTTAAACGTTTTGCCAGTAGTACGCCGTTGATCCTTTTTATTTATAGCCGCGTCGCGTTTATAGATATCGTTATCTTATACGGTATTACGAAATATATATCCGTCCTTATCTATAGGAATATCGGTTGGGGGAGGCCCGGGTCTTTAGATCTCCGGGAATTCGAAATTTCGAAAATGCGGTATAAGCTTAATACGGTAATGTTCGAATTATTTGAAACCTACGATCAGATCGTGGTATATATCAAGCACCATAAAGGGTGCCTATAACTCCGTCCGTCCATCTATACGGATAATTGTTTAAAAAACGATATCGACTATTTGTTGTAATTTGCGATCGTACCTACCTACCGGATATAGCTAAAAGCTAATTATATATCGGGGTTATAATAATTTCAAAATATATCTCGCGAATTTCAAATTGATAAATAAATATCCGTTTATTCCGGTATCTATTAATATATCAAATATAATCAAAGAAAGTCTATTATTAATTATCGTAATTAAATATATAAAGGAATCATTACCTAATAATTTATTAAAAAAAATCGTATAGTACGGGTTCTGCTTATATCTACTTACATATTAAGGACGCCAATTTATTTAAGATAGAAATTTTTCTTAGATAGCCTAATTTTCCGAATCCAAACGAACATTATTAGATATAATATCTTTCTCGTTACATTGATCTTTAACGGTAGATATGCCCGAAGCTTCTTATTAGCCGTAACGGGTATAAAGATTGGCGATACGAATAACGCGGTTATTTCCCGAGCTCGGGTTATCAAGATAATCATAATTGATATAGCCTAGCTTCTCACAAGTCAGATAAAAGCCTATAGCGAGCAGCTTAGCGAAATGCTCGGGGGTATAGCGCCGGCCTTTATGGCCGCCACTACAGCCACTTCTTCGCTATCCACTACCATAGTTATTAAATCCGGTGATATTAGTGCTAATGCTAGACGCGCTATTAATATTATTAAAACCACCGCGGTTATTATTATTATAACCACCTCGACTATTATGGTTATTAATAGAGCTATCGTTATTGACGTTTTTAATACAATTGGCCTCGGCCTCGGCGTATTTATTAATATAATCTATCTTTTAAGTTAAGATAGCGATCTTCGTAAAATCGATAATATCGTCCAAAAACTAAATAGCTAATACGCGTTATAGAAATACGGATAAACGGCGCTCGAAAGCGTTTTTCCAATCGCTAATAAAGAAGCGCAATTTAGCGGCGAATTGTACGAAAATGGTTTTAAATACGTAATAATCCGATTTCTTAACGTTATAGATCTTAAGATCATTTATACGTAATTGGTCGTATTGCTTTTAAGCTTTACGATTACGATCAAGCTCGTTATAAGCAGCGAATAGATATTTTTTCATATTGGCTTTAATAATGATATAATAAGGATTATCGATATCTATATAAAAAAGGATATTTTTAGCCGGATTACTAGCTAAATAACCCGTAATATAGCGGACTTTAATAATTTCGTTAGCAAACCAATCCTTATTGCCCATCAATTTATTATCGATATATATCTACTAAAATAAGAACGGCTTCTTATCTTTCTCGGTATTATTATAAAATTCGGAAAGATCGTCGATTTTAGCTAAACGTTTAATTCGAATATCGCCGTCGATAATTTAGGTATATATCGAAGTAACGCGAGCAGCTGTATATAAGTCGGCGACGGATTAATTAGCCTCAGCCAAGTCAATACGAAAATCGGTGATTATTTAATCGCGGTCCGAAATCTGCTATTAATAATCGTAATCCTTATCGAAGTCAAACAGATTACCATTCTTATTAGCGAATTACTCGGCTTTCTTTTTCTATAATAATATTTTATCTCGGGTATTCTTAAGATCGATATCCAAACGTAAGACCTAATTGCCCAATTCGTTCATATTATAATCCAATTCCGTAGCGATAATATATAAATCGATGATCTAAAGATAGGCTGCTTACAATCCTATAGTTCGAAATTTAAATTCTTTAAATATTATATCGATATTATCGTTTTCTTTAATATAATTACGGAATACACCGATATTTATATAACCAATAAATTTCTTATCGAAATAGATCTCGCCTTTATTAATAAAAAGCTTAAAATAAAAAGCTAAACCATCTTTATAATCGCCTAAGGAGGTAGCTAAATCATCGATCTTTTAAGAGAGGTTATCGATCAATCCTTAAGGATTATTTCGATATCGGAAATTAGCCCAATTATCACTTCGAAATAATTCGGTAATATTATCGACGCTAACATCCTCCTCGACGGTGTGCTGGGGCAAGGTGTGGAGGGAGTACCTGGGGGGTGAGGATAGGATGTCTTGGGCCCTGACCAGGGTAGGATCACGGGTATAAAGCAGTCAGGACGGTGATTTTCTTCTTGGGCCCTAGTTTTAGTTTTGGCATCTGCTTTTCTTCCCTTCGTTTTTCACAATCTGATTTTGATGCCCCAACTCTGATCAGAACGTGACCATTCCAAATTACGACTTTTGTGTGCTTTTGAGCCTGTGTGTACCCCGATTCCGATTCTCCCTACCGGCTTCAGCAGCGCCGTCAAGTCAGACGTCCACAACGTCTTTTGGCGAGTCCATTGCGTGGGCCCTACTGGCCATGCTCTGGTTCAACGGTTATATCCTCGTTCTTACCATTCTCGTTAGCGAAGGTGATAATAAATACGATCTTCTCGTAGGGATCGCGGATACGCTAGATAAAGCCGACGGAAGAGCGGCGACGCAATAAAATATCGGAAAGCTAATATTTACGTAAAAATAAATCACTCAGATTAATCAGACTAAAACGGACCTACTTCCTAGCCTCTTTCTATTTCTATTGCTTCTCGAAAGCCTCCTTCTCTATAGAAATACGTGCCATCTCGAAAGCTTATTTAGCATAGATATACGCGATCTTATCTTATCTTATTTATTTAGCAAATATTAATTAGCTAAATCTAACGCAATAATTATATTGGCGGCTTTTGCTAAAACGAAACAAAACAAAAACTAAATCTTTTAAAGGATTTTTTCTATCTTCCCAAACTAATTAGTTCAATAGCAAAGAAATATCACAAAGCATATATAATAGGCATAAAAGGCTCAGTTATATAACGTACATTAGCGAATCTTTGCTATTATAGAGGGAAGAGAGAGATTTAGCAGAGGGCAACCGTTAGACGGTTATTAGATACGCGCATTGCTTAATCAGCTCTAAACGGCTGTACTGCTATACAGGGAGCGTATGCAGGGATGAGCCCTGCACCGCTGCACAAGCAATACTACCGTCACAAAGACCTATCCGAATAACGCTTCTTCGGCATAGGATTAATCGGGTAAATTTACCCCTTTAAAGGTATCGTTATCGTTACTCCTAAATATCTTTAAAATAATTATCGTTATAAGAAAGGTTGGGTTAAAGAATAGAATTCAGCTTGAAAACCTAATTTTGGCGTATGATGGCATTGCTAACGTATAATCGGTATAAATAGCCTTCCGCTTAAAATATTTATCGTTACCGAAAATTAATAAAACGGTGTTATCTAGGCGTAAAAATATAAGCGGCATTTAAATAAGCGAATATCTAGCGTCTAACAACAATTTATTATTCTTATCGTTTACAGAAGTGTATCTTCCTATTTAATATCGAGGCGTTAAAATAGAGAATATCTATTAACGAGGGCTAATTAGCAATCTCCGTAAAAGGGCTAATCGGCAGAGCTCGTTAATAATAGCGGTTTTCGAGAAATAATTATCTTACGAATCTATAATGTATATAACAATTACTAATTAATGTTGATAAGACTTAGGGTACCGGTATAAATAAAACGTATACGTAATCATATAAATACTGGTGGAGTGAGTGAATTGTCTAGGTCTAAGTGGGAAGACTAAAATAGGTAGCCAGCTATTCAAGGCGGGAAACGGTTCCACAAATCCCAAATCAGCCAGCCAAGGAAATAGTGACTCGTGTGTCTGAAGCCCTCGTCACTATTATCGGGCTGGTCCAACATGCACAAAGAAAAACTCCAGTATCTGATCGAAGCGACGCCCGGTCTTCGGACAATCACGCAGCCCTCATTACGAAATCTGCTGGCAGAAAGATCTCTACTGAGTAAGAAAATCTACTAGCAGACGCTGTTGAACAAACCGGGTACATTTGGCGGATCTTCGAACAGAACGTCGGATGGTTCTGCCCGGCTTCTGCGGTTGAGCTCAATAGCTAACTCCACTTTCGAGACCTCAGTATCTGCTACGAAGGCCAGGTTTCCCACGAATCTCGATGGCTCGGCGTGCTTTGCCAGCGTACGGACAGGTAGATACCTGCTTAAGTATTTCATTGTTACTGACCAGAAATGCCGTTGTAACCAGGGACGTTGTCGCTAACAAGCCACTCCAATAACTGCATAGCCATGGCACTGTTCCGCGCAGTGCCCTTATAGCTTGCGTCTGCATGGCCTTTCCAGTCTTGCAGTGTGAGTCGCCCGTATCCTCTATCCTCGGGGTTGCCCTTCAGCTCCAGCTCGACCGACCAAATCTGTTTTGATGGGTCCCCGCCCGCAAAAATCGCTTCGCCAAAAACCTCAATGACGCGATAGAGCAGCAACTGAGAGGAGATATGGTCGCTCATTCTGAAATCCTTGATCTCCTTGGCGCGTCTACTGCGCCTCTGCTCATCTCTGGCTTGTTCGTCATCTTCGGAGTCATGGAAAAGGAGCCGCCCTGTAGCTTGTGGGACGGCAGCAAGGCTTCGGTCTAGCTGGTATGCGTTCCAGCGTATGTGATCGCTCCAGTCTATTCCTGACCTGTCGTCGGAATTCTTGGCATATCCCCAGGTCCTGCAGAAGTGCGCCTTGAGACCATCAGCGTCATGGTCGAGGTAGACAAGGCCGTTGGGAAGGATGGTCGGAGGCTCCGCGTCGTCATAGTAGTCATCGTCTGATTCTATGGGGATTCGCCCGACTCCACTGATGCCCTCTTGTGCGTGCCTTTCCTGGTCGCTCTCGTGCTGTCCAGTCTCAAATCGAGGCTGGCCGTCCGCGTTGTACAGGTACTTGTCTGCCGCGGGCATATAGCGCTTGAGAGAGGCCCAGTCTTCCAGTATCATCCTGGTCAATGTGTCCTTGTCGTGATCAGCCACTGTTGCGTATAAGTCAGTGAAACGATGAGGTGGATGGCACAGGTTGCTGTGCCCGCCTGTCTACTAGTAGGTAGCAAGCGATGACGGAACTTACGAGCATTCAAGCCCGCAACAATGTCTTTACTCCGAGCCAATTCTTTCAAAAAGACATCCGCTTCGATGGCCGGGTGCAATTCTGCTTTCCCCTCTTGTATTGGAGTAGGATCAGCCATGGCGTTGGGTGATGGTCAAAGGCTAGGGTTGGTATTGTTCTGTGTTCTGCCTCAACTTTAGAAGTTTGGCGAAAAGGAGGGCCGCGGTGTGTGGTTTGCGACAAACTAAGTAGCGGGTCCCCTTCTATATAGTTTGTACAATTAATTGATTGTTCAACGCGACATCTGGACAACGCTCATCAGGTCTAGGCTGCCAGTGCAGCCTAGTTTAGGCTGCCAGTGCAACCTAGGAGAGTGATTGGTATTGAACAGCCAGTACAGCCTAGGACAGGGATTGGTATTGAACAGCCAGTGCAGCCTAGGACAGTGATTGGTATTGAACAGCCAGGGGTCCAAGAGTGACGGGCTATCAAGGACTGAACGCATTTGCCAGATAGGGCACCTACAATTACGAACAGTAGCGCAGGATAGATTGTCTTAGGAAAGAGGATTATATGAAGCTTTACAGTCCCTCGGCAAGAACCCTTGATAATTATATCGGTCTCGGTATGGTAGTGTTATGAAAAATGTCCAATCTTTCTTTGGCTGCACGCCTACCTAGGTATCCCTCGGAATATCCGAAACTGGTTGTTCTTAGAACCTTGGTCCCCGCCTGCTACCGGGAGTCTCACTAGGCTTCATGGACTGTGTCTTTGAGGCTGCCTAGGTATGAAGCGGAATTTACTTTGAACCACGGTCGTGCCCGTGGCATTGGCGGACAAGTGGGCGCCCGGTCGTGTGAGCTTGGTTGAGCTCGAAATCCGGATTTTCGGTGGCCGCTATTTCCAACAAAGTGAATGTTGGTCATCCTGTGCCCTGTATTCAATCGTTTGGTGCTCAATGGCCAGGGCGGTCTGCGTCACCATGCGGGTGTGCGTGGTGGCCAACGGCAGCTGGGACTAACGGGCCAACATCATAACTTATCTACATACTAAGTAGGTAGTGGTCATGCCCGAAATAGATCGATCTGCCTGAAACGAGGTGGACAAGAGAATGACTCTGGTGGCTATCCGCGGTGCCTGTCCCAACTCCAACTGTTGGACACCCGTGGGCCCCGTTTGGGAAATGTGATCCCGTGAAAGGGTCAAGTGCACATGTGCTCAGGCGGCATGTGGCTGGTTGTGCCTGCACCGTTCGCCTTCACTTCAGTATCCTACTCCATGACTACCTAGGCATACGCATCTTCAATCTGCACACTCCACTCACTGTGCTCTATACACATTCTGAAGCACAGAACGGCGCCCTGTCACGATCCAGCCACCTGGGCACTTGAGCTCACACTGTAATTCCAACAGCCGTGAGAGCTTCACATTTTCTCGCTATCTAAGTCTCCTGTCATATTCGTTGACTTCCAGTCCGTAGGGCGAAAGCTGTTGAGGCCCACAGGTGATAGAAGAACTCCACCGGCCCAGTCTATGTTGAAAAGACAACCGCCTGCCCAACGCCATGTTAAATGCGTGGCCCGTGATATCCATACCCCTACCGTTTCTGAGAATGACTCATAATGCAAGCCCATGGGAGATGTGCCCCTAACCACCAAGCCTTCTAGATGCCTGTTGAATTCCGTCTCCTCCGTCCTTCCCAACTCATGAGTCAACCCAATCCACATCCACGCTTCTACTCCCCCCTCTTCCCATCACCACTCTCCAGTCCATACCCACCCAACTGCGACCCGCCCATCCCATACGTCTTACCCTCCGGCCCCCTCCGGTTCTGACTCCTCGGCCCTCTGGCCTCCAAATCCGCCCTGAGCCACCCAAGCACCACCTCCCCCAACCTCGAGTTGCCACTGCTCTCCCCCTCCAGCCGTGCCAGAAACTCATCCGTCACGCCCCACTCCCTCACCGTGCCCATGTGCATATGCACCAAATGCGTCGGCCACCCAGCCAGATTATCCAGGATATGCGTCGCATACACGATCGTACAATCCCTCGTTTCCGTCTCCCTCTTCAGCCACGCGAGGAACTCCGCCCGTGACAGCACATCCAGGTCCACCGTGATCTCGTCCAGCAGCAGCACCGTCCACGGCCGCACGAGCCCCATCGCCAGCTGCACGCGGCGCCGCTCGCCGTCGCTGACGGCGCTCATGCGCCACGCGGTGTCGATGTCCAGCACGCGCACCAGCTCGTCGCGGCGCTGCGGGAACGCGTCGCCGCCCACGGACCGCAGGAGCTCCACGACGCCGATGTCGGTGCGCACGATCGGGTTCAGCACCCACTCCAGCCCGAGGTACGTCACGCCCTCGAGCCCGTCCGTGAAGGGGTCGAGCCCCGCGATCGCGATCGAGTGCGACGGCGCGAGGCGCTTGCCCGCGAGGAGCCGCAGCAGCGTGGTCTTGCCCGCGCCGTTGGCGCCGATGAGGCACGTGCGCGAGCGCGCGGGCAGGGAGAGCGTGATGCCTGAGACGCCGAGGGAGGAGTCTTGGAAGGAGTAGGTGAGGTTGGTCACTTCGATTGAGGGGGGTTTGGTCGCCATTGTGAGAGATTGCTGTCTGTGAGGAAGATAGGTGGTGGTGGGCGAAGGAACGGTGAGTTTGTGGGAGGTGAGATGGTGAGGTTGAGTCAAAGAAAGTAGGTTGTGTCCCGGAAAAGGAGATTTTCGTATGTCGATGACGCCGCGATGTCAGGAACGTGATGCTTGGCGGACTTGATGTGCAGAAATCCTCCCTTTTCTCAGCCGTCTTCAAAAATGATTCGAAAGATGAAGAACAAAGAAGAGTCACGATTCTCTAGCCTTCAGCAATGTCAATGAGAAGGGAGGAGGAGGTGGACCTGCACAAATGGAGGCGTCACTTGAGAAATTGCAAGGGTTAGGGTAAGGTCTCTTTCAATGAGGCTTTCCGTGGACCAGCTGCCATGGATGACGGCCATGGCATGACTGCTCACATTCCGTTCTCTGGGATAACGGAAAATGCGCAAATGGGTGTGCGATTTGCGACCCTCATCATGCAAGTAGCACACACATTGGATTAGCGTGCAAGGGGGAATCTATCTTATCATATGAGATGCCGCCAAACGCTTCCAGGGCCCTAGAAATTCATCACTCAGCTTTTCCGTCTCCCTCTTTTGCCAATTTCCCAAACACCATCCCATCTCTATTGCAAGTACGGAGCAATCACGGCCTGGGCCTGAGGCTCTAAGCGCTGCTGCACAAATTTGACAATCATGCCATCGCTGGCCGCATTGCTCTTCTTCATGTACTCGCGGACCCAGACCTGCACATCCTGGATCTCGGGATAGTCGTCGCGCGCGCCGCGCTTGCACGTGTTGAGCTGCGTGTAGCCCACTCCGAAGCCAATATCGTCCACGTCCGCCTCCGTGACTAAGTCGTCGCCGACGCCATCTCCCACCTGGGGCGGGTTCTGGAGGAGGTCGAGCAGGTGGTTGGCCGTCCAGCCCCAGCCCTTGTTGCCGTACTGCTCGGCAAAAGCTCTTGAGTCGCACAGGGTCTTGGTGTACGAGATCACACCGACCTTGCGGTCAACGGGACGAGCGAATTGGCCCGTCGACTTCAAGATGGTTCCTTGGTAGATAAGGGCAAACATCTTGGCTTGAAGACTCTCCACGTGCTTGACGAAGAAGTCAGCGCCAAATTGGTGCTCTACCCGCGCCGAGACGAGGTGGTAGAAGCGGGTGAATCGCTGCTTGTACGAATCTGAAGCTTGGCCTTGTAGCTTGGTCAGTGTGAGCCTCAGGATGTCAGGGAAGTATTTCTCCAGCGTTGGCCTAGGTCCACTGTTAGCATTGAGCACGTGCGTGTATTTGAAGGTCATGTCACATACCCGTCGAATGCAGCTATGACTGACTCCAGGATGTTGAAAGCGTCCGGCTCTGTCTTCTTGAAGCCCAACAGTCTCTGAAACAGGACAAGCACCTTTTCCAGCTGCCCATTCTCCAGAATCACTCGCTTTCCTTTGGGAATCATGGCAGAGAGGAATCTAGCACAGGCCGGCACGTTGCCCCGTGTCTCCCACAGGCCGGGCTCTAGAATGACAGTAAACAGTCCGCCGATGCTCTCGGGCAACGCGTTGCTGGGCGTTGCTTCAATGAGAGCCGAGAAGATCTGGAACACGTACGGCACAAATTCTGGAGCAAAGTCAGTCCAGCTCTTCATGTAGGTGCACGGTATACTTACCTGAAACATCTTCGTTCACAATGTACGCAAATGGTTGCCATATGCGGTCGAAGATCTGGGCCTCTTGTGATGGATCCGAGAATTTGACGAGGGCGCCTATCGCCTCAAAGAGGTAGTAGTAGAAACGTGGATTGCTTGGGTTGGTTTTGATGATGTTGGTGATGCCGATCAGGTGACTCAAAACGTGGTCCAGAATGGGCTGAATGCCTCGGTTGACCACGATCAAGACGCGCATGATGCAGCGCATCAAGAACTCATTCTCCTGCATCTTGGCCGGGTTGGTGTCCTTCTCGATGAGCTTGAACAAATGATCCAGAAGATCCTTGGCCATGGGTTCGATATCGGCTCTACTGAAAAGGTGCTGACCGGCGTCGTTGGTCAGAAAGAGAACACGCTCTACTGCAATGGCGGCATAGGTGTAAACGACATAGTTATCGGAGGCCATGTTCTTGATGAGCGGCGGGAAGGCAGCCGACCACTGTTCCTTGGTCAATTGGCTGCGGAAGTTGTGCAGATACTTGATCGCGTCCACCTTGGAGATGGGCTCCACGCCTGCGTCGTTCAAAAGATCGGCGGCGATGTGGTTCTGGAAGAAGTCGACCACATTGACATGGGAGTTGACAGTCTTGACACCCTGGGCTGCGGTGACGGTACCCTTGGCAGCAATGGCCAAGTATAGGTAGACGGCCGTATCTTTGGCCTTCCAGTCCTTCTGGCCCTCGCTCAGATAGTGGTCGATGTATCTGAACACCACACTCGTGACAAGTCCTTCGAATTTCTCCAACAGCTTCCTCAAGAAATCAGTGGCAGCGCGTCTCCTAGAGTCCGTGTCTGATCCCTCGAGGTCGCGCCGGATGAACTCGATTGGCTCATCCTCAAACATCTCGATATCCGTCTCGCGAAGTGTAACATTTGGCAGAATGACCTTTTCCACAATCTGGCTCAAGGGGCCTTCGTTGTTGAACGCTTCGGCGTGCTTAGAGCCGGCAACGGCGGTCAGGAACTGAAGAGCTTTGCTAACCAGCAAGTCGTATTTGCTCTGTGTGCCGACAGTGGAAAGCAAGTTCCACACAATCGTGATGAATCCCTCGCACCGGGGAGTAAAGTCCTCGTCGTACTTGGTGGCGAACAGAGTCAGCACCTCACAGATATCGGCCTTGACCGTCTCCAACACTGTCTTCTCGTCCTCGTCTCCATCGAAAATCGGGTTTGTGTAGGACAAGTATTTGCTGAGCAGATCGTAGATGGACTGCAGGTTCATTTCGACAGGGGAAGCCAGGTCTTGGCATATAAGGTCGTAAAGGATGCGGACGAGCAGGCTCATGGTGCCCATCCATCCCTTGAGCTGGTCGGGGTCGTTCTGGTGGGTGCCAATCTGTTGATCTGCGAGGGTCAACAGAGCGATAAACGCGTCGCCAAACTTTTCCACCACATGTAGAACCTCCGTGTACAGAGCTGGCGACTCAAACAGCGGCCTCCATCGCGCGAAAATGGAGTGCGCAACCTCCAGAACTCCATTGTTCACTTTGTAGTCGGTCGGCGAGATTCGGCTGACGAGATCCTGCGATGACACGCGCTGATTAGCAGCAGGTTCCCAAGTGCATGGTCTGAGCAACCCTGGCACATACCTCTATCAGAGTGTCCCATTTGGTCCAAAAGTCTGAGTGCGCGATGACGCTGATGGCTTCACCGAGTTGTGTCTGCACGCTTGGCGGAGATGTGATCATAAGACCGACAAGCTCCTGCTTGATTGTGGCGACTTCATCGGCGGGAAGCTTGTGGTTTCCCTCCTCGTCGGTCCAGTTCAGTCGGACAAAGTTCTTGAAGGCAAGGGCGGCGGCGAGGCGGTTGTTGGGTGTCAAGCTGGGCTCGGCGACGATCTTGAGGAGAACGAGAGAATACTGCGACTTCTTCTCTTCTTGCTTGAGTGCGTTTTCGGCTGTAAGAGCAGATTTGGGTCAGTCTGTGGGGGAAGAGGTGATCTGAAGGGAGCCAAGTTACCTTTTCTGTGCTGAGAAGGGTCCAGTGTTGCCAGCAGTAGCTGCGCAACGTTTTGGATGTCTGCCGCCATGTTGACTTGTCTAGCGCAAAGTGGCAGGGCAACAAGAAGCGCGGACGAGAGGATTAGAGCTTTGATGCAAGTTGTACAGGAGACTGATTATCGTGTAGTCGTCTAGTGGAAGTCGCGCGGAGAGAGAGAGAAAGATAGGAGAACGAGCCGAAGTACAAAGTTGGTTGCTGTGTGAGGCAGCAGGTGAAGCTTCAAAGTATTTCTTGGGTGAGGCGTTGCTGGGTAGCCTGCAAGCCTTGTTTCCAAACATCGTTCTGCGGTAAGCGAAGCACATGTGGGGAATGAGGGGCCTGCCTACCACAGTACCTAGGTACCTAGGTATCCATACCTCCATACCTACCCCTGCACTGCATTGCGTCAATCTTGCCGCGTCCAAAACGTGCCGACCTGGAACAAACGCCATCATTTGGTGTGCAGTTGTCTTTGCAGGCAGGTTTATGGTATCTAGATTTTGTAGTGTCTACCTTTAAATTTTGGACACAAGAAGAGCTCCATGCGCAGAACGGCAGGTCTTGGCTGGTGCATTTCCCCCACTGTTGCACCGGATCTCGAATATGACCGAACACTGTGTGAACCCAACAGAGAGCTTGTCGTCCCCTGTTCGTTCTTTGCTTTGAACCATATCGTGGTTCTCCTATCCCATGGTACATATCTTACAGCAGGTTGTACTCCGGAGCTTCCAATGTTGAATGTGCAAAACAATCGGCGGCCCGGAGCCGGAGCGGCGGGGCTGAACTCGGCACGGGACTCCCAGCCGGACGGGTAGTGTCGGTGGGCGACAAGGATTCGCCTCCGATAGGCTCGGGGTCTGTTGATACCCCTGCTTTTGAGTCCAAGGATCAGACCTTTTTGTTACTCCACACCCCTCCGTTCTGATACCACACACCTTTTCCACCTGCAACCTCACTTTCGCCGTCGCCCAGATTGGGATGTCTGCTGTCGTCATCCAATCCCGCGGGTCACCCTATTCGAGCCTCCTGCATAGCTCATCGTACCATATCTCTCGTGTCTTGGTGCCCGGCCTGTGACAAGGACGACTCTGGGCGAGACGAGTGGAGGGGCAAAGTGGTCGTGACATGGTGGTCGTCTGGTTTTCCTCCCTCTCGTGTACCGCCCTCGACACTTGCAAATCGATCAAATCGACTGTGTTACGTCGTATACTCCCAGCTATTTTCAAAAACGCTGGGCAAGTCTCTGCTCGAGCCTCAATAGCGACCGCGCCGTTTCCGGAATTCATTCAACGACAACTTGATGGCCCGGAGCAGCTTATTCACGCCGGCTGTCTAGCCTACTTTCTGATACCAGCAATGGTTCAAGGCTTCTTGTGAGTCTGTGGGTGGCTGCTGTCTCCATCTGGTGTCTTATCATGCCTTTCTGTCTATGTGTCTAACCTTGCCGTGACTGGCAACAGTACCTTTCCGCATCAAGAACCGCATCATATGGACGCCCGCCCGAGATGCTCCGTCGCATAACATCCCTGGGCTTCGACAGCTCAGATGGCCCTTCCGAAGAAGATCCAGACATCAAGTCCCCGATTCTAGGTGATGTTTCGCCTGCGCCGTCCGCCGAACCCAAAAGCGCTGGTGGTCTGGCCAGCGTCTTCAAGGGCCTGACCGGCGGCTCCAAGACCTCGAAGGCACCTCCAATACCATCCTCCTCGAGCACTCCCATCTCGGCCCAGCTGTCCTCGGAACGAGTCAATACAGCTTCCCTGGCTGCTACAAGAGTTGCGCCCCACTACAATGAGTGGCTTGAAAAGCTCAAAGCTGGTTCCATCAGCGAGAAGGTTGCTGCTGCCGATTCGCTTCGCATTACTCTCGCCGACTATCCACTTGGCCCGGTCATACAGGTTTGGGATGCCGCAAAAGAGCTGGTTGATGTTTCGAGGCCCAGCGCTTTGCGGGTGGCGGGGTGGGAGCTGATGGCAGAATGTGTGAAGAACTCGTCCGCCACGGATCTAGAGCGCAAGGAATACTTTCAGACCATCGCCGCCACGGCCCATCAGGACGACTTCAGATTCCAGTTGACTACTCTTGTCAACCTGACGAATCATGGCCGGAATCTATCGGGGTTTGACTACGATGCGATCCCCCTCCTGACTACCTGGCTCGCCGACGCCTACAATGGCGATATCGTCAAGGACATGAGGAAACGGGAGAAGAAGGGTCAGAAAGGAAAGGCCGCAGCGACCACTGCCACTCTCACATTGGACCAGACGCTCTCCCTGCTCTTTGCCTGCATCATTGAGGTTGTGAAATTCAATTTCAGGGTTGCCGATGACGATTGCATGGGACGACTGATCGATAACCTTCTGGACATTTGCGCGAAAACCCACTTTGAGGTCGACCTGACAGCATGTGTCGAGGTAATTGACGCCATTATCACATACGGCTCGATTCCCAAACGAACTCTAGCTCGTTGCGTAGAAGTGCTCAGCTCGATTTACTGCCTTGTGGAGAGCCTTCAGAAGACAGCCTGGCATACTTTGTCCAACCTGCTCAAGTCTCACAATGGTCAAGCCACGGTTCGAATCCTGTTGAATATCCTTCGAGACGCACGAAGGGGACAAACTCTGGACATGACTGTGGTGGACATACAAAGATCTGTTCGCGGTGCCCTAAGCGTCTTCCAGAAGTTGATCTGGAAATCAGCGGAGAAGGGTTACCCAACCGTGCCACTGGCTCTACTTATCGAAGGTTGCAAAATTGCTGTCCAACACAGTACATCAACGCGAGTAGCTACAGCGGCTCTGAAACTCATCAACACATTATTCGACGATGGCGAGCAGAATTTGAACCCTCTTTTGGAGGACGAGGACTGGACAGTCGTTCTGAAGGTGGCTGAACTGTGCGTAGGGCGTTTGGAATTCAGCAGCAAGTCCTCGCAACACCGATCAAGCTTCTCCAGGGACGACCTAGTCAAGGGACAACCAATACTAGACGAAATCGGTATCTTCTTGCAAAGATTGGAAAATCTATTTCAAGAGCGTGGATCGAACTTCATTCAGAGGCAGGAATGTGTTGCCTTTATGGGCAGAATCCCTCATGTTCTCCCCGACTCGACAACGGCTCTGGTCTTGGATTATTTCCGAGAATTCCGATGCTGTTATCCTTCAGACCTGGAATGGGAAGCGAATCTCTACCTCGTTCTGACTCACTTTGTTCTCGACCGAAACCGTTCGACGCATGTCCGTCTCTCGGCCCTTCGAACTGTCACCGAGGTATACGACATGTTGGAGCTCGTGGAAGATGAGCTGGATCCAGACTGCGTGCCGAACATCGTCAAGAGCATCTTATCAGGCATTTCTGGAGAGACAGATACTCTGGTACTGCAGGAGACTGTCTCCTTTGTCGTGTCAGTTGCTGTTGCAGCCGACTTCCCACTCTTTGTCTACATCATTGAAACATTACACGGCGTCATCACCAGTGAACGGTTGCAGTATCCTGTGGGGACATCACCCGACACGACTGGCACAGCAGACGAGTCTCGTGGTGTCGGCAGCCAGAGTCCAGCTGACGTGGTGACAAGAGGCTTTGTGTTGCTCTTCATGAAGATCATGAACAACGACGGTCTCAAGGCAACGCGAACTTTCAATCTCTTGGTCTCCGTGGCAAGAAATGGTGTATCCACTGATGCTCGGCTTACGGCTATGAAGATGTTGTTTCGCCTCAGAGCCGACTGGGCACACCGGGTTTATCTGTCGTCTTTTACTGAGGCGCAAGGTCTGGCCGGTGTCCTTCACAGAACCGAGGCATCCTTGGCCAGGAAGGTTGCCGAGGACGCAGCAGCCCCTCACAGGTCGAAATCGGATCATGCGGGTTCTTCAAGGTCATCACGAGGAGTTTCGTTTACATCGACCGCGCAGGATCGTCTGACGTTAAATCGCTCGGTCAGCGGTGGGAAACGTGCGCCGCAAAAGTACCACCAACTCTGGGTGCTGCCAGACGCTGATGCGTTGCCTGAAGTACCAACGACAATAGCCAGTCCAGTCCTCTTCTGTCTTCAGGAGAAGGAAGCAACAGCCGAGTTCGAGTCTGAACCAGAACACGGCGAGCACGACGCAGATGTGGATGAGCATCTTAGCGGAGATACCGAGATCGGTGAAGATCTGACAAGAACCGTGGATGTGAGCTCATGGCTCGACGCGGTTCTGCACATTTTGACCTCTGGAAGTGACTGGGAAGTGTACAGCTTCTGTCTGGTCCATCTGGCATCGCAATTGAGCAATCATGCGTTCTTCAAGGGTGCCATACCCAAGATACGTGAAGCTCGTCGCATTCTGTGTGAACAGAGCAAGCTCAATCTGTTCCAGGATCCTCCTCCAGCGACTGGTTTGCGCCGACCAGAAGTCAACATCTGTATTTTCCAGACGTTGACTACGATCATGAGCTATCATCAGTCCTTCCAAAAGGTCGACGATGATGACCTCGTCCGCACCTTTATGCAAGGCATAGGCCACTCGACGGCAAAGACATGCATCCACGCATTGACCATTTGCTGTCACGAAATGCCTCTCGCAACTACCAGAGCATTGGTCACGATTTTGCAGAGGATGTCCACGGTTGTCACACAACCTTACGTTGCCGTGCACATCTTGGAATTTCTGGCGGGTCTCTCGCGGCTGCCAGCTCTGTATAGCAACTTCATCGACGAGGATTTCCGAATCATCTTTGGCATGAGCTTCCGATACCTGGACACTGTCCGCGACAAGCAACGGCATATGCGCAATAGCTTGTCTGGTGAGGCCATGTCTGCTACCATCAACACGACTCACGAGTACGACATGCTTGGGCAGCCGACTATCAGTGACGACCTGCCTCAGTATGTCTACGCTCTTGCGTACCATGTCATTGTCTACTGGTTCCTCGCTCTACGAATCAATGACAGAGCCAAGCACGTTGGATGGATCGCAAAGCGTCTCTTTCAAGGCCCAGACGGTAGTCTCGCTTCCGATGAGCAGGCTGTCATCACCATGGACTTGATGCAAAGAGTGGCCTATGCCGATGCAGACGAGTCCGCAGAGAGTCCGTGGTTCACCGATGCCAGGACCGCAGAGTACACTGAGCGACGCTGGATCATGGCCAACAGTATCATTTCCATCAGAAAATCCAAGACAACTCCTTGGGCTCAGGTCACCAAGAGACAACCGTCGGGAACTTCGTACTTCACGATACGGGAGAATTTCCAGCGTCCGCCTCCCCACCAAAAGGGAACGTTCGGAGACAGCAGGGACAGAGGCACGTTGACTACAAATAGCACTTTGCCCAGTCATCTTCTTGTCCACATGCTGTCGTACGGACCCCAGAGTTTTGACCCTTCTCTGCGGCCTATACCGCTTCCTGACGAAGAGGCTGTGACCAGGTCGATCAAGGTTTTCGACCGCATATCGACCGTGGATGGCCACAAGATCGGCGTCATCTATATTGGCGAGAACCAGACAGACGAGATCGGGATCTTGGCCAATGTGTCTGGCAGTGCGGACTACATGGAGTTCCTGAATGGTATCGGCACTCTGACAAAGTTGAAGGGCGCTGATTTCAACTCACAAGGCTTAGATCGTGAATACGACACGGATGGCCAGTACACATTCTGTTGGCGCGATCGGCTGACAGAGATGGTCTTTCACGTCACGACACAGATGCCGACCAATCTCGACCACGATCCTCAGTGCATCATGAAAAAGCGGCACATCGGCAACGACTTCGTGAATATCGTCTTCAACGACTCAGGTCTGCCCTTCAGATTCGACCTCTTCCCCTCGGAATTCAACTACGTCTACATCGTCATCACCCCTGAATCTCGCGCCTCCTTCGTGGCCACCCGCGAGAACGCCGCAGCCGCCAAAGCTCGCGAGAATGCCGACACCAACAACGACGTCAATAAAGAAGGCTCGCGTTCTCACGCCCCTTTCTTCAAAGTTCAGGTGATGAGCAAGGAAGGCTTTCCGGAGATCTCGCCCTGCGCGGCTACGAAAATGGTCGACCTCAAAGCCCTGCCGGACTTTGTGCGCCTCCTCGCCCTCAACGCCGACGTATTCTCCCAAGTCTGGGCCAATCGCGAGTCGGGCGAGTACCCCTCTTCCTGGCGCAGCCGTCTCCGCGAAATGAACCGGCTGCGGGAGCGTTACGGGCCCAAGCGCTTGAGCAGCGCCATGACTCCCACCACTAGCGGTGGCGGTGGCGGCAGCAATCACAACAACGCTGCGAACAGCCCCGCGAGCTTGCCCTCACCAGGCGTGGGACCGCCGCCGCTGTCGCTGAGCCACGCGCTCGCATCTGCGCAGCAGGGCCAGCAGAGCCAGGCATCGTTGTCGTCGGAGACAGGGAGCAGGCCGACGAGCGGGGTACGCGACAGCACCATCTCGGGGCTGAGCGGGATGCGGCGAGCGTCGGTGGCGACGTTTCTCACCTCGACGAGCGAGCAGAACTCGCAGAGTCATCGCAGCTCGGTGATGAGCACCGCGACGACGGATACGGAGATCATGCAGGCGAGCAGTTTGGATTTCCTGGTGGAGAGCCTAGACTTTTCGAAGTGGGCGTAGGAACCATCTACTTCAGGGACATAGTACATGCTTGCAGCCAGTAGGCTTTTGCAGGCCGGAGATGTGTTTGTTTGGCATGCACAAAAACTCGGTGAGCATTGGGCGTGGGAGGCAAATCTGGTTTTATCATTCGGGAGGAGCGTTGCGCTGGATTTCGGAGTTGACACGGATTGTGCACTTGGACTACCTATTATACCACAAAAGTTTGTTCTGCGTTCTGCACTTGGTTTTCTTTGGAGTGGGCGGTGAATTTTCCCACCCCTTACCAACATGATTGTTGGAAGGAAACCCCCACTGGGGCCTGGAGAGACGTTCAAGGGGCACACAAGCAGGCGATCAGTTCCAGTGCTGTATTGTAAATATAGCTGGCTCTTATTTTTCTCCCCTCTGAACAAATCACACAAATAATTGCGGCGAGAAACGCCGTCAGACGCATACACGCATACGCGCATACCGCGATACCATAAGTAAGTGAATGGCTTGAACACACACCATTTCGTGGTCGCCATTATCCATATCCCCAAGTCGAACGAAGGGAAGGGAAGGGAAGGGAAAGGGAAGGCGTAAGCCCCAAGGCGTGGACATAGTGTACTGACGTGCAGCGCATTTGATCACGCCACCACACCACATAACAACCCACCCAATACTGTGGTACACACCATCGCTCTCCGCGCCCTGCCTCCTCGGACTCCAGCATGCAGCACGTTCCACGTGCCCCGTTCCAGCCAGCCAGGAGGACGCACAGCAAAAACCAAGGCGGTCGGTCGCGAGAGGTTGGTCGATAGGCCGGCAACGCTGAGAGTAGGCAGGCGGGCAGTCAGGCAGACGCCCACTATTTCGTATGTGTCCCTAGCTTTACTTCGCCCTCCCGTGCGACGATAGCACAAGGAAGTCTCGCTCTCGCGTTGTCCTTCTAGCGCCGTTTTTTTTTTCTTTTGGGCGGGGGGAGGGCAGGCGCCGTGTAACGGTGGTTCCTTTGCGCGACGGACAGGAAAGAGGGCGTTCGGGTTGCACAAATTTTAGTGGAAGGTAGAGGGAGTGGTAGCACGGCGAGTAAGCGGCTGAGGCTCTTTGAAGCACCACCCACCCATTCACCCCCTTCCCCCACCCCGCAGCATTGCGTTCTTTGGTTGGATTGGGGCACATCCCACATCCAGCCAGGGCTGCAGGTGCTCGGATGGGTTGGAAGGATGCGCGTGCGTCTAGGCAGCTAGGCTGCTGGCCGTGCTTACTTGTGCCCGTTATGGGAGGGCGCGCGGGCGGGCCTACGGATGCTAGATAACTCGAACTGGAGAGAGGCATCCATCCATAGAAAGACCCTCGCACTCGGTCTTCATCGATTATAGGCAGCCAGGAATCGGACAACAAGCCGCTGTGCTATGCGCAGTGCGAGGTCTGCGCTTGCAGCCGTTGGTTGCTGGGCTCATGAAATGTCGCAGAACAAAAGGTCGGACTGCAAAGCAGATTGGACATTAGAGGCGGCCGGCCAACTTGGCAACTGGTGTACTCCGTACTTCTCTTGCATTTCTATGCGGTCAGCAATCTTGGGGCAGCCCTCGTCGCTTGCTAAAGATGCGGCTCAACCAATAGCGGCCGGTAGGAGGATTTGTGTATTGCGCGGGGACAGGATATGCCCGATTTAGGCCTTTTTTTTTTTTGGTGATGTTTTGAGGCTGCAAATGCTCTTTGCGGCTTTGGGCCAAACAGGTGGTTGTGATTCCAGGGCAGCTGGCGCGGTCGAAAAGGGATCTGGGTCTGGCCCCTGCTTTTGGGACTTTGTGCCCCTTCTTCATGCTTGCAAAAGCTTTCGCCAAACGCGCCAGCCACTCTTGCGGACTATTCCAGCAAAGTCCAGATATAATGATGCAAGGGTACCTACTCCGTACCAAAAGGTAGGTCGTCGCTATTGTTCTTCACTGTAGAGGAGGCAATCGGCCGTGGTCACTCAATTCTGGGAAGCCTACTTTAGGTGTAAGGATTTGCGTATTCGATTTAGCGAGGTGTTTTGCATTATGAGGAGCACTACCTAGGTAACGCCGAGCTGCCCTTTGGTAACCTTGACTATTGTACCGCCGACAGCGCCTCCGACACTTTTATTAGGCCTACCACATCTACAACCGGCCCCGCGAGCATGTCCCAATGACGCGTGCCCAGGTAGTTTCGACGACCTTGGTGAGTGTAGGAGTGACGGCAGTGGACAGAGGCGTGATGGGCAGCATCTGAAGTTTTGTTTTTGGAATATTGCATATCCCCTTGTCTGGCTCTTTTCCATGATACCTTCTCTTTGAGCTCCAGTTGCAAAATATCTCTTGCCCAGCATCTCTTTCGCAGATCTGGCTATAGCAGCGTAACCCTGATCATTTGCGCTAGAGAGTTATTGGCATACAGTCCCGCCTGTGCCGCTTCAAAGCACATCAGACGCCACTCATTTTCATGCCTAGGCAGATGGACGACAGGATCTGTCGGTGCCGCGAGCGAATCAAGCAGTCTTCCAGACTTCTCTGTACCTCGCCCATTTTTGGAAGCCTGCGGATGGTCAGTCGTTACACGGGAAGTGCCAAAAGTAGAACAGATAGTAAGTGCGCGCAGAAAACCAAGCATACCTATCGCCTGAAAGCCTGCCTCGCCACCCTTGACCGCGTCGATGAACATTTGATTCTTGCCCTGCTCCCGAAGGGCGTGCACACACGCGTCCAGCAGTCTGACCATGATGGAATCACGGTTGATAGGCTCTGGCGATGAGTCAGATGTTACTTCCATGTCCCCCGTTCCTGGTTAGTTTGAGCTTACCTGTAATGCAAATGCACGTCACGCCGCCAGTGTCCCCTCCAATCGATCCAATCCAGGGTATATCCTCCGCGGTTGGGTTGTCCGAGTGCTCAACGTACGTGATTGCCGTGGCCACAATCGTGTCTCCCCGGAAGCCCAGCATGATATCAGCCATGGCCATGGAGTCTGCCAGCTTCGCGTATTGGTCGTACCAGGCCATGTTGCCGTTTCTGTCCGACTCGAACTCGACGACCTCCAGAACTCGGTCGAAGTCGGCGAATCCACAGGGTCGAAAGGTCACTCCAATGGGCGGGAAGCCACCAGCAGGCCACTCGTTGAATGACAGAAGCCAGTCGCTGACTTCTTGGCCCGTCCCAGGGCCGGTGCCGTTCAGCGCCCACCCCCGGCGCTGGAACCACTTTTCTGAGGGATGGTCGATCGGTACTCCGTAGAGAAGGCGAGGGAAGGTGCTGCCAAGCTGTAATCGATTGACGCCTCGGGTCTTTTTGAAACCTCGCAGGGCCTCATCGTGCAATATCTGACCAATCCCTTGACCTCGGTGGGACGGCCGCACAAAGATAGCCGCTACTGAACCGACAAGATTCTCCCCTTTGCTGTCAAGATAGTTGATGTAAGTGGTGCAGAACCCCAAGACCGCGTTCGTTCCGGGCTCCCAAACCGTGAAGTGCTGTGCGTAACCATCGCGTTGTAATACGCGCATGAGACTGAGTTGACTGAGTTTGAACTGAGATGGCATACACTGACACCAGAGCTCATAAACGGGCGCTAAGTTGCTTCCCTGGACCCAATTTGTGACAGCCCATCTGTGCTGAATGACGGGCTTCTGGAGCATGGAGGCTTCCAGTGGCGGCGGCGGTGGCGGCGGTTGCGTAGACCGGCCTAGAAACAGAATGTCTGCACCGACTTCAAGATCGTGCGAAGAGTAGCCAGGGAGTTCAAGGACCGTGTTGAATGAACCCACAGCAGGCTCTAGCACTTGGACGCTGCAGCAGGCGACAACCACATGTGGTCGATGGTCCCCGATCAGCTGCACAACGCTAGACAGGTCGACTTGCGAGGGTTGTCCGTGGCTTGTCGGCCCCGTAATCACAAAGACAATGATCTTTGCTCGCTTGATGAAGCCGACGTGGGTGCTGGTGATGCCTCCTTGGGCCGTGTAAGGGACATGTCGAACCCACGGATGGTATTTGGCCAGGCCTCTGCCGAGAGGCTCAAAAGGGTCCAGACCGGTGTCGTCGACAGGTGGGACAACGGGGGTTAACAAGAGCACAAAATCGCCATGTTCCAGGATGTTGGAGAAGGGAATGTGAGATGCACCATCCCGAACGAGTGTTGCTCCGGAGTGGACCGTCCCAGGTGAGGTTGCTGTGACATTTCCTGAGAGCATTTCTGGGAGGCACAGTCATGTTCTGCAGGCTGTTGCGGATGTCTTGCGTTGAAGGACTGCTAGCGATGTGCTGTCAGTCACAAATTCCCAAGAGAACCAGATCACATCTGTGAACGACGAACAGGCCTTATTACTGTGGATATGAATAAGGACAAGAAAGACCCAGGTCGACGAAGTGTTGCTTACCGCTAGGTCAGCGAGACACATAGAGCCAGGGCTTGTATCGGTCGCACTCCCACGCAGTACGTTTGGATGGACGTATAGCAATCCAATCAAATTCGGATTTCGGGTATTGCGCCACCGTACTGCTGCTCCGAACAACCGAATCATCAACGATGGCGTGTCCTTGTTTAGCAAGATTTCGCGTGGTGTTGCTCAGGGCTACCAGCGTACTGGCTTGGCTTGGCTCGCCCAAATTCGCGACCCGGAAAACAGATGGGTGTGGCTAATAAGTCGAAGCCTAAACACGCCCGATGAAGCATGAATTGGGAGACGCTGCTTGAATCATCGCGGAAGACAAAGTGTAAGTGGAAAGGTGGTCTTACGCTGCAAGTGTTCAATTGCCGCACATCTTACGCCTCGAGCTGGTGTCGGCAAGTACGGAAGAAGTGCAGTCGACTTTGGGCATTCAACCTTAGGTGGCCGTTCTTGGGTATTCGCAGATGAGCAATCAAATTTTGGCCCCCGGACTTTGGGTATTCGACTATGGATGTTCGACACGTTGCGAGGCTGGACGGTCTATTCCCAATGGATTGGGGGCTGTGTCGGGTTACAAAAACAGGGCAGAACAGGACAGGACAGGGTGCAGCTGTCAGGGTATCAGAACGCAAGACAGTCTTTGTGCCACAGGAAAATTGTCTCGGTCGGAAAGAAAGGAATTGCGAGCTGCTAATCCGAGCTCAGACTTGGGAGAGAAGATAGAGGAAGCTCAGATACAGCAGATGGTCTCTGAGCGAGGATGAAGCCGGATGGGATCGTGCAGTTGTGACCGGCGCAGTCAGCGGACAGGGGCAGCAGTTGAAGTGACACGGGGTATGCAGTATCAGCCCCATCATGTACCATGGCCGGCAGAACCAGCCCTGGAGGAGCCTCGCCTCATACCGGCGTGCTGTGTGAATTGGGCGACGAAGTGCACCTTTCTGTGTTGGGTACACATAGCCAGGCTTGATTTTGCCTTGCATGATAAATGGGCACGAAGATGCGGTGCAAGCCGTTCGGTAACATCTGCAATTACACATCAGCGAATCCTTCGCGTGTAACACCATGACATTGGCCCCCCCCCCTCCCTGCGGCGGTGACCAACCTGCCCGGCTGGCCGAGTCACTTCTCCCTGGCGCCCCAATGGGCAACCTCTTGGCTGGGACCCGCGCCGTTCCACAGTAACCTCTCACTGTCCACAGGGCTGTTCAGGCCCCAGACTAAGAAAAAAAGAACATGCGTCCTATGGCCCCCTTCAAAGGAGGGCAGCCCATCGTCGCACAGCTGTCCATGAATAGCATCATCGAAGCGGTGTCAGCACAGCCGTTGTTGCACAGAACGTCTATGTGCAACACTTGTGCCGCA
This sequence comes from Ophiognomonia clavigignenti-juglandacearum, assembly GCA_003671545.1. Lineage (NCBI taxonomy): Eukaryota > Fungi > Ascomycota > Sordariomycetes > Diaporthales > Gnomoniaceae > Ophiognomonia > Ophiognomonia clavigignenti-juglandacearum. Next base: position 69,656 of record PYFS01002330.1, on the reverse strand, counting down.
CGAGACGACCGTCCCACATCTCGAAGGCTTCGAATTCGAGGGCTGGCTCCAACGGGGTTGCGTCTCTGGGGCCGTTGGTACGAAAAGGCAGTGGCAATGCTCCATACTCCGTAGCAGTATTGACATTGTTGGCTTCCTGGACCCGCTAATACGGAACCCGAATCAGCGTTGGGCTGGAGCGTTGTCGAGGGTGAGCTGGAGTGTTACAGCTTTGAGCCCATCTCTAATAGTCAAAGGAAGCAGCCAAGAAAAGATAGAGCTTCTGGTCGAGGCGGGCGTCAACTGCACAGCGCTGGTAAGCACAATCTCGTACGGAGTACGGATTGAATAGCAAATGTCCCGGCCGCACCTTCCGGGGGAAGTGGGAGCAACTGCAGAGGGTGGTCCGTGCATCCGCCGCGCCTTATGCCGATCTCCGGCCCGAAACGCGTGAACCTGGGACCTTGAGAACGCGTCTGCCATCCACTTCCAGCGCCGCCAGGATCTGATATTTTTCAATGTGTAGCTCTTGTTTCGTCACACACTGAAGAACTGGCTCGAGTCAGACGCCATGGAAGGGGAATACATACCCAGAATCCAGGGTCTGATCGACGACGTGGTTGCCGGTACGTATTCTTGTCAACCACACGCTCGGACTTCGGTGATGGCCAAACAGCTGACACCTCTGCAGCATCGAAAATTGCAGCCAAGAAGCGCACCACCGATATCAAGCCCAAGGTTACAGAGCTCGCCTCAGTCGCCTACAGTCAGGGAGTGCTTCCCGACGAGCTCGTCCAACTCATCGACCTGATTCTCTCCCGGAGTCATCTGGACCAGGCCAGTCTCAACAGCATCATCAAGAACCTGTACCCCGTCGACAAGGTCTCGGACAAGGTCGTCCTAAAGATCGTCGGGTCGCTTGGAATCGGTGTACTGAAGCCATCTTTGAATCTGCAAAGCGCACTTCTGCAGTGGCTCATCCAAGTGTACCATGTGCTCGACACCAAGGCTCAAGCGGTGCTGTCACGGGCCTACGGCGTGCTGTTCAACCTTTTGGACGTGTCTGCCACCCGGCCTCAGCTATTCCACATTCTGGCCATCATCACAAGACGGAAGCATGTCCAGCACTACAGAATACAGGCCCTACTCAACCTGACGAGGCTGCATGCCAACGACCGCCACCTGCAGGGCTTGCTCCGCGTCTACCGGAACTACTACCCGGAGATTATTGTTGGAAACCCGGGCAAAGGCAGCGCCTTTAAGCTACCCGATCCCGAATGGAAGGACCGGCTGTCTGTTATTCAGAAGACCCATCGCGACCAGCAGCAAAGCAGCTACCAAGGGCCTCAGGACGGATTCAGGACGAATCAGCACCTTACGAATAGCACCAAGGGGTCCAAGAACGCTGGCATTCCTCCGGTACAGACGTCCAACGCGCACGAGGTTCGTCGTCTCTGTTGTCTCACAGCTGCCCATGACCAGATAGGACTGATTCGAGAGTGTATAGAAATCCGTAACATTAGAAGAGATCGATAGCGCAGAAAGCCTTGCCGCGAATCTCGAGAAGATCGAGTTGCCGGATCACCTCGTGGCCGTCCTGGTTGATCCACTTATGCAGAAGTTCATGATGCTCAGGCCGGAAAAGGACAAAAAGAGAGTCTGGGCATGGATGGGGACGCAAATGGCCGAGATCCTGAATGGCGATGCCGACGAAGAAACTGTTGCCGATACCTTGCGTATCATTCAGGAGTATGCGCGACTCTCCAAGGTATGCTTCTACTCGACTGGATAGGAATTCGCAAATGCTGACAGAAAAGCAGGACGTCTCCCCATGTTTCCATGCTATTGTCAAATTGGTCGAGCAGCGGCGGCATCAGCGACCTGACGGTCCCAAAGTGTTTGACATGCTTGCTTATGCTCCAATTCTGAAGGCTGATGGTAAGTAGCAATACTGCAATGCTGGACCATTAACGTGAAAGCTGACTTGTTCGCAGAAGTGTCCTCCTTCGCCACCGCCATGCAATCGTCACTTGATGGCTCAGCGACCGCGCAACTGGGTCTGCTGGATTTGTACACCAATCTACTCCGCCAGTGGGGCGCTATTGTTCTCTCCAACGACACCGTCCCCGAGCACGCTGGTGCCTCCCTCTCCCGACTGATCGAGCACGCCAACGACCTGTGCCTGACCCTCCTCCAAACCTCGCCAACAGAACACACCTCCCACAAAATCCTCGACTTCTACGACCGCGCAACCTTCATCTACTCCAAGCCGCGCCTCCTCCGCACCCTCCAAGTCACCCTCCCGCCTGTCCTTCTAGTCTACACCCTCCAGTTCAGCCAATCCCTCGCCACCGTCGCGCGCCTCTGCACCGCCCTCACCGTCTACAAGCAAGCCTGCGCAGTGTGCATGTCCAACGCCGCCAAGGGCCTCGGCCCGCCGTACGACAAGGAGATGGTCGCCACGTTCAACGGGTTCCTCATGGACCTGTGCAACTGCCTGTGGCGCGGCAAGGCCTTTGTCAAGAGCGACGCGCACGCGAGGGGGTGTATGGTCGCCGACGGGGTGATCGCGGCGCTGGGGCGGTATGTGACCAGCGCGATGAGGGAGACGGGGAGTGGGGACATGGAGCTTGGCGCGCTCTTCACCATGAGCTACTCGCCGCTGTTGTGCTTCCAGGGCTTGGAGCATTTGAGGAAGCTCGAGGAACAGGAAGACGAGGAGTTTGAGTTACGGGCGAGACACGCGGGGCCGGTCACGCAGCAGAGTCTGGCGCTGCTTGCGCGGAAAGGGGGCGTGGAAATTCAATGGCAGAAGTACAGGCTGGGTGTGTTGAAGCATTTGGAGGAGAAGGAGTGGAACGGGATTCCGGAGATGTTGTATAGCACGATGAGGAATCTGTTAGAATCTAGGACGGGAAAGAAGTAAACTTGGGGGCTGATACCTGGGTGAAAGGTAGGATGCTGATGAGTGCTGGGAGGATGTCAATGACAAACGTTGCCAGGACCTTGGACTGATACGATCACTTTTTTGCCAGAGAGATGCAGTGCACACCTCCACGATATCTTACCCTTTCTCACGACTGCCCAGGTTCGAAAAGACTACTAACTACCCAGGTAGTTCGATACCAGCCAAGGCTGAAATGAGCCGGGTGACCAACCTTGTCCGGATAGTGGATCCCAGCGGCACGGGACGGCGCGGTAAGTACAACGGCCAGGGATTCAGTCCCAGGCCCAAAGCCTCGGTTCGTCGCCTTGGTGCGGGGGGGCTTAGTGGGGTGGGGTCCCTGAGCTTGACTTTGGGACCAAGACCTCTTTTTTTGGCCATGTTTCCCCAAAGACCCGAGGCATTGAAACGGCCGGGCGCGCAGTCATTTGTTTAGCTGCGTGCCTCCTCCTCCTTCTTCTCCGTGCTCTTTCCTCGTTCGAAATGCCAGACTCTTGAAGTTTTGCGCCCTTCTGCAGCGCCGACTCCCAAATCCCACGTCCCGAGCAAAAGCTTTCTATACACACAGTGCCCCGTTCAACCATGGTCGGCCCTCCGCCCTTGACGGGCATCAAAGTGCTCGAGTTCGCGGGTCTCGCACCAGGTATGTATCCAATCTTGACTCCTCCTCTCCTCTCCTGCCTGCCTACGAACTAAAACCATTCCCCCTCAAAATCTAGGCCCCTTCGCAGGCCTCATCCTCGCAGACGCAGGCGCCTCCGTGCTGCGCATCGACCGGCCCTCGCCGCACCCGACGCCCGACGCCCTGACGCGGCACAAGACCTCGCTCGCCATCGACCTCAAGACCGCGCGCGGCCGCGCCCTCGTGCTCGCGCTCCTGCCGACCGTCGACGTGCTGATCGAGCCCTTCCGCCCGGGCGTGATGGAGGCCCTGGGCCTGTCCCCCGCCGCCTGCCTCGCGCGCAACCCGCGGCTCGTCTACGCGCGCATGACGGGGTTCCGCCGCGACGGGCGGTACAAGGCCATGGCGGGGCATGACATCAACTACCTCGCCGTGGGCGGGGTGCTCAGCTTGCTGGGGGCCAGTGCGGAGGCGGGCGGCAGGCCGACGCCGCCGGTGAATATCCTGGGCGACTTCGCGGGCGGCGGGGCGACGCTTGTGCAGGGGGTGCTGATGGCGCTGTTGGCGCGGGAGAAGAACGGCGGACGCGGCCAGGTGGTCGAGGCGAACATGGTGGACGGCGCGGGCTATCTCGCGACGTTCCCGCGGCTGGCGCGGCGCACGCCGATGGGCGACCAGCCGCGGGGCGAGAACGTGCTGGACGGCGGGTGTCCGTACTACGACACGTACGCGACGAAAGACGGCCCCGGCGGGTGGATGGCGGTGGGCGCGCTGGAGCCGCAGTTCTACGCGGCGCTGCTGCGCGGGCTGGGGCTGGCGGGCCAAGGGTGGGAGGAGCGGCGGGCGGACCGCGCGTGCTGGGCGGAGATGCGCGCGGTGTTTGCGCGCGTGTTCCGGTCGCGCACGCGGCGGGAGTGGGAGGCCGTGTTCGACGGGACGGACGCGTGCTGCACGCCGGTGCTGGGGTACGACGAGCTGGAGGCGGAGCGGAGCGGCGGCGGCGAGAGGCGGGGCGAGCAGAGGCCTGCTGTTACGCTGAGGGAGACGCCGTGGCTGGCGGTTGGGAGCGGAGCAACGGGAGGAGGAGGAGGAGGAGGAGGAGATGAGGATGGCATTGCGAGGGGCCAGGGCCCGGGGTGGGAGGGGGATGGGTTCGAGCCGACGTTTTTAGCGCCGGGGGAGGGCGGCGAGAGGACTTTGAGGGAGTGGCTTGGTTGGGAGAGGGGGAAGGAGTATGAGGTTGGGGAGAAGGGTGGGTTGGTGTTGAAGGAGACGGACAAGGCGAAGTTGTGATATACATATATATGTGTGTATGTGTGTGCACAGCAAGCAATGTGCTGTCTTTTTCTTTTATTGTCTGTGATATCCCAGGCCATTCTAGCCGCCAGTCCATATCATTCTAACTATCCATTCCGAAACTTCTCGCCAACCTTTTCTATTCGCCCAAGTCTATGTTCATCCCGTCTGTGTCCTTCTATCCCATCGCGCACTGTCTGTCTATTCTGTCGTCGAGGTTACGCATCTACCGATCGAAACTACTTCTGTCAGCCAAAATCCACAGTTGCAAGTGGGTGCGGCAAAAATCATGGAAGGAAGCCTCAACATTACCTACCTTTTCATAACGTTCTGTCTGGATCAGGTCCCAACTGTTTTGCATATTAAAGTCTGCGACCAGATGGACTCGGTGGGGGCGGTCTCGGCGGGCGAGGGGAGATGGGCCTGTCTCGCGACTGACAGACCACGTCGGTCCACGTTGTGGTGGCCATGATGGATGGCGAAATGAATGGGGAGATAGCTCAGTTGGACGCTCGTCCTGCTGGTTCGAGAGAAGGACCAGGTCCGAACACACAGGAGTCGTCAGTGTGTGATGGTGGGCGTGCCTGCGTGAGTAATGTGTGTGTACAAAGAAGCTCTCAGAGCTCTACACAGAAAGGTCCGAGCTAGACGATAGCTACCTATATGTATTATACACGGAGTCCCGTCCGTATACGGAGTACGCATGCTTAACCGCCCAATACCACCGCCGGAAACTAGCTCTATTTATTTGCTCATCCATGTTTTTCATGTTTTTCCCTGTGAAACCCAAGTCATCGGCCCGGCCAGTCATCTAATCCCCTGCCGAGACGTGCAACTCCAGGCCGTTTCCCTGGTACGGCAGGACGGGAAGGCAGTTGGACGGTGATCAGGTCTGGCCCTCTGGCCGACGAGCCGAACGACCTTGGTAACAATAAGCCTTCCTCCCTGTTATAATCTGTGTTGTCCGTACTCCAATCTGCTATGCCGTGAGTGCTCTACTGTCGTGAATCAACTCAAAACGCTTCGATCGCGCCTACCAGTCTTCCCAAGCTCCCTTGCTGCCCCTGGGTGGGCTTTGACATGTGAAAAGCCGGACACAAAAGAAATGGCCATGTCACCACGCATATGCCCATTCTTGCGGTGAAGGGAAGTTATTCAAGGACAAGCTTCCGAGTCCAACCAGGCATCATTGAGGCTCTGGCCCGGAATGCAACCCTCCCATAGTATGCTGCAGCCGCAAGCCTCTAGCTCCGATTGCGTTCCTTTTTGCTGGTTGGACGGACGGGTCTTCCGAGCTATGCTGCACTGGATCGGAGGCCACCCTTCCAAGCTTGTGCTGTGAGTTGCTCTATCAGTCCGGTCGTCTCTGAAACCTACGAGCCTGACAGCTCACAGCTGCCAATCAGAGGCTCGTAGGGGACCAACCTTGGCCCTGATGTCAAGGTCGGTCCACGCCCGTAGCCAAGGCGGCAGGGCACGTCACAACATAACTGTACTCTGCACATGGGTGGTATGTGGGCACACCGACTCAGCTTCCAATACCGAGTAACATGTGGGTAGGTATCAATATCCATTTCCGTCGTCTTCTTGCGCAAGTACGCTGGTATCGAAAAGAGACCCAATCACTCGACTTTCCTTCCTGCTGTAAGGGGCTTTGCGCAAAAAGACAATGGTCTATCTACATTCATTCGCAATCTGCACGCATGTCAGAAACCAGACGCCTCTGCCAACAAACACATGCCGCTCTCTCTCGTTCAGCCTAAGGCGGCGCGGCGCGTCTTCTCTCCAGTATTGACTGCCCACTATCCTCGTTACAGGCTGCCATTCGGGGCATGATGGCCGCCTTGCCATCCGTTCCACAAGGTACTTTATCGATGGGTATGCCGCGCAGGCCTTGACGGCAATAGGTGATGCCCGCCCGTCGTCGTGCCGGTGTTGCGAAGGCCACGCGTCTCCTTTGGGTGTCTTACGTAAGACGGACCAATTACTCCATCCATCAATCCATTTACTGCACTTGGCTGACGATCTCCGATGCCCGGCCCAATGACTCAACCATTTGCTGGCATTCCTTGCGCCGACGGGTCGTGTAGTCACTCTCCTTGAGTAACTCATCGAGCTCATTGGTCCGGTACATATTTGCCATGAGTTCCTGTTGCATTTGCTCCTTGGTGAACCTGTGGATGAAAGTCAGCGAGATAGTCATACAGCTGAGAAACAGATCATACGTACTGCACGAGTGTGAGCATGATCGCCTTGGGGACCATGTCGATCATCGTCCTCTTAACAATGTTGTAGTAAGAGGCAATCAACAGCTTGATGGTCTCCACCTCCATCTGCTCGCGCTCGGAGAGTGTGCCTGAAGCCTTGAGTGACGGCGGAGGAGCCTCCATGGCCGCAGCCTTCTTCTTGTTCTTGGCTGCGAAGAAGCTGCCGAAGAAACCGCCGCTCTCGAGATTGGTGTCTGGCAGACTGGGGCTCGCAGTACGAGCTGGCGTCCCACCTATGGGCTTACCAGTCTTCGGGTCCACCTGCACCGGCTTGGGGTTGTGGCGCTCATTCACAATGGCCATCGCGCGGTGACCGTTCAGGAAATCCGGGTGACCAGTGTTGATGTAGCATACCTCCATGGCGACAAGATCCTTTACGAGCTTGTTGGTCGGCTCCATTGCCTTCTTGAAGAAGGCGATGACAGTGTTGTGCATCTTCTCCTTGAGTGTCGGGTATCTTCGGTAAAGTTGCTTCGTGAGAAGCTGGGTGAGAATCCGAACAAGCTCGTCATAGACAAGAGACACACACTTCAAGCTTGGCTCCTCCATACGCTTGATCTCCTTCTTGACGATCACCTCGAAAGCCGTGGTGCCAACGAACAAAGCAGGGGAGGGTCCGGACGAGTTATAGAGGTACGTCCGGATCTGCTCGTCCTTGACCACGTCAAAGGGGTCGATGGCCTTGACTCCGTTCGCGTAGAGCTCGTGGAAAACAAAGCTGATTCGGGCACCTCCCGACAGCTCGGTACTAGAGATCTCGTTGTTGTTTCCGTCCAGCACTGTCCGCCACTCGCCCGCAAATTCCATGATGATGTTCATGACAATGTTGGCGCTATTGCCCAGCATCGACGGACCAAGACTTTCTAGCTCTTGACTGTACTTAGCCAGGGAGCTTGCAATTCGGGCCTTGATGTCAGGTAGTGTCTGCTTGATATGCATCATCAGGATGAGGTTGAGTTTCCGGGCGAGATAGGGCGTGCCGCAGTATGAACTCTTGTTCCGGTAGGCCTTGTGGTTCTCGAAAAATGCCTGTTCGGCTTGGAGCGCAGCATTGATGGCCTTCTTGTTGTCAATATCCCTCTGACCCCGGTTGACGACTGGTACGTATCCCATACGCAGGGGAATGATGCGTCCGGCCAAAATGTCTACCACATCGGTTCCCTCGTCCATCAAATCGACCTTTGTCAGAACACCAATCGTCCTCTGGCCTTCCGGATCAACCTCGCGTGCCAGTTTCAGACCATCCGAGTTCGCCAGGTCGATATTCGCAGCGGTGACAGCCAGTATGATGGCGTTGGATTTGGTGATGAACTTGAGGATCATGTCCTTGATCTGTCTCTCGATATCGCGTGGTTGGTCGCCGACTGGCACGCGTGTGAGACCGGGAAGATCGACGAGAGTCAGGGTGAGGACATTTGGCGAGTATATGCGCAGGTTGATGGGTGCGGCTGAGATGCCGCCATTCCGTCCGACCTTGGCCTCCGTCTCCCTGGCGATTTCGTCCCGTATCTTGTTAAAGTCGTAGAACTTCTGCCCTGGAATGTGCAGGAATTCACCCCACTCGTCCATGTTGGCTGCCTTGTCTGTGGTGCCCTCCAGCTCTTCATTAGTGCCATTGGTCTCTTTCTCTGTTGTTCCTGGTCGGTTGATCAGTTGTAGGACAAGGGGTCGTCGGGTCACAATGCCTGAGCCACGAGGAAGACTAGATCCATTGTTAGTTTCTGGGTGGGATGGACAGGAACAGCTAGTGGGCAGAACTTACAAGTCTCTTCCCACAATGTTCTCCAGGACTGAACTCTTTCCACTGGACTGACTTCCCACAACCACAATCTGGGGGAGGTCAATAGGGTTGTTTACACCGACGGTCGTGAAGACATCCTGCAGCTTATTGACAAGGCTATCGTAACAAGGGGTCAGCTGCTTGACCTGCTCAAAGTCTTCTTCATCAAAGCAGGGCTCTAATAGATCGCATGAGTTTGATGAAGATGGCAGAGGTGGGCATTGGGGGGATGGAAGAGAGGGCAGAAGATCCTCCTCCATTCCACCAGGTGACAACTGGTTGCCTGTGGACGCAGTAATTATAACATGGGATTCTCCCCTCAAACCTGATGGCTTGAAGAAGATGCGGGAGGCCCAGGCCATTGTTGCTAGTGCATATTTGGAGTAGGAATGCTGGTGGAGGGGTCGGTGAGGGTTAGGAAGCAGGTGGAGTGGGACATGTTGATGGATGGTCCGAAACTCAGGTGCAAGTGAAAGACATACGTGATCAGTGCAGGATCAGAGATACCGCCTGGCTGGGCAAAGGTACCAGATGCCATTGTGCCTCAGTCGTGATGTTTCTGCTGGTTATGGAGGCGTCTGCTATCACAATGGTCGGTGTATCACGTTGTGTCTAGGTATGCTGGGATGATTGCAAAGGTTCGTGCACACAGTTTCGAGTCGCTGGCGTGGTCTTTGTTTTTGGCAGCTAGACATAGTGTTAGCAGTGGTTTCGGGAAGACCCAGGCACAGCTTTATCAACAGCAGGAAGATGTATTGTCCAAGCAGCTGTTGCTGCCCATGATGGGGTGGGCAAGCTCCTGAAGCGAGGTCGCAAGGGCCACTGTTGAGGGAAGTGGGGTGGGAGGGGAAGGATCCAGAGCTTACCTGCCTGATTTTGGTCTTTGGTCAAGTGAGAGAGGTTGGTGTAAATGCAGACGAGAATGCAGCTCTGGTTGCAGCGCCTTTGCGACAAAATGCGTTGGTGTTGAGGGAGCCTCGATGGGAAGATGCGAGGAAGATGCCACAGGGCAGCGGTCACAAGCGCCATGTTGACGTACCTGCCACACATGCGACACCCTGCCGTTGGGCAGGCACGGCGACAGGGGTCGGCGACTAGTAGGGGCAGCCACTGTGGCTAGTATCGGGCCGCCGTTGTGGCTAACTCATGGTTCTTCAACTGGACCCTTACTTTGACTACTGTAGGCTAAACGTCGAGAACATCAAGTGAGCACTTACGGATAAGTACCTAACTAATCATCTTTACTCTTCCTCAACCGCTAGGCCTCGTCAAATTTTTAAAGGAACGTGATTTGTCCTTGATACAGAGTACGGTGTCAGCGGATTCATCTCCTTCGCCACGTCATCTTGTTCTCTCTCGGCACACTCACGATGTCAGTCTGTTCCAAGGCATGTCATAATTTCAAATCTCGCCGAAAACAATTTAGATGGTTACAACTGCTTCTAAAGATATGGAAATGCTGCTCACTCTCACGCTTGTCACGCACGTCGTTGTACAGCAAGGTAGTCAACACACTGAAACCTTCGCCAGGACTTCGCGTTCGAACAGTCGACGTTCAGCATACGACTTAGAGTATGTGACTTTGGGTATTTGCCCTTGAGTATGTGATTTTGCTGCTCAAATCTGACAGTCCGATTGCGAATTCACGATGCGTCCAGCTTTCAATCCGTGGTCATGCCCTTCCTTCACAATAGGAATAGTAGCGCTGAGCTGAACTTTTGTGCCCCTGACCATTATAGGCCCCCTACCGTAAATTCTGTGGTAACACGGGTCCTGTCTGTGAGGTAAACTGGGAGGCAGCGGCTGGCGGAGTGTGAACCACACGTTCGCTCTGCGACACTTTCGGTCCTGGGTCCAGACCACTCTGGTGCATGTTCTTCGCACTGCCTTGGCACTCTCCGTACTAACGTCAAGATAGTGCAATCGAGTTGTTGCGATTCGATGCTGGCTGACTGCTGAACTCTAAACAAAGTAGGTGTCTCGCAGCAGAAAATAAAAACTGCCTCAATGCGTGCACGGTTTGTCCCTCTGTCTCTCATAAACACACAGTTAACCACCTTCCCTATTCCTCGTGCAGGTGAGTTCTCCTGTCTTTATGCCGACCTCGTCTAAAACGCCTTGGGTAAATGACGCCCGTATCTTCGGCATGATATGTGGAATGCGTAGTGGTCATTGCAGACCCTTCAAAGGCTGAGTGAATTGTGGTTGTGTGGGCTAATCGAGCCTTGTTCTGCGATTAAACGCATGTTCTGCGGTTAGAAGCAATAGATCCTTGTATTTCGCGGCCGTATGACGCGGCATCTAGTCGCTCTCTCCACGTCGTGAGGTATGACGGATAGGCCAAGCAGAAGGCAGAGCTTGCCTGCGCTCCAAATTCGACCAGCTGAGAGTAAACACGTCAGAATACAATGCCGTCCTGGCAACGTGCTTCGGAAAAGAGGGGGATTCACTCACAGTCTGACGCGAGCATCATCACCACAGGATGCCCAGAGACAAGAATCGGTCGGGCTCCAGGCTACTGCGTTGCACCGTGGTTGATGAGCATCGAGCTTCTCCACCAGTCGCCCACTGGGCATGTGCCAAATCAACACGGCTCCATCTAGTCAAAAAAATTAGTCACGAAAGCGCCTGGTAGGGGCTGGATCGTCGTGGGAAATACCTTCGGAGCCGCTGATCACGTATAGCTCATTGGCACCCCCCAAGTCGCTCCGAATCGTGAATTCACCAGGATGGTGACCAGTATACTTCTGCACCGTATTGGTAGTGGCGATGTTGATCAACTGGGCAACGGCGTCTTTCTTGTTGATTAGGAGGTATTGGGAGTCTGCTGAGATACGTATGGATGTTCCGCGGCACTCCAGCTCCAGATCGTATTTCAGCTCCCGCGTTTGGTAGTCGAAGACGTGTACCATCGCCTGGTCGTCCATGGCAATCAACCACTGGCTGTTGGGAGAGATAGTCAAATCCTCGACTCGAAACTTTGTGGACCACGTGTAAAGCTGTTCGCCCTTTGCGCTCCATGTTGTGAGTGCATGAGCCTTGTCGAAGCTGCCCAGGATGAAGCATTCGCCATTTGGATCCCAAACACAGCTGCTGACTGGCTCGACGAGTCTGGTAGTCCGCTGTATCACAGTGCCGGTCTGCGAAACATTGTTAATTTCCCTTGTTCTAGGCAGAGCCCCTGTAAATCTGTAGATACTGACCTGGAGGTCCCATATCGTGGCACGCTTGTCTCGCTCACAAGCGACCAGTATGGTATCATCTGGACTCCACGATAGATTGCCGACGCCCTCATCCACAGGTTCGTCGCCCCTGTGCTCTCGGAGCTCGTGGCCCAGCCTATGAACCAGACTGAACGTGCTCGTATCCCATATATAAATGTGTTTATCGGCACCGCAGCTCGCCAGATATTTGCCATTGTTGGAAAAGCGTATCTGCCAGACCTCGCCAGGCTGCTCAAGCTCATGCAATAACTTGTTTGGGAAAAGGTCTGGGTCGCAGTTGTGGTCGGAATACAAGGAGGGAGTTTCTGAGGTCGTATGCCACTTGCAGGTTTCTAATTGTCGGTCTTTGACTTGTTGGAAGAGGACTGCTAGACGGTGCTCCGGAAGCATGGCAGTAGGTGATATAGATGCTGCAAGTGAGGTCAGCAAAGTAACAGTATGTATCGATGTAGGGCTGCGGGGCGCGCTGATGCACACATACTGGACAAATCGGCGAGGAGGTCGTGTCTTGACCGGCCACCAGCACCATCCCATCGGGCCTTGGCCTTGATATCGTCCGGCTGGTACATAAGGAACTGTGACAGAAAGCTAAGCTGCTCAGGGTCCTGGTTTAGAGGTGTTAACTCTGTGCGCAACACCACAAGAGCCTGTCTGCTGTCTCGCTGCTCGAGGAGCTCCAAATACTTCTGCTGGCGTATTCGGAACCTCATAACGTCCGGATCGGCGCCCTCCACCAGAAGCAGACCTTTTGAACGTTGTTGACCGTCCACAGACTCCCCATCTGCAGCTCCAAAGAGCAGCTCTTCTGCTTCGCTCCATGAGCCGTTTGTGACTGCAGCACGAAAGGCGGCAACTGTGTTGGACTCGAGCTCGTAGCCGCTGTCTCTGCTGACCCTCTCGGCGGCCGCGTGGTGACCCAGGTCCGATAGAGCTTGGATCAGGATTCGGGTGACCTCCTCTCGGTCGTGGCCGAAGTAGGGGGTGGTAGGGATGTCGGCGGAGCGCGAATGCTGCTTTCCATTTGGACGGGCTGCACCATTAACAGAAGAAGTATGTGCCTTATGGGTTCCATTAGTCGCAGGCCCGTTATTATTGTTATCCCGCTGTTGTGTCCTGGTGTCGCCGAGTGAGGCCCTCAGAGTCCCATTTGAACTTGCCTCTCCATCTCCGTCGGCAGACATAGTGCCTGCACGCCTACGCTTAGGCCTCGTATTGGCTGCGACAGTTTCGTTGGGTTCGGGTTGGTCTTCGCGTCGCCTGCGGCCTAGGAGCTGAGGCGGTCGGGTGTTGTCGTCGGTCGACAAGCGATTTCGTTCCGCCACGGCGTCAGTTTGCTCGGGAGGCTCTATCTCCCGGTGCACACGTCCGCACGGACGGCGGCAGAACGGGAATCTCGGGGAGGTCGAAAGTGGGTGGTGGTCAGGCGGTGGGGATGCCGGAGGTTATCATGAACTGTTGACTAAAGTTGGGTGAGAGTGGAAGGGATCACTCTGAACGAGTCGGAATGCCGTCATTCATCACAGGGGGGCCAGTGGGTGCTTGGCTCCGGGAAAGAGCATCTGGGATGCCTACCTACTTAGGTACTTAGGAGCTACTCCGGAAACGGCTGTGGGGTACCGGATCACGGCAGCAACGATGGGCAATAAACAAGAAAGAGTTAGAGAAGTAATGAGAATGGGAAACAGGCGAGTATCGTGTGCTGAATAGCTCACGACATGAACATGGTGGATGTATATGGAGGGGTTGGCATGGAGGAGGTACATGCTCAGTCAGTGCTCTTCAGCTGCTGTGCATGCAGGCTCCGCCCCTCTCCAATTGGGGCGGAGGTGGGGAGGAACCGTGGAGCACTGGAGCCAAAGTCCTCTCTGACTTTGGGCCTTTGATGGACTTCAGGTATGCAACTTTGAGTATAAGACTGTGAGTGTTTTACTTTGCAATATGGCCTGCTGCGAAATACAAGTTTCAAGATGAGAAACACAAGTGTTGAGCTACCTACCCTTTTGCCTTTTGTATCCCTGTAAATCATGTCCAGCAAGATGTGGCTGTTTGTAGGTGATCATACCATTTCTCAATCTTCAACCTCAAAATGTACGATGGAATAATATGGTAAGTACCACTTCATACTTTGTAGCAATCTAGGCTGTCTTCCACGTCACTAAATTGTCCCAAGTGTACTCTGCATACCTAGGTAGTCCCAAGGCCCCATCCTTCACTCACCAGGACTGCCCGGGTGACACTTCCCATCACCCCCAAATCATGCCCGTTTTCCAGGCCAAAAACAAAGCAGAGCAAAGTCCTCAACCTCCAATTTCCAAACCGCTCCCAGCCTGCCAGAACCTCACTACCCAGACTTACCCCCACCGCAACAAACCTTGGAACTTGAGATCGCCCTCTGACCCAGCGAGGCACCGCGCTAAGAAATCACATTGGCCCAGACGCTCGGGAGACCATCCATGAGCTGCGCTCGCGCGCCTGTCTCAGAGTGCTGGCGCACAAGCGCTTCGCCGCCCGTGATTCGCCTTCTTCTTCATGATGAGCGTAGTACCACGTAACAATGCTAACCTTTCGGCATCCTATACTGTGCTCCGGCGCCTGAAAAGATGGTAAATGCACACACAAGCGCGTCGGCGGCCTCTGCCTCCGAGCCTCATCAAACGCGAACGCCCCTTATGCTCTCTCACACCTTTGCTTCGTTGTCGGCAAAACAAATGTCACCTCGTTCGTTGGATCGTCTCAAGTTTGATTTACGCAGCACTTGTCGTCTCATTTTCCCAGTGCTTGGGTCCTCTATTGTCACAATCACGGAAACTTTGGAACCAGTCGGCTAGGTTGGCCGGCCCAAGCTATCACCTCTGGGCTGAGCACTAGCAGTCGCATTGTGTCAAAGTCACATCGCGCGCGATGTCACTGCCAAAGTTCGCCCAAGCGCCTGAGCGCAATCCTGATCGCTATGGAGCCAGAGCCCGCCAGAACAAGGCGAAATGCTCCCAACTGGCCGCTGACTTCTTCAAAGACAGCGTCAAGAGGGCGCGGGAGCGCAATGTGAGGTGAGTTATCGGACGAGGGGCGTTCTGGAGAAGAGGATCAAGAACTGAGTGCAAGTGCAGACAAAGCGAGCTGGACCATCGTCTGAGAGACCCGCGCGCCAATCAGGAGACGTTATGGACCAGCACTGGGAAGCAGGAAGCGAGATATCTGCGCTTCTTGAGGACGCGGAACAAGGCCGATGACTACGAGACCATCAAACTCATCGGAAAGGGCGCGTTTGGTGAGGTGAAACTGGTCCGGAAAAAGAACGACAGGAAAATTTACGCCCTGAAGTCACTCGTCAAGACCCAGATGGTGGCTGGAGATCAGGTCGCCAGAGTTCGGGCCGAGCGAGACATTCTGGCTGAGTCGGACAGCCCTTGGGTGGTGAAGCTCTTTACGACTTTCCAGGACACCAAGTTTCTATACATGTTGATGGAGTTTTTGCCCGGCGGCGATCTCATGACGATGTTGATCAAGTACGACATCTTCAGCGAAGACATCACTCGGTTCTATATCGCCGAGATCATCTGCGCGATCGAGGCGGTTCACAAACTCGAGTTCATCCACAGGTGCGCCGTTCCCGGAGTATCTCATATACGAAATCAAGCTAATACTTTCATAGAGATATAAAACCAGACAACATCCTTCTAGATAGGGGAGGGCACGTCAAACTCACAGACTTTGGCCTCTCGACCGGCTTCCGGAGGCTGCACGACAACAACTACTACCACCAACTTCTCAACGGTGGGGGCGATGTACCTTCACGCAACTCTCAGAACCTCAGTCGATACTCCGTCAACATCGACCAGATCAGTCTGACCGTCAGCAACCGTGCACAAATCAACGAGTGGAGGAAATCGAGGCGGCTCATGGCATACTCTGCGGTCGGAACGCCGGACTACATCGCTCCTGAAATTTTGACTGGCCAAGGGTACTCATTTGACTGTGATTGGGTATGTCGCCTGTCCACTCATTCATACATGTAGAAAAGCTATGATGCTAACAGTGTGGGTGACAGTGGTCCTTGGGCACGATCATGTTCGAGTGCCTCGTAGGGTGGCCCCCCTTCTGCGCAGACAACCGACAAGATGTATACCGGAAGATCGTCAACTTCTCGACCAGCCTTTACTTCCCCGACGACGTCCATGTCAGCTCATATGCCGAGCACCTAATCAAAAGGTCCGTCCGCCTCTGCATCCTCCATCCCCAACTTCACTAGCTAACATCCCCTCCCCATAGCCTCGTCACCAACACCGAGACGCGCCTCGGCCGCGGCGGCGCCCAAGAAATCAAGCGGCACCCCTTCTTCGCGGGCGTCGACTTCGACAACTTGCGGCGCTTCCGCGCGCCCTTTGAGCCGCGCCTCGCGTCCGAGATCGACACCACCTACTTCCCCACCGACGACCTGGAGCAGCAGGCCAAGGACGCCATGGACGTTGACGACCCGCACGCCGGCGCGCTGCAGGCGGCGCCCGAGCAGCACGAGACGCCCGAGATGACGCTGCCGTTTATTGGGTACACGTTCAAGCGGTTTGAGACGAACTTTCGTTAAATGAAGGGGTTTGGCGTTGTATGCGTGGGCGGGCGGTCTCTAGGGGAAAAAGATGGTCTGAACTTGGGAAGTGAGAAGGCATCGACGCTTCGGCCATCGAATCGGACGGCAGCTTGATGCGACGCAGTTGGTAGAGCGCCACAAAATTGGGTATGACACTGAAAACAGGTCGAGAGGATCGCATCCGAGGCCTGCGTCTATCACCTGTCAATGATTCCCATTTGGGGGATTTCACTCCAGACTGGATACACGAGGGCTTTTCGAACTCAGAAGCTCGCTCATGGCTGACCTCATCGCGCTTGCTCAGCATTCTAGCCAACCTGCGCCATCTGATGTCTCCTAGGTAATAGGACTCGTAATGCTTCGGAACGGAGCTTTGGGTGTTTTCTCTTCTTGCTAGCTGTATATATACTTGCGGCAACTCGTCCTCGGAATCATGGATGGCAAAGTTACGTTTCTACTCGGACTATAATATTACAACTTGGCCTGCTCAACTGCAGCATATTTGAGTGCAACAACGGCGAGGAAACGAAACCACCCCGATCTTCAGCCGAAGAACAGACTCAGAGTCTTCCACACAGAGACTGATGAGGCCGCATGGGCATACAGTCCACGCACACCACTCTGAGTCTGCTATCGCCACTGTAGCATCAGTACTCGCGGAAATGCTGACTCTAAACAGCCATCTTCCCTTTGCCTCGGCGCACACCTCGCCGAGCACCACACGATGGTGGTACGATGGCGGTACTAGTGTATAACAGGCTGCTGCTAGCACCAGTAGTGGCGTCGATGGCGGCTCAACGGTGAGCCTGGTCACTTCCCTCTCCAGTATCCACTACCCACCCCTTCATGGGAGCTTTCCTAGCCATGATATTAGCCATGTCAAGACCAAAAGGATCAGAGAGAATGAAGAGAAAAAAAACATCTGTACGCAATACTGCCGCGTACTAAACCGTTTCCTTCACTTCCACGGCCGGCAGCAACTAGCCTGCCAGGTCACGAACGAGTGGCCCCTCCGCAGCTTCATCACATGGCCCCCGCAAGCCGGTACCCATCTACAAATGAACCCTGGCCATCCCTATCCACCCAGTAAGCGCGACAAAACCTCGTGGAAACGTGGGCATCCACGCGGAGCTCCACCATCGGGCATCTGGGCATTTGTCAGGCCGTCAGCCCGGTGTCAGCATTGATGGGGGCCTCCTGGGGTCCCACCACCATCGCGGACCCGGCCTGAATTCGGCTGTTGCGTCCGACGCCAACTGCCCAAATACGGAAGCATTCCTCATTTTCCGAAATTTTCGTTTTTTAGGCATTTCCGCAACTTTGAGCTACTTGTGAGGGGCATGGTTTTATACCGGTCATCCGTATGCTTTTTACAAACACCTTTCCAAAAAGCCTTCTAGCGATCCAATTGAGCTGCGTATAGGCTTAAAATAATTGCGATTAGATAGCGATAATTCTTCGAAATTAAAAAAAAAATTATTAAAACTTTATTAAAAATAGCGACTTAAAAATTTAAAGCATCGATTTTAAAATTTTTGTATTTCGTACGAATCAGAAACAAAGTTTATCTTAGATTTAAACGTTAGCCCTATATTTTTCAGTTTAAGGCTCGAGGTCCTGAGATAATAATTACAAAGATATCCTTGCTATTTTCTATAATCTTAACTCGTAGAATTACAAAAGCTCTAATATCGATATTTAAAGCTTCTATACCGCCATTCTCAATAACATTTCAATAAAATAAAGTTTTTTAATTTCGAAAAATCATTATTACCTATTCTAATCATTTTAAGCCTATATATAGCTTAATTGAATCGCGTGAAGATTATATAGAGGGGTATTTGTAAAGGCTATTTGAAGACGAAAAGTAAGGTCTATATATACGCTAGGGTCAAAATCATCGTCTTAAAAGATTGGAAATTCCTAAAAAACGAAAATTTCGGAAAATGAGGAATAGGCTTCCGTACCCAAAGTCCCCGGTTTTTTTTTCTTTTCCTCTCTAGGTTGGACCTGACGACAATACCAAAAGGCGTGCTGGACGATGCGGACTACTAATATATTTCAGACGCCATATCCGCCGGCCCCCAACCCAACCTGGTGGTGCCCACGCAGCCGGGTGTGACACCTCGGAGCTGGGAGATATGCACGATAATATAAATGCACACATATACGGCCCCCACACCTGTCAGTCCCAAACCCGCCTAGTCTTGCTGTGATGGGGGCGATATCAGATACCAACCGCGACGGCAGCGGGCAGTCACAGGATCGATCGTGGCTCCGTTGTCCCGGGCCCCGATAGATGGCCAGCCACATTGCCATGAGCGGATGCCAAGATGGTCTATCGCACAGTTCAATCTGACCTGAAAGCGCGCCGCCCCCCAGCCGTCGGTCCTGACAGCAACCGAGAAAAAAAGGGAAAAAAAGGCCCCTTCGGTACCTTACAACGTGAAAGAAGAAGATTTCGACCCATCGAGCGCCACCGGCCCTGCCCACTTAACCCGCCGCCACTTCAGCGCGTGGCCCGCTGCCCAGAAATAGCATCAAGTCAGGTTGCCACAGCACAGCGCGCTTGGCGCCAGATAGGCGACCCGTTGGCTAGATTTGTCGTTCATCACTCATCAGAAGTCGTTTCTCTGAGGGCCAGGTCCGTGCGGGGCGTTTCTCGCGCCGTGGAATGACTGATTCGACCTGACTACGGAGTGTACCTAGGTAGGGTTCCTGAGCGCCAGTGACGAGGAGTTACAGAGGGGAAGACTCGGTTTGGAAAAAATTGCACTCGTTCTTTGATATTGGTACCGGATTTGGTTGCCCATAAATCAGCCGCTCGTAATAAGTCTGGCCTATTTGTATCGAAAGGGAAGTCGAAGCGACTTGCAATGGCGTTGCAAGACATTTTATTCACAGCAGCAGGGCGGCACAAGCAAGGTAGATGCTTGTGGTCCACGCGCACAACTTTCGAAACAGAAGGGCATCGATCGTGCCGCTGTCTGGGAGGGGCGATATGATGGCCGGCGCGAATAATCCCCGACAAGGAGGAGAACGAGGCCCACACAAGAGTGCCGACTCTCCAAGGTTCAATCCCCACTTGAGTTGTGCGGGCGTCATGTCGAGTTGAGCAAACGAGGAGAAAAAAAATTTAAAAAAAAATGGAACGTTCTCGACGATGATCGTGCCCATGCCAACTTACTGTGAGCAACATCGGTGTCCAGCAACTCAGCACAGTCTCACCATAGCCAGGAGCAAGCCTTGGAAACATGAGTTGGGTTCTCCTTACGAGTCACAGCCTTGGAAATCGCCGTCTTCATCTCAACTCATGACTGGGCGTCCAACAAACGCGCGACGGTCGTACCATTATGACCAACGAGACGGGGTTGGCTGACTGACGATGCAGTCTAACATCCCGAAACACATCAAAAGTCCAACCTCTAACTGCCTGCCTGCCTGCCTGCCCGCACACCTGCTCAGCCCTCCGTGGCCGGTCAGGCACATGCGGCACATGCAGCACGTGCCTGTGCCACGGTCGAAGCCAACAGAGCGGTCCTGCCGTGCGGGAATCCCGGGTCTTTGTGTATCGTTCGATCCCCTTCCCGTCGGGTTATGGTTCTACCTACACGAGTGAGAACCACTGCACCCTGCCGCCGGACATAAACCAAAAACAGACAAACCGGTCGACCTAGCTGCAAGGCACCAGGGCAACAAAATCCCCGTCGGAAAGCATCACGGGAACCCTTTATTCCTGGTTCCATTGGCGCGGGCAAAGGCGGGGTTGGGGTGTGTGTGTGTGTGCCAAAAAAGGGCCGGACAAAGTCGGCACGAGATGCAGAGGCCCTTTTGTGCAACACCAACGCCCTGCCTTCAGGGGGCCGCTCGTTCGGCCGGTGGCCGGCTGGCTGACTGGCTGGCTGGCATGGCTGGCATGGCGGCGGTGGCAACCCGAGGCAATCGTTCGCGAGGGGCGGTTGGTTGGTTTGAGCATGTTAACTCTGTTCTAGTTCCATGCCCTGCAACCAACGGCCTTTGCCTGGGCTGTCCTGAGTAGTAGGTATCTGACGGCCAAATCTCCGGGGGCATAGGGACGATGATCCAGCGGCTGGCAGATGAATCATGGGTACGACGCTCTCGTCAATGCATTCTTATGCAAGAGTGTGCGGTGCTGCCTGGATAAACGGCGTGATCCGGTGACGATATCCTGTTGACGCAATTCCGCCCGCCCACATGGCTATCGGGCACGAAAGTATATATCAGCAGACGATCGGGCAACAAAAGGCCGGGGTGTGAATATTTGATACTGTACTGTTACCAGCCAGGCCTGCAGCAATCCGAAGTTCCGAGAGCCGCTGCGAACTTTGAAGCAGCCGGATGCCGAAAGGGCCGATCAACGCGAATGCAGCATGGTGGAGAACCAGCAGCAGAAGTGGATATATTCTTCGCGGGGTGCAGCAGGGAAAAGGCCAGGCGAGCATACTGTGTACATATACAGGGGGGCTGAAAGGGAAGCCAAGAGGTGGAAAGCACGCAGCCGAGATTTCTTTCTGAGCGCTGATGAAATGAGGTCTTTGATGTGTTGTCACATAGTAATAAACGTGAATAGGGGCTGCGATGGGGCTAGCGATTTGTTATAGATAGACAGAGAGTTCCGGGTCACTGTGCCCATGGTGATCAAGCCGAGATGATGGCTTCGAAACTTCGCATCAAGGTGGAGACCCTCGCATAATGGAAGGTTCTTGACAAGCGTCCGAAGTTTGTCGAAAGAACATTCTCCCGCCTGCTTCTCCCGCTGGAAGGGGGCCTCCACCAATGTTGAGCAGTCACCTGTCATCGAACGATTATTCATAGGTTCGCGCTTAGACGAGAGTACACCATATGGCTTGGGCCATTCGATGACCAAGAAGCTCCCTGTCTGGTGGGCTGGTGTGGATTGTCGCGATGGGGAAAAGGAAACCGAACAAATTTCTTTGGTGGTTCTGTTTACGGGTGAAGCCGCGAAGGTTTTTCGGGAGGAACCGATGAAACTTTTCTAGCTTGATCCACACAGTGCAGTGCAGAGTTTAGACTTTCGTGGACTTTTCTTCAGCCAGATCCAGTACTACGGTAGGTCGGGCATCACCCAGACCAGATCCGTACCGAGTAGAACATCATTAGCCAAGCAGTTGGCAACCATACTTTCCCACATATACAGGTTACATTACTGAGGGGCGCTGTGGAAGGCTTGGAACTGATGAAGGTCTTGCTGAAGAAGAAAAAGAAGAAGTGAAAAGCTGACCGACCCTGCACCCTGTAGGGCAAATTGTCTGAGAGGGGGCTAGACCCGTGGCCCAGCACCGGGCTGAATGTCCGAAAGCAGACGCTCTTTTCCTGCCCTTGCAGATCCAACGGATCGGGGGCCGCAGGGAACATGGGATGGATGGGGGCTGCTGCAGTGCAGCCTGCAGGTCTCTGCAGGTCTCCTGCAGGTCCAGAAGATTGATGATGAACCTGCTTTGCTGCAGAATGTTGTGCAAGCAAGACACGAACACGGGCGTTTCATAGCCTGTCACGGCCCGTGACCCTATCACCAGGCTGCGCTTCGATGAAAGCCAAGCCACTACGAAGCTTCATCGGTCACGAATATGCTCCCACCAGTAGGTAACTGTGGCCAAGCTCAGACACTGTGGTCACGTCGGCGACCACATTTCCGGGATAACCATAATACCCACAGGCCGCAATGTCTGTGCATCTGCACCAGGATTCAAAAGTTACTTTTCGTATGGAGTAGAAAGCTTCCAGAGCTTGTCGTAGCCTCGCACTCGATTCCCAAACAATTTCCATTGGACCGCATGATCCCTCCCACCTGGGCACGCAACTTTGTTGGCCCAGCGACTTGGCACGCACAATTCACTTGCGCACATGGTAGCATGGACCAGGCTGGATGACGACGGCAATGACGACGGCAATGCTGTGCATACTATACTTTTGTGCAAAGATCATGGCGCAACTTGTGAGACGGCCGTTCATGGAAAAGGATCCGAGCGCACTTGCAGCATCTCAGCGTTGCACCGCATGCATGCAAAGCGTCCACGTTTTGATTACCCGCCAAATTGAGGATGGCTCCCGTCGGGCCCACTCCGGATCTCTGCTTCTTAGTACTAACTACTTAGTACCTAGGGGCTGGGTGGCCATGGTGGCCACTGACATGAAGGTATCGAGATGGTATGCAAACGCGGTATCTCCTTCCCATCAAGGCAGTCCATGGTCATTATGCTGGTGACGGTGGTCTGTCCCTCAACAGGTCTGTCAGGTCTGTCAGGCCATTATTCGCGTCCATTTGTGCGCGACCGTTTTCAACAGAGGCCTCGCTTCACATACTTATACTTTGGACAGTACAAAGTTGCCCCTGCTTTCGGCGGAATACATGCCGTCCACAACTCCAGACAAGCCATTGTGGAAACAGAATTCGGTGGCTTCTTTTTTCTCTCCTTTCCCCCCATTTCTTCTTTTTCCACACTGCAGGCACGAATCCTCCGTACTCGTGTCCTACTGAAATCTGCAACTGGATGTATATCTGCCCGCGGCATGCCTTATTGAGTTAGAGTATTTTGCTTCCCTCTCCGTGACTGGCTGTTGGATGTCCATTTCGCAAATTTGAGCGGCCAGTTTGGGAGACCTTTTCCTCCCCTGAACACGTACATACTGTATACAGGACAGTCCTGGTACATGTATACATGTACTGAAGTACAGATTCCCTCCTGGCCAACTGCAGAACTTCATTTATTCTCATCACTCCACGGCGTTATTAGCCTCAACACGCCAGCACGCGAGTCGTGCACGGTGTAGCGTTGTGGCAAGAGCCTCGGCCGAAGTCCAGAGCCCAGTTCTTCACTACCTACTTAGTAGGTACCGGCACACTGGGTATCAGACATACCTAGGTAGTGCCAATTGTATTGTACAGTACATACAGACCTCACGGATACTCGGTTGCCAACAAACTGTAAAGTACATCATGTGCAGCCTTCTTTGCGTTGTGCCTGCACCCAAAATGCCAGCTAGGCCTAGTTTGGAAATTCAGGCCTGCCCTTACCCATTCTATTTCATTTACCTGCTCTCCGCCTGTTTCCCTCTATCGACGGGCCGGTATCCACCATCCACGATCAAGGTTCTTTGCGAGCCGCCCCTTTGAACCAGCCCGCTGCGTCGGCGACTCTGGCTTTTGCACGGTGGGCACGGTGGCCAAACCACATGGACAAAGGCCGTGTCCGGCCCTGATGAGCTCGCTCCTCTTGTTGACGTCGGGACGGGGACTTGGGCCCTCTTCTTCTTGCTGGCTTGTCCCTGTTTTTTTGTGACTTCAATGTTTGCTGGTTTCTCCAGCGATCTGCACCGTCTATCTGCGGTTGCTGCAGCTGGGCATCTTGGGAACTTGTTGACCCATTCATTCTCAGCTACGGAGTCATAATCATCGACCCTTTTTTTTTTTTTTTTTTTTTGTTCCCCAGCTCACTCACTCACTCTAACTCCATCGGTCTTAACACACTGTCTTCTAAATAATAAGCCTGTTGGGAGCCACAACTCCGTGACAACAAGGCTGTTCACCCATGCCATTGGACCTGCATACGACGGGATTCCGATCTGGCAAAAGTGGGTAGGATATACAGAGTATTCGGAACCTGCCTGCTCTCTTTGTCCTCATTCGCATTCTTTTTTTATTATGCCCTGCAGCAGCGCTTACTGCATCCCCATCCTCTAATGCTTAATCTGGAAACTCCCGCTCGGAACTAAGACGAGCGTGCATTCACAATTCTCTCCTGCCTCTTTCATAAACACATTCATCTAAAAGCCTTTGCTTCCCTCTAGCTCCGTCTCGCCTCGCCTCGTCATGACGCGACCACGAGGCAGGTCGGCTACCTGTGTGATAATGGAGGGCTACTTGACGATTCCTCCGGATCGGGGGACCATACTCGGCCGGGCCATATGGAAGGTTTGTATTTGTGCATTCACACAGCCATCTTCCTACCTCTTGAAGCACACCAAATCTGACAGCTCCACGGTATAGACTCGCTATGTGGTTATAGGAAGCGCTCAAGGAGAGGTGGACGATGGGAAAAGCCGGTCCAGCCTCTCCAACGACGGCATCACATATCTGTCGATATACAAGAATCTGGTACGATATGACCATGCCTAATAAGATACCGATTATCTGAGAATTTGGACCAGGGAGAAACTGACACGCACACACAACTCTTCACAGGACGACTGGGAGCCCTCACAACAATACGCTGTCTGCAATATCACAAGCTGTGAAGTCCAGATGGTCGCACACCGCAAGCAAGGCCCCGTCTTACCAACCCTCATCATCACCATCGCCCCGGACCCAGCCACTGAAAAGCTGCGCAAGCGCAGGTCGAGCAGGGCCGCAACGCTCGTCTCGACCAAGGACAACGGCCCGACCACGCTATGGTTCCGCACCGAGGGCGATGTCAACAAGCTCCACGAATGGGCGCGAAGCATCCAGGTAGCAGGCCAGCCCTACTTCCCGGACAACCTGCTCATGAGCCCCATGTCCCCAATGAGCCCCTCGGGCCCTGCGACGCCATCCTCCCCTTCCTTCCAGAATCCCTTCGTGCCATACGCTCCGCGCGACTGGGGCTCCGATTTCTTCTCCCCAACAAGCTCAGCAACGAGGCCGCCGAGCGCGCCCAGCGCACCCAGAGTGTCCCTCCACCACAAGCCCTCGTCGTCGCTACACACCCACCCCGAACGGCCCCTCACCATTTCCGACGCCGCCAGCCTCCGCTCAAGACGCAGCGATCTGTCGTCCCTGCCCGGCTCCGTCGCCAACTTCTCCACAGCAGCACAGAGCTACACCTCCATCATGCCCAACAACAACAACAACAACAACGACCCCCTGCCCGCCTGGAGCGAAGGCGGCGGCGGCGACCAGGGCGAGCTCTTCGGCTGGACCTCCGCGCAAGGGCGCGCGACGACGACGACGACGATGACCGCCATGTACCACTCACCCGCACGCACCATCCGCACCAGCTTCAACTCCTCCAACCCCCCGCCGCCGCCGCCGCTGTCCCCGGTCGCCGTGCTGCTGCTCGACACGGGCGGCTCGCCGCCCGGCCCGCGCGAGACGATCCTGGACCGCGCGTTCCAGCTCAAGTACATCCCCGGGTGCGCGGACCAGCCGCTAGTGCCCGGCGAGGAGAAGCTGAGCTCGCTGGCGCGGTTCGAGGCGCTGATGCAGCAGGTCGACAGCAGCAAGAAGAAGCAGCAGCAGCAGCGGAGCAGCGGGGCCGCCGAAAGGGGCAGCACGACGACGACGACGACGACGACGACGACGACGACCCGCAGCAAGCGCTCGTCGACCCTGATGAGCACGACGTGGACGCGGCCCGTGAGCGTGAGCGAAGAGCAGCTCGAACTCAAGGGTGCGTGGGAACTGGATGAGTCGGACGAGGACACGGACTCGGACGACGACTCGGACGACACCGAGGGCGAATTCTCATCATCATGCGCCGCGGACCGGGACTCGGAGGCTGACAACAACAGCATAAGGCCCGAATATAGGCGCACCGCCTCCTTCCACCACTCCTCCTCCACCACCTCCTCCTCCTCGACCGATTACCACCACCAGCAACAGCAGCGCCAGCAGCAGCAGCAGCAGCATCAGCGATTACGAAAGCAGCAGCCCACCCCGCAGACGCCCACCCAGTCCCCCCGCGGCACCGCCGGCATCCGCTCCCCGATCGCCCTCAACCCGGAGGCCCTCGCCGCGCTGGTAAGCGCCAGCAGCAGCAGCGGCGAGTCGCCCGACCGCCCGCGGCTGGCGCACCGGATGCACAGCGCCATGGGCAGTCTGAGCCTGGGCGTCAACCCGACCTCCACCATCATCGCCCATCATACTAACGGCGCCACCCCCGCAACCACCACCACCGCCACCACCACCACCACTACTACTACTACTACTAACAGCAGCAGCAGCCCGCCGGAAGCCTCCTCGCCCGACGGAAAAATCAGCAACAGCGGCAGAAGAAGCAGCAGCAGCAGCAGCAGCGGCGCCGACACAGCCTCCACCTACGACGGCACCAGCGGGCTCATCCCCTCCGCGGCGTACCGCACCAGCACGATCCTCGAAGGCCAGCAGCAGGCTCAGCAGCAGCTGCTGCACCGCCTCTCCACGGCCAGCAGCAGCAACGGCGGCGCTGGCGGCGACGGCGGAGGGAGCCAGCGCCTCAGCTTCACCGAGTTCACGCGGCGGCTGAGCAGCACCAGCAGCGCCATCCTGATGGCATCTGCGTCGTCGTCGTCGTCGTCGTCGCAGGCCGACACGCCGACAACGACGGGCACAGGCACAGGCACCGGCACCGGCACCGGCGAGATGACGGCCGACGGGGGCCACAGCAGCCAGTCGCGGCGGTCCTCGGTGTTTCAGCCTCGTGCGCCGCCGGCGGCGATGGGGGCGGGCCAGGGGGGCGCAGCAGCGGTGGTGGTGGGGGACCGGAACGAGTGCAAGAGCTGGCGGAATAGTGTGGGCATGTACGAGGGTGGATTTTCGTGAGGAGGGTGTGGGACCACTCCCTCGAGAGGCGGTTTCAGATACTTCGTTTCTCGTTGGGCTGTTTTTTTTTTTTCTTTCTTTTTGGGCACGCCTCGCTGCGGATGCCTTTTTGCTTTTTGCCCGCTTGCTGGAGATACCCACAGACCGACCGAGCGCCTCGTGTTACTCTCTTTGGTTCGCTGCCGAAACACCGCTGGTTCCTCAATTCCGATCCAACCTTGGGAGGTCGCTCATCAAACATATCCGCCACTGCATATTTTCACGACCTTTCACGACAACTTGCTAGTCGAGCATGCATACTTATACATCATACATATACCACAGCATGGCGTTTTTTTTCCTGCAGCACACGCACGCACACAACGGAGGAGATTGCCCTACCATAATCTTATCGAAGGTAGAAGGCGGAGATTGCATACATTCTAAAGGGGCAAGGGACAAGTTCAAGATCTGATAAACATGGTCGCCGTTTACAGGCGACCGGGCGGGCGGGCACTTTTGCTTTTCTGGCGAGCGAGAAGAGAGAGGATAGGAGAGAATCTCTGCTGTATCATTAGCAACTAGCGTAGGGGTGGTGGGTGGGCGACATTGGAAGTGGCAAGTTGAAGCAATATCCTTAAGCGCGATCTCGTATCAAAAAGACGTGCTGCGCTGTGTGGCAATAGGAGCCGGCGTATAGCATAGATACATGTGGGTCTAGCATCGGGTTCAGTAATTATTGTACAACATTGATCATCATCAACTTAGAGCCTGGTGTGCCAGAGCTAAGTAAAGTGGTAGCCCTCGCTGGGGATATACACTACATAGTACTTTTTTATGTACCTATCCGTGCTCATCGTTGCTCCCTATCAGTGTCCGCTACTACTTGATCACTGTACCGTAAGAAACATGCCAGTTGCCAACCATCATCCCAAAAGATGTGTCACTACATGTAGGTACCTACGTAGTCTGACATGACTTCAGCATTCAGATGTCAGCTGCTGAGACACATTTCCCATGACAGAACCCGACCGGTCATGCCGGGACAACATTGGACCATTCGTTGTTTCCATTTACTTCGAAGTCTTCCTTCCAGTGCTTCTCGTCAAACTTCGTCCATGCGCACCTCACCTTCCACCGTTCACGAGCATTACAGACTAAACTCGTAGTCCCTCTCTACTGCTCGTCTGCGAACATGATTCCTCCGCCAACTCTAGTCTTCATCCCGGGCGCCTGGCATAAACCAGCTTGCTACAACAAAATCATCGACATTCTTCAAGCCACATACGACTTGACTTGCGAAACAGTCACACTGCCATCCACAAATGGCGACCCAAGCGCCACCTTCAAAGACGACCTCGACGCAGCACGCCTCGTCGTGGAGAAGGAGCTCGCACGAGGCCTCGACGTCGTAGTCATAGCCCATAGCTACGGTGGTATGGTGGGTAACAGCGTCATCAAAGGACTCAGCAGGCCGGCACCACCACCACCACATCAAGACGACGACACCGCCGCCGCTTCTGGGCCATCAAGCGCCGCCCTCTCAAACCCCAACAGAGGCTATATCATCGGCCTGATCCTCATCGCCTCGGGATTCACCTTCACAGGCCTCTCCTTCATGGACCCCTTCCTGCACCACCCGCCCCCCTCCTGGCGGCCCAACCACCGCACCGGCTTCGCCGAGCTCGTCACCGCGCCCCAGGCCCCCGGCGGCCCGCGGGAGCTCTTCTACCACGACCTGCCGCGAGCCGAAGCAGACTACTGGGTGGCGCAGCTGGCGCCGCAGTCGCTGAAGGCGCTGTTCGAGGGCGGTGAGCACGCGTACGCCGGCTGGCGGGACGTGCCGTCCTCGTGCTGGTATCTTGGGACGGTGGAGGACCGTGGGCTGCCGGTGCTTGTGCAGAGGGTCGCAGTGGGGATGGCGAGGGGGATGGGGGCCAGGGTGGCACATAGGGAGGTGGTGGCGTCGCACTCGCCGTTCTTGAGCCGACCGCGGGAGGTGGTTGCGGTTGTGGTCGAGGCTGTTGGTCAGTTCACTGGCCTGGCTTTGGCGCGGAAGACTGTGGAGGTGGGCGAGGAGCAGACTAGGAGCGAGATACTGGTACCTCGGGCTAGATTTTGGGACGTAAGGAGCTGATTCAAGCTCGGGTTGCCGTTGGCTGTTGGAAGGGGAATCGGGTGGACCATCTGGGGCATTGGCGTGGGGCGGAGGCTGTTTAGGAATGTGTTCTCTCTGTCACGACGTCCATCTGATTGAACAGTCTACAGCAGTTTGAAAGAGTAACACTCTCCTCTCGCCTTCACTTCCTTGCTTCTCGAGTTTAGACAAATCCAAGCTTAATCTTTGCATACTAAGGACTTGGGTAGAAAGTGCTTATTGTACACACTTCCAGGGTGAAGAAGGGCCCCCGGGCTTCGGGTTGCTGTATTGTTAGCTTGAGAAAAGAACAATCCTAGCTACCTTGAGTTGTGGAGAGCAGTCGATTATGGGTACGGATTGGATGGGCATAGACTCGAGAACATGAAAGATTACGAGCATTGTGTAGGAGCTCAAGCAACTTGAAGATGCCTTGCCGCCTGGCCGCCTGGCCTCGGCCTACGTGAAGACATCTAGGTGGGGACGCCGTGACAGGAGGACTCGCAGCAACCTGGGATCTGGGCAGAACCTGCCACGCATAATCAGGAGGAAAACAGTGTCTGCGAGCGTACCAGTCAGTGTTTAGTAAGCCTCATGATAGCTCAATCCCACTTTCTGCCTTCTGGAGATAGCTCTGTGAGTCTGCGACAGCTCGGTCAGATGTGCGACTTCGACCACCACGGTTCGGCAGAAGACATCGAATAAACAAGCCTCCAGCTTGACAGTTCCACCAGCTTGTCGGTTCCACTAACTACATGATTAACCAGCCGTGCCTTCATAGTCCCCGGACAAGTGTTGCTTGTAGACAGCGTCCCGCGAAGTCGGAAAAATGTTAGACATAGTAATAGAATCTTCACCACGTGGTATCCGATGCTACAACCACTTGCAAGTGCATCGGCAAAGCCACAAGAAGGTGCCTAGGTTTGTAGGCAATGATGCCATGTCCCAGGACACCAGGCCACGCAATTCGTCTTCCACTGACTTCTAACACCCCTTTCACCCGGGTTTGGCATCCTGCACGTCTTGTGCGACGGTTCTAGGTTGAAGCAGACTGTGCTGACCAAAACCGCATATCTGACACGCTGAGCACCCTCAAGTTGCGTGGAAAGCTCCCTCTCGCACGATCACTTGACCCTGTTTGTCGATGGGAGTGAAATCGACACCCTGCAAGATGCCAAGGTACAAGATACCGAGGAATCGTTTGAGCGACGTGCCGCTTGAGAGTGGTGGAGATGGAGAATGGACGTGGATCGTGGACCATATTGTTGAAAAGATGTCCTTGGACGGACCGCTGCAGACCGGTGAAGGGTTGGGCTAACTAGCCATGGCAGGAGAAGTACGTCGGTCTGTGCAGAGACTCGTTGACGAGACACTCATAGCAGGGCAGTTGAGCAGCAGCACCGGGTAAATCAGGCACTTGGTGTGCTTATGCAGACGAGGTCCCCCCACCTCCACCGCCGCCCACCACACATAGCCTGAGGCAAGAGCCTCAGATCGACAGCAACAGACGAACCTCCAGCTTGTTGATTCTCGCGTGTCACATCCTCCGATCAAGCGCTGTTTCTGATACCTAAAATCCTCACTCGGGGCCGGCCACGCTCCCGGGACGATGTCAATTTTCTATGCATGTCCTCCGTCCACGCTGAGGAATATAGCTCTACCTCTGGAGCCTCGAGGCTGGCCACAGATTTTTTTATTCTTACCATCTTCGATTGTTAAGCTGCAAAGGTTTTCTCATGGTCGCTTGATATCAGATGCTGTGAGTAGCCTTCCGAGTGCGGCTGAGATGTGAGATAAGTGAGATCAATCATCAGGCTACTGCAGGCAACGTCGCACCTGACACCAAAAATAAGTAGCAAAAAAGAAGGAATGCCTTTGAGAGGCTCGCCAGTACCAGCAAAAGCAAAACACTAAGGTCGACCTGAGAATCGAACTCAGATTACCGGAAAATTCTGAACTTCAGAATCCGATGTGATGACCATTACACTAGTCAACCGGACATTAGCATCCAAAATAAAGCTCACTATATACTTCACCTAATGGTTTTATAGAAATGCCTTCAGCACAGTCCAAGTCGACGAGGATGGGTAAAAGTCAAATGGATGGTCTTTTGTACTCCCTCACACTATGAGCAGGAATACTTCCCGGCCTGCTAAGATAAGCATGTGGCCGAGGTAAGCCTGTACCTAAGTAGGTAGGTCGTGCACCACTCACCATGGTACTTTGTATACCCCTAGGCTCATATCTGGAAATTAGTTCACAGTTTCTATGGTCTTATATTCGAAATTCTGCCATATATTAAGGCTATGAAAAGATGGTGTAACCTGTGTTTTTGTGTAGGGAAAGGAGCTACAATATAGCTATAGCTGGTAGTAGGTGGAGATGGTACTACATAGGCAATGGATTACAGCATTAGCTACAACTGCATTTCATGTCTAATCCAAAAGTCAACAAGATTGTAATTTGATGCTGTGTTGTGAAAACTGAAAGAAACGTGCGTGGGCATTTCCAATTCGGGGTATTGCTACCGATTCTGGCCGTCTGGCTGAAGCTGCTTTAAAAAAGGGTGGGTGAGTGTGGGGGGGGGGGGGGGTTTGCTTGTGTTGACAGCACTAACATCTAAGTTTAGGTGCACGGCTTCCGGCGACCTAGTGGACCTCATCCTGAATCCTCACCTCAACTACTCATGTTCGACCAACTGCTGCCCCTCTTGATCTTCCTCAAGCAGACATGGCGACGACTTCTCATTTATAAAACCCTTTTCTTCCTCAACCCCTCTTTTGTCCTGAAACGGCTCATCTGGCCACACTCTCAGCCCCGCTTTCTCCCAGACGACCTCGCGCAATCTCACCACACACCAACTCTCAACGAGAAGACCTCCTTCCTCCTCCCACCACCACCACCACCACGCACCTCCCAAGACGCCAAAATGCCGCCCCTCCCCGCCCCGGGCCTCCCGCGGCTCGTGATCTACTACCAGTCCCACCACCACCCAGACGGCAGCCCCATCTCGCTGCTCCCCCTCATCCACCCGGCCAACAACATCCGCCTGACCCACCTGATGCTCGCCGCCTTCCACATCAACCAGCGCCCGGACCCGACGCAGATCATCACCCTCAATGACCACGTCCCCGCGCACACGTCCTTCGACGCCCTGTGGCGCGACGTCGCCGTGCTGCAGCGCGCTGGCGTCAAGGTCCTCGGCATGCTGGGCGGCGCGGCCAAGGGCGCGTTCGCGCCCGAGACGCTCGACAGCCCCGACGAGGCCGTGTTCGAGCGCTACTACGGCGCCGTGAGGGACGTGGTCCGCGCGCGGGCGCTGGATGGCTTGGATTTGGACGTGGAGGAGAAGTTCAGCCTGGGGGGCATCGTGAGGCTGATTGATCGGCTCAGGGAGGACTTCGGCAGGGACTTTATCATTACGTTGGCGCCGGTTGCGCCGGCGTTGTTGGATGTGAGGAGGAATTTGAGTGGGTTTGACTATGAGGCCCTGGAGGTCATGCGGGGGAGGGATATTGCGTTTTACAACTGCCAGTTCTGTAAGTTTGTTTTTACTGTGCGGGTCTTCTCCTGGAGGCAGGACGTCACTAATGCCTATTATAGACTGCGGATGGGGTGACTGCTCAAACCCAATGCTCTACGAGATGATGCTCATGAAAGGCTGGCCACCCGAGAAGGTCGTCGTGGGGCTCGTCACCAACCCAGCTAACGGCTCGGGGTTCATCCCCTTTGACGTTCTGGCGACCGTCATCCCTCTCATGGTGGGCCAGCACAAGAAGTTCGGCGGCATCATGGGATGGGAGTACTTCAACTCGTTACCCGGCGGACGGGAGAGGCCGTGGGAGTGGGCACAGTGGATGACGAGGATAATGGGCGCGGACCAGACATTGTTGCCAGAGGTCATCACGCCTGTCGGCAAGATCGAGGCGCTGCCTGCTGAAAAGGAGAAGGTTGTGGAAATTGACGCGGACGAGGAGGGAAAGGGGGAGGCGCCGCTGCCAAGCGAGTTTGAGTACCACTCTGATGGTCTTGACGACGAGTAGGGCGAGCAGCTCGAAGCGCTACCATGACGGTATCTCGTCGCCATTCGATTCTCAGCAAGCTATCACGACATAGATGGACCTCGATTACGGGAGAGGTTGAGACCAGAGCTTCACGGAACGCATCGGCAACCAATTGACGAGGAGTAGGGTACACAGCTCGAGCCTCCACACAGGACTACGACGGCTTGCCATTACGCGCTCTCAGTTCCGGTATTGGCTGTCTTCGATGGGGACAGGCGAGAAGTAGACTTCCCGGCATGCACCAACGTCAACGAGCATTACAGCTAAACATCTGCATTAGAATCATAGAGGTTTGCTCTCAGAGGACCATTGCTGTTGAGACTGGCCACAATTCGTGTCCCTAAGATTGGCCTGTTACTTTCCTCCATACGTGCTTGAGCCATGCTGCTCTGTGAGAAGTGACGCAGTCCAGGGGCTACTAGATCCAAGACTGAACCGCAAGAGCTACTCAAGCCGGGTCATTGCACAGCAGCTCGAACGTCGTCGAAGCGAGAGATATCGGACTTACCTCGGAACGCTATTTCGTCAAAGTTCACGCACCTCGCACTGGCAGCTGGAGCGAGATCTGCATCGACTGAATCCCCCATCGCGGAGTGAAGACTCCCTCGCCAAAAGAAACAAAGCCTCAATAACAGCGGGTTAGAAGAATCCTGTCCCAACACAAAGCAGAAACCGAGGGGACGGCACCGCATCCCGCCACTCCGTAAGCACACGGTCCCGACACCGACACTTTGTACCGACCGAGCAGCTTCCTTGCCGTAAGCAGCCACTCCATGAAAGTCTGCCTAAGGCGCAGCAGCAGCCAGCAGCAGCAGCGCAGTGCCAGAACCCTAGGGCCAAGATAGCCCAAGCAGGGCTCGTAGCCACCCCCTGTCGCACGAGTAAAGAAAACAGAACCTATTCTGGTGCCTGTGCCTTCAGGCATATCTCAATAGCTTTCTCGTTTCCGCTCGCTAGCCCTACGTGCTGACTGGGTTGTGAGCGTGCACAGCCGAGCTCGTTACACGAGATAGACGGAATCTTGAGAGAGAGAGGCGGCGCCTCACTTCGATTTCATGGGGGAGGGGGGGGGCTTTCACTGCCCAGGACCAAAGGAAACGTGGCGCTCGTCAGCCACTGATGAGCACTGTAACTTTGCAGTCCTAGAGGTGAAAGGTGAAGGAATTGACATCGGGTAGGGTCCCCCAAAATTCGGGCCCCCCCTCGGCACGAATCAAGGTCGGGCCTGCCCACGCACGTGGCTCCCCGAGGGGGGGGGGGTTGGCAGGGCGGCAGGATTACGAAGTTGGGACGACCCCGGAGTCCAGACGAGGGGCAGGCAGGCCGCTGTGTATGCGGCCTGCACCTTTCGACGAGTTCCGGGAGATTGGTCATGTCCCAGGCGGCAGCCGGAGTCAACCTCACAGGATAGCAACGTTGCTAGAGAACATCGTCAATATGCAGTCATGGCTTTTCTCCCGTCAATCGTCGCAAAAGAAGTTGGCGAATGAAGTCGGACCTTTCTGGCCCGTCTCGCAGCTCCTCAAACGTCTGCCTGCACTATGCGTGCCAGGGACCAATCACGAAATAGCAGCCACAAACCGAGAATGAGTCTTCCTTCTAGAAGGTTGTGGATGTTTCCGGCGGTGTGAGATGCTGCCGCAGCACCGGCGTCACACAGGCGTCACACAGGAACACCCCTCCCCCCGGAAATCAGCAACGAGAATGTGGGGGTTTCAAGCTTAACAAGAAATGCGTGCGGTGTACAGAATATCTGCAGTAGCTTCGTAATCATTCCATCGAAAGGCAACTGCTTTCGGATGTGGCGGTGCCAGCCTTACGAAGCTTGCTGCCACGCGATGAGTGGTGCCGAGAAGGGGGTCGGTGAAGGAGCTGCATGTAATACGCCTTGAGCAGGGGCGCCGATATTATTGGATGGTTGGCGCCTTGTGGGTACAGGAATGTCTCGGTGGCACGTTACCAGTGCGTTACTCACAATGATGAATGCATATCATAGCTGATTTTATGCCAGAGTCTTGTGCAACTCTGGGAATCCCATACGGACCGGCTTGCGTATCGCGACGGGAATTCTGGGTGATGGTGGATGGAGCAGGACTTGACATCGGGAATGAATAACTTCATCTGGCGAGACACGTTCTCGGATAGACACTGTTTGAGAAACTCCTCGGGTCTTCTATTGCCTCTAATTCTCCGAGTCACAGACGATCTTCTTCCAATCACCGGACATGAACCCAGGTCCCGGCGAAAAAAAAAGGCCCCCAAACAAACGCTCGCAGAGCCTCAGGGACCGTGACACCCACCCAGCTCGCACTCTCAGCCCTACGATCGACACACTCCACTACCTGTTCCCCGCGGAGAAGACACTTTCAGGCACCTACATACTTGCGACATGCCTTACCCGCATTACATCAGCCGTGTGTGTGTGTGTGTGTGTGTGTGTGTGTGTGTGTGTGTGTGTGTGTGTGTGTGTGTGTGTGTGTGTGTGTGTGTGTGTATGCCTGCGCCAGCTCACTCAACTCAGAGACAGGATGCCGCTGCATGAGACATTTGCGACGGCTGTCGCTACCTAGGCTAGCCAGCCTGCTCTTCCTCTCATGCGAACGAACGATGACGATCAACAAGTAAGCCTCATAGGGCTGCAGATGCTTGGCTGCACGATGCCGGCGGCCCAATGCCGTGCGACGACGCTCGCCAGTGCGAAGAACGACACTGAGGTGCGACGTGGGAGGGTTTGGGACGCTGCAGACTTGCGAGCCTGCGTCGCCGATCACCTCACGTACAAGTACATGCACTGCTTCTTCGCTTGTGAGCAGCACAGAGAGGGATGGATACTGGCGGTGAAGGCAAGTAGGCATCAGGATATGCAAATAGTTGCGTGCTAGTTGCGAGTTAGCTATCGCGCGAAAGGCGCAGTCTCGGGCACCTACTATGCAGGAGCCGGCTTAGCAAGCACTCTCGGTGTAAGCACAAGTCGCTTTTGTTTCTTTTTGCGCGACAAAATCGACAACACAAAAATAGTTCACCGGCTCCGAGCTGGCTGCCGCGTGGATGATGACCAAGCACCGCACCGCACCGCACCGCACCGCACCGAACAAACAGCCTGGAAACCCGGTGTGATAATACCTAAGGAGACGTTGATCCGCATGGCCCCCATGTGCATTCAATCATCATGCATAAGTGTAGGCGCGGCCCAGCGGCGAGCCCGTGATCTGCAGAGGAGCGCGGTGCCCAAGGCCGTTGACAAACCCATCCTGTCATAATCTGGGTGGTCTTGTGACTGGTTCCGGCGATGACTCTTACGGGTGCTACCTAGGTTGCTAAGTAATCTTTTTTTTTTCGATATGCAGGCCGGGGGTCTTGGGTTGACATATTCCTGATCGGGACCGTGATGACAGGTTGGTGTGCCTAGGCTGATGTGGCTTAGATAGCCGAGGCGCATGTACGACCCTGCTGGGGTCTTGAACTGGCTCTAATCCGAGTGAGTATCAGGACACGTCTTGTTTTGAATATCGCGGTGTGAGACTGAGTATGTATGTATGTACCTAGAATGCGCACGGAAAAGGCATGGGAAGGTCGTATGCATGCACCTTGATCTGTCAGTGGGTCAGAGGAACGCCCTGAGTTTAGAGTGCTCAGAAGAGGATCCAAACTTAGCGAAAGGTATCTTGGAAACTCGAGTAATTAGTGTGCAGGTACTTACTGATAGTTGCAACCACACCGTTCCATCCAGTTGCAAGATATTGTGTTATCTTGCAGCCAACAGACACAGTGGGCGCTTGGAGGAAAGTTTACTTAGACGAGATGACTTTCCACCTTGGACAAGGTTACCGAGTACCTTTGGCTGCTAACATACCCTGCGGTGTACATTCAGCCCTACCAGGGCAGATCTTTGCATGCCGTGCCACTCCAAGTGGACCCCTGATCCTTCAGAGAGACTCGCATTTGGGCCCCCAAATTTAGCAATGGTGGGGTTCTGGTGTGCTTAGTTTTCTACTCGGACCATCTTCCATGCTTGCTTACGCCCTCTACTCCGTAGTGTCGTATTCATCCGGGATAGGTCAACTACATAGCCCTACTGGCAACTGAAAATGGGTGCCTACGAAGTAAGCTTCCAATGGAGCCTCCCAATCTAATGCCACATGGCAAGCAAGGGTGCGGCCTGCATCCTCCCTATTCTCGGGCCCACACCGGCACGCGGCACAGCTGTCAGCGGCAGGGCTGCGCGCGTGGGGAGCAACAGGGGGGCAGGGAGGCTCATACTTTGATAGCCTGGCTCGTGACCTGTGCCAATGTACCGCTCGCTTCCCTTAGGTCATCCTTCTGACTCCATGGGGAGGCTGTGAAGAGAGGACGAGAGCCCCACCGCTCAACTTCAGTTACGATCGTTGGTTTGGTTGGTGACTAGCGGCCAAGATGATGAAGCTGACAGGGTCATTGCGGGATGGAACCGTCGGTACACACTCTGCCTGTGTAGGTGCTGAGGGGGGGCGGGGGAAGGAATATGACTTCAGGACCTTCTTCCTTCTGCCTATATAAGAGATGGTCGCCTCCTGCCTTGGATATCAGTCTTCTCTTTTAGTATCATCAGCATCAACAACAGCTTTACCAACCAGTTCAAACACTGAAACACCACTACTATTACTACTATCACCATCAACAATCAAACCTCAACCCACAAACATAACCCCCCCCCCCCAAACCAACAAAATGGCCATCTTCACCACCTCCACCAACGAGCGCCCCATGCTCTTCGGCCGCAGCGGCTACAACAGCAAGCCCAACGGTGGCGACGACGACGAGGGCAAGAACCAGGGCCGCTCCGGGTACAACTCCAAGCCCAACGGCGGCGGCGACGACGACGAGGACAAGAACCACGGCCGCTCGGGCTACAACTCCAAGCCTGACGGCTCGGACGACGACGACAAGAAGAGGACCCTGAACTTCTCATAGGCGAGCTACTTCGAGTAGCTACTTATAGCCAGGGTTCCTTTCTGGATGATCTCGCCGCCACCAACAAGCCCACACCCCACGCCATCTCTCACAATGAGCCGTGTCATCAACGGCCCGTGCCGAGGTTGAGTGGTGGTGGCGACTGTACCACAAACAATACAATTTAGACGATAGAGATAGACAGCGAGCGCGAGCTTGGGAGGCGTTCCGGTTGCACTTCATACACATACAGTACACACACACCTCCATTCCCCCCCCCCTCCCCCTTCAATCTCGACTGGCAACAGTCGAGCTTGTACCACCACCAACACACCTATCTCCTTCGTTTCAAAAAGCGCAGACAGGCAGGGCATCTAGACGGGGGACTGGCGACTTGGGGGGCTAGGATTATTGCAAGGCAGGGGGTTTCTGTGCCTCATGTTGGAGTGGGGGTGGAGTTCTCGGGGGCGGCGGCAGATCCACGTGGGATGGGAAGTGGATTGGTGTTGTGATCCACACTTTCTTTTTTCGGATTGGAGTTCAGCGGCGTTGGGTCCGGGCTCACCTAGAATAGAACAGATTAGACGACAACAGTGTCCATACGAGAATCTAACATTCCTTGCTATATCTGAGAGACACTTCAGCTCTTCCTGGTGCACAATGTGATCAGTGCTCGGGTGGCTGGCCAGAACGGCCTTTACCTATGGAAATTGGATAGTGGTTCAGCTTACCCGTTTTTTTAACTTCGGCCTCCCTGAAGCTGAGGAGGAAATCGTGGCATGAATCTGGCTTAAATATTAGCGAGGGCAGAACTGGTGCTCAGGCATCGGCCAAAACCTGCGATGTCTCGCTTAGGTCCCCTCCCCCCTTCCCCGAACACCCTCCTTGTAAACACCACGACGTAGAACCACATTCACAGGCAACGAGAACGCCCATCAAAGCAAGCCCAGTCCACCGTGAGCCTGCCTCATATGATCATAGCACTCGCCCGATGTTCCAAAAACCATCAGACAGTTCCAGCAGATATGCGTTCCGCACCCACGGCACACAATATGATCACACCCGGACATCTTCTCCAACGCCGTCTGGCAGTTTGGGCAATCATGAACGCCCAGCCGCCGTTTCGTTTCCCGTAGAAGCTCCTCCCCTCCCGCGCGGGCGAACTGTTCATCGGCACACGTCCTACCCGTATGGTCGACGCGGCAGGACGTGCATATCGTGCTCCGGCACTGGACACAATGAAACACGCCCGCGTCTTCCGTGAGGCGATAAATCTGCTTGCAGTCCGGCGTTGGGCAGTAGGCGAGATCATGTGGGTGCAGGCGGACGTAATTCTTGAACGAGGCTTCGAGCAGGTCCTCGAAGGATGCTGAGGGTAGGTGGTCTTGGAGCCCTTCCAACGTCAGGCTGGCGTTGCAGGTCCCATTGTCGCC
This sequence comes from Ophiognomonia clavigignenti-juglandacearum, assembly GCA_003671545.1. Classification (NCBI taxonomy): domain Eukaryota; kingdom Fungi; phylum Ascomycota; class Sordariomycetes; order Diaporthales; family Gnomoniaceae; genus Ophiognomonia; species Ophiognomonia clavigignenti-juglandacearum. Next base: position 29,880 of record PYFS01002330.1, on the reverse strand, counting down.
CTTGCACTTCACGTTCGTCTCCTTATCTTCCGAGGCGCATGAAAAGCAGAGGTTCTTGAAGCACTCGGGGCAGTAGACGTGTTTGCAGTGCGTGAGGATGGGCTCGTCGGTGTCTGTGTAGCATGTCGCGCACGTCTCGGCATCTGTGCCGTCGTCCACCTTGGCGCCGTTCGTACTTCCTCCAGCCACGATAGCGAGGGCTTTTTGGTAGTCCTTCTGCGATCCGGTAACTGTTATTCGTGCTACCGAGCCAATGGTGTCTATTGTGGCCTTGCCCCCGAGTTCCGCCAAAAGTGCATTAAAGCCTCCTCTGAAAGCCCACATGCACTGCTGCGCATTCAGAGATATCGTATAGCTCGAGGCGGCAGCAGACACCTGCTCTATTATGTGGACCAGTCCCCGTTCCATCTTGAGGAAATTGGGCGGTGGACCATGCAGACGAAGCTCTCGCTTTCTTCTGTTGCGGGTGATGGTTACACCAAGTAGTGACCCCATCTGCTTGACTCTGTCGTACGTCCTGCCATTTGAGCCAAATGAAGGCGTCCAGAGCACCTCCTCGCCTCTCATCGCCACGACACCATTTGGCAAAGTACCGCTCGCCACGACACCACTTGCCACGACACAACTTAAGATCTTCTCGAGCGTCTGCTTAGCTTCAGCAACGCGCTGAATGTTCAGCCCCTTCACCTTAAGCACGCGCTATCCTTTGCATGGACTGTAGGAGTTGAAGATCAGGTTCACAGGCCTCCACGTTGCGTAGTGTGAAGCGACTTCCTTCTCCACAGCCTCATAAATGAGGTCCGAGACTTTGATTCTAGTCGAATAAATGAGCTGCACCTTCAAAACAATGCGGATCGCGAAGGCAACCAACGATGTAGTGTTGTTCAGGGAGGAGAAGGCGCGTCTCGCATCAGCATCATCTCGAAAGCGAGCTGTCAGCTTCGTCTGCTCGCCCTCCGGCTTAGAAAACCACTCCACAGGACCAGCGGTGTCAAGAAGGCTTCGAACAGTGGCAAGGACCAAAGCATCATCCTGGTGTCCGAGTAATATGGACTTTTGTCAGGACACCAGGACCGTCCTGCAGTCCACTGGGCCCCAGCCGGACGAATCTGGCAGATCTCGCGGTACAGGTACAGCGTTGAACGCAGCGCTTCTAGCCGCGTGTTCGCAGAATTTCCTCGCAGAACATGGGTCGTCCATGCGAAGAACGAAGCTGCTGTGTGAGTCGCTTGCCCAGGGAACTTGTTCTACATTAGCTGGTGAGACTGCAAAGCTCTGCCATGCGAGCATGGCGACCACAGAAGCCACTGTACTCTCCGGAGGCAGGTTCTCGATGCGAACTGCGGAAAGATCAGACGCAAGACTGAGCTTTTCTACTCTTGCGCCGTCCTGGAATGTGACCATGGCTCCATAGAACTCCCTGATACCATCGTCAGGCTCGGAAGCGAGAGAAGCCGAATCTGCCTGATGAGCAGCAGCCGGTCAGTATATTGACCGCAACACAACTCCAGCACGATCACTGACCTCGTCATTTGCATGAACCAGAGGACTGGGGGCCGAAATCGATGAATCGAGACCATTGGAAGAGTTTCCAGAGTGAGAGAAGGCGCATGTATCGCCTCTCATGCAAGTCCCTTGGAGAAAAAAGCTCCACTGCACAGTCGATCGTGGATCTGGACTGGGCTGGAACGGGTTTGACGAAGAAGGAGGTGAAGATTGCTGGGAATCAGAGTGGGAAAACCTGCATGTCAGGCCGTTACGACATGTTCCTCGCGCATAAAAGTGGCAGGGACCGGGTTGGCGAGTATTAGCTGCAGAGCCATTTGCGTGGTGTCCAAATTTTTGACCACGAGATGAACTGCTGCGGTTCGACATCAGAACGGTGTTGTCTGGTAGATATTTCACGAGATATTGGTGATTGGTGCGTGGAGAGGAGAGAGTGAACGTGGCTGCGATAGGCGTCAGAATCAGTCCTTTGCCCGCGGCCTGACCCAGATATATATGTTGATTTCTGCAACTCCCCCGCGATAGTGGCTGTTTTGAGAAGGCCATACTACCATTCAACAAATATGATACTCCCTCTGACATCCAGCGGTGACCGAGTTCTAAACGAAGCTGCGCCACAGTATCGCAGCTTGCATTCGCGGTTTCAGCTTACCAAACCGTGCCGTCTTTGTGATTCTGCTACAGGATTGTAGTCGAGCGTCCTCGGTGTTTGTTGTTTTGTTCTCGAGTCCAAACGGCCTTTGACAGTCGACAAGTACGCGGGAAGCAAGAAGCGACCAGTCGCTAATGGTCTCCTCCAATGTCAGCCACACGGTCCAGTTCCCTCTTGACAACAGCAACCTCTCCCTTGACCACGAACAACACATCGCCAAATCTGGTTACTTCCACCATCAGAACTCTGTTCGTACGAAGCCACTCCAATGGCGGAGGGAAGTGATGTGCCACTCCCTCGCTTTTCGGCCCAGCTGCGCCCGTACGCTGCCCAAAAGCACCGGCCTTGACCGAGCAGACCCAGCCGTCCATATGCAGAATACAAAGCGGTCTCTGTACATCCCGATGAAGGTATCAACCATATCGAAGACTCCGTGAGCATCAGCCACGGCCGTTACGCTCTCCAAGGAGCCCTCGTCACGCTGGGAGAAGCCAGAGGCCGGGAAGCAGAATGTCTTGCTACCTTTGCCACGCTTATTCGTGCCGTAAGATCCGTGGTGGGAGTATGAGACCGCTAAAAGGCCTTGCGAACTCGCGAAAAGGACCGTTGCGCTGTGTACAGACAATTCGAGGGTATCTGCAGTCTCTGCGTTGTGGCCCAGATCAAGCTTCAATTGGGATCCCTCTTCTGCCGTTGAAGCCGGCGTCAATGCAGCCCATTGGTACGTGAGAATACTTCGGGTAGTCACAAAGAGTAGTAGAGCTGGATCGAGTGGATGCGGACTCCATACGTACAGCGCGCCATTTCTGTCGTCATCTCCAGGCTTGCAATTTACAGGTTGGCCCACCTGCTCGCCATTCTCCATCTTGTAGAGACTGGCTTGGTCGTTTGATACGATGATCAGTCTCTTCATGTCTTTGCTGCAGAGAAACTGCTGAACCCCTCTGGTGCCTGCTCGATGAGTGAACAGCATTTCGGCAGACCAAGCCTTCGTGACAGCGTTTTTGGCAATCTTGTGCACGGTGAGGAAGCCCACCGTGTCGACACTCACAAGCAGCTTAGTCGACCCCTGAACTCCGGAGAAGAGTTCCTTGACGCTCGCCACATGTTCAAACAGCTGTGCGACAAGCTCGCCTGTGCGAGCATCGTACACGGCGACACTGTTGTCGCCCTTGCCCACGTAAAAGGTCTGCCCGTCCGGGTCGCACGCTATGGCGGTAATGAAGTTGGTCGGCTCGTCCGTCTCTTCGTATACACCATCCTGGCTGCCCGAGCCCAGAGACGGCGACCGCACACTGCTGTGTCCCACATCCCGACGGAAAAGCGCAGGCGGATCCCAGATGCGACAATGTCGTCCACCGGCGCGGATGGCGAAGAATCGGGTGTTGTCTGCGCTGTAGTCCAGCGCCGCCACGGTACCGTCGTCCGATCGTATTCGGTAGAGACGCTGAAGGGTTTCGAAGTCGTAGAGCTCAATTGTGCCGTCGGTGCGTGCAGCGGCCAGCGTCCTCCCATCGGGCGACGACACGAGGTGAGAGAACCATGCAGGTGCCACGCGCGCTTGGACCGTTCCCTGATCAACATCGTAGAGCACAAGGTCGGCGCACGAGAAGAAGACTGCGAGGAGTGGTGAATCTGGCAAGTTGCTGAAAACCATAGCATACACCGCCATAGCTGCGTGTTGATCGGCTTCGGCCGATAGACCTTGATGTTTGTCATAAATCTGATAGGTGTCTTGGTCGTAGTCGTAAACGAGAAGATTCCGGTTGCGGTAACCGAGTGCGAGAACCCCCAGATCAGTATTGAAGGCAACATGCTCTGGGGTTATATCAGAATACCAGGTATAATCTGGCTCCTGCAGGATATCTATCCAGCTGGTGAAGCTTGTTGTACGGTCAATCAGATTGACAGCGAGCAGCGTGTTGTTCTTTAAGGCAACCAGCAGGAGCTGGTCCTCATCTACCAGAGCCATCTCGAGAATGACCTGTTGAGGCAGGACCTTCCATTCTTCCTCCCAAGTCTCTGTATTCCACAGGCGTATGAGTCGTCTGCTCCCACTGACAAGCAAGGGTTTTGAGGCGGCAAATTTCATGAATAGGACTGGCTGGTCGTGTTCAAGGAGCTTCTCCTCGAGGACTGTATGATTGTTGAACACCGCAATTCGACCGAGCGATGTCCCAATGCATAGATTCTCGGGCGAGGAGGCCATTGAAAGCAAGCGTTCTCGGCGGATGACCCCAGAAGCCATATTGTACGGCTCGCTGACGGAGACAGCACACAGACAGTCGTCCCAGTTCCGAGTCCCAAGACCTGCCACAGTGAGAGTGGTTCCAACACCCCGAGCAAACTGGGTATACGCCGCTGTCTCCCGAGGACAGAAAGGCGGAATGAGGTGTAAGATGGCCTCGGGGTACAGCTGAAGCTGTTGCCCAAACTTGCTCACAATCTTGACCAGGTCGATAGACCAGTCCTCAATGACAACGACTTCTTCTCCCAGAAGCAAGTTTGTCCGAGACTTGCGACGTAGGAATACCCTGAGGACTTGTGCGAACTGCAAAACGACCTCTAGCTTCCCAGCCCTCGCCAGCTCTTCGATCCAGGCCAGCACATTGGTTTTGAGGAAGTGGGCTAGACTAGCCAACACCTTTGTGCTTGTAGCTGAGCATCGATTGACGTGCTCATTGACGTTCTCACAGGCATAAGCCGCAAACGCCGAGCGCTGTTGCACAACGGCCACCATTCTCCTCTTCGATTTCATCTTCATCTCGGGTCCATTGAGATATTCCAAACAAGCCAGAGCCAGAATCTCATGTCCGTCCGACTTGCTTATCGTTAACGTGTCATGGACATCGCCGTTGATGTCTTGGCGGAGTAGGAAGTCTCTAGCACTGGCGTGCCGCATGCTGACTCGCTTGTTCTTGTCCACGTACAGAAGATCGTTGCAGTATCTGGACACGATGGTCTCTATGTCGTCAACCTCATCCTTGGCTATACCCTCGACCACATGTTTCAATTCTGAAGTTGTCAAAGGTCGTACGGAAAGCGTGGCCCAAGTAAGTATCTCCTTGGTCAGCCTGAGTTCGCCGTCTGACATGGACTGGGCCAGCCTGGAGTAAAGCTGGTCCATCCCAGCAGGAAATTCCTCCAGAGCCTTGAGCCGAGCCTGAGTCCCCACAACTTTGCGTATGTTCTCGAGCACCAAGATGACCCAGAGAAAGCATCCGTTCGATCTGCTCAGCAGTAGGCTCTTCAGCCTTTTCAGCTCAAGGTGGCTAGCACCCGGGGCTTCAAATGTGCGCCTGTCCAGGTACCTGGCAATGTCGGCCTGGATATCGTCTATCTCGATATCGTGTGCGATAATCCGGTCGGCCGGAACAGCGTGGTCGGTGTGCGCGGTCCTTGTTGTTATGAACATTTTCAGCTTTCCCCCGAATCTGTGCTCAACTCGGAGTAAGAACTTGACGAGATCTTTGGAGTGGCGGCACTCGTCAATTGCATCGACAACCCAATTACTTTCCTGGGTCAGGTCAGACAGCAAGATGCCTTGTTCCCAAAATTTTCTGATAAGGGTTCTGTAGTCGGATGATTTTGCGATTCCAGCATCTCTGCTACAGATCCGAAGCAGCTTATCTTGCATGGCGGGATAGAGTGTGGCCATCTGCCAAGTCATCGAAAGCAGAAATGCTCCCATCGAAGATCTTGTCTTGTCACCATGAACAAAAAAGAAGTAGCAGCTTGGCTTGCGTCTGGCTTCGAGTTCTTCCATGACATATCCGGAGGTGTAGGATTTGCCGCAGCCAGGCGGACCTCTCAGCCAGTATATTCCTGGAGTCGAACTATCGAGCCAGCGGTGATATTTCTGATTGTCTGCGAGCCATTGGCACGAACCTGGTAGCCTGTCCGACTTCAATCGGTACAGGTCATCAACAGGGGGCTCCCATATGTTGAGATGGTGGCTGAGTTGCTCGTTGACCTGTGATATCAGACTCGGTGGGCGTCGGGTTGTTTGTATTTGTACTTGCAGCTTGCGAATACACGTAGCAAGGGCCTGCCATATCGAAATGAAATTGCTGTCTGATGTGGAGGAGATCTTGCATATACTCCGGTGGTCACCATAAAGAAGTGCCGACTGCTCATTGTGATAGTTGAGGATGGCGTCGGACTTCGGTACTATCATAACATCGCGCACGCCAATGCGCAAGGGCTTGGTCTCGTAGAATGAATGCAGGAGGAGGTCGAGTGAGTGAGAGGGAAAGGCGGCGTTAATCGACTGGACGGTCTCTGAATTCTTTCCCAGGTCCTCGAGGTAGGGCTTCAGACCAGAGTGTAGGCTGAAGAGCTTGCTGAGAATACCCGCCAGGTTCGAACCGGTGTGTGGCGTGGCGACGAACACGATTGCTTTTATCCTCGTAGCCATCTCTTCGTAAATCGACAATGCTCTTGATAGGATCACGGCTCGCTTGGTCACCAAGCCTCCCATGGAATGACACACAATGATGATCGGTGCCTTCAGGAACGAATCAGCATAGACTCGCACCCACGAAATCGCAAGTGCCGGGCGGCTTGGAAAGGGACGGTTGTCACCTTCGAGTCCCCAGTGCTAGGACTGTTGATCAGAGAGTTCAGCAACGACTTCGAAAAGTCATTGATGTTCAGAGTGCTGCTTTTCTTGAAATCTGAGTCGTATCCAAAAGAATGAATGCCAGCATCTTGAAACGGTTCCTGGTCTGGTAAGAGGTCTCGAGGCCAGAAGATGTCGTCCTTGGTCCAAGTATGCTCGGAGCCTCCTCCAAGGCCATGTACGAAGACAATATGGGCGATAGCCTCGTCTGCATTGATCGGCCGTGACAGGGTGGTCAGCCCATATGGGCCTTTGCCACCATTGTCGGTCCCGGGTGTCGGCGGAGCTTCATCCAAAGTGGGGCCTGATTTGGCCCGGCGACTGAAAGCAGGAGAGGTGAAATGTCGTGTGAGTGAAGCTAATTTTGACGGTGGGGTATCGAAGGAAGCCGACGATGACGGTGGGCTCACTGAGTAACTGGCAGTAGTCGACAGTGGTGTCGCAAGGCCCTCATAATCGGAACTCGACTTGTCTCCCATGATCACATCGATAACCTCCTGGGTCGAGGTCCCGCGCGCAACTTCAAGTTTCTTCTGGTCTATGGACCTGATTGTGACTGGCAGAGCGCAGGAAAAGCAATGATAAAATCTGTAAGAGAAAGGGAATGCGTTCGAGTAAAGATCTTCGATAGGCCCGAGCGGCGTCAATTTCCAGCCCCCATCGACTGTCAGCTGTGGTGAGGCCCGGACCGAAAGTCCATTTCAGAGCACCTCAGACGGCGGCAAAGACAGGGCACCTTATCTCCCCTGCACCAACGGTTCGGGCACATGCATCTCGATAAGGGGCTGCATCAGGCCAGTCGCCTGCTGTGTGACTGCCCGCCGTTCCGGCTGCTTCAACAGGCAGACTGTCCCGAGTGTGTGTGAGAAGAGGGGTAGAATGCATCAAGGCCAGGCTGGGAAACACGGCCGGCCTGCCAGCCTGCCAGAGAGGGCAAAAGCTGACAGCCTGGTCCGGCGCATAAACAGATCGGGATCCCGAAAGCTGCCTAAGAAGATCTTGCTCGAACTCCATGTATCCATCATAAGTCGTTCCACAATGGCGTCGTCCTCAGCGCAAGTCATTACCGAAAAAGTCATTGCCCTACGCGTCAACGTCGAGAGCGGACTCGATGGCGAGCCTGACTCTTTTCTGGGTCCACACGCAGCCCCAGATGGAACAAACCAGGCTGAGCAGGCTCTGGAGCAAGGGGTTCTGAAGACTCCCCTCTCGGCGGCAGGTACCACGGAAGCCTTTCTTGGGGCTCTTGACGAGACGTATGAGGAACTTGACAATGCTGTCACAGGTGCATTGTCCTCGATACCCTACCAGTCCCAAATTGCAGCTGACATTGATCGCCCAGCTACGTGGACGACAGCGCACACCATCCAGCGGGGTGTGATCGATACGGTCGATGACAATGTTCGAGCTGGTAAGTTTGTCTCGCCAGCGAGCTTCGAGATGAGGAATACTAATAGCATTTTCACCTGCGCAGTGCTGCCACCAGGAACAGAGATTATTAGTATATTCCATTCCGGCACGAGTAATTTTTCATGCACAGCTGAGATCGAAACCGAGCTCGACGGGGAGGATGTTTCTTACTTCCTCAAGGCTTCCGATTATCCCTCCGCGCCGATGTTCTTCCAAAGCGAATTTGCCTCGCTTCAGGCTATGCATAAGGCTGTACCCGAGATCTGCGTTGATCCCGTGGGCTGGGGCCAGTACGCTTCCAAACCTGATGTCTATTTTCTGGTCATGCCATTCGTAGAGATGTTGCACGACAGCCCTAATCCTGAGACGCTGCCCAAGAGCATGGCGGAGCTGCACAAGAAGGCTATATCTCCCAACGGGCTGTTCGGTTTCCCCGTGGCTAGCGGCGGCGGCACGATCCCGATGAAGCTGGCCCAAAGTGCTTCGTGGGAAGACTACCTCGTTCGACACCTGAGGTTCCTTGTCCGAGCCGAGGAGATTGCCCAAGGGGAGAGGCCGCTGGAGATGGAGGTCCTTCTCAAGCCTCTGTTCGACAGAATCATCCCTCGCTTGCTCCGCCCGCTTGAGACAGGCGGGCGAACAATCGTCCCTCGCCTAGTGCACACGGATCTGTGGACCGGCAATAGAGCCTATAACGAAGAGGGTGAAGATATCATCTTCGACCCTTGCGGCATTTACGCCCACAATGAGTTCGAGCTTGGCGTGTGGAGAATTCCGCGCGCTTCCTACGGGCAGGTGTACCTGGACAACTATCACGTCCACTTTGTGAGTGGGACTCAGTTCTGAGTACGCGTCTGGATGACTGACAGCTTGGAAGCCGAAATCATCCCCCACGGAAGACCATGAAGGCCGCAATAAGTTGTATGCGCTGTATGTATTGTGGCCCCAGTTTGAAATTGACGAAAGCTGAATGGACATCCGCAGTGCTTTCGAGTTGAGAGCCTCCGCTCTTCTGCTTGAACCGGACCAGATGTTTAGAAAAGAGTGAGTTTCGTTCGATGCGTAGAACTCCCCGGTTTGAGTCAGCTGACACAGGGGCAGATGCATCCGCTACATACGTGAGTTGAATGAAAGCTACCCGGAGTCATATCAACAGTGGGCAGTCTCGAGGGGCGAACCGGTCTGGTCTCCGAAAGTGGTGTACAGAAGTGGATGGCCGTAAGGGGACATCGACGATGCGCCAAAGCCGCCGATCATGTATAGCTCAAGGTTGCCGTTAAATATCATATCCGCGTACGCTGTTCCGAGACTTGGGTCGGTCTGTTGTCCGAAGGTGGTGTACGGAAGCGGGTTGCCGTGAGAGGACACTGGTGACTCTTAGGAATCGCCGACAATGTTTAGTTCAGGTAAGCGGCAACCAGACGTCCGTGAACATCTCACCCGGAACCTCCACGGGTAGTTAAAACATCGATGATGGGTTCCGAGATGTGAAGCAACGTCAACACCATCCTAAGGCCCCGCTCTGCGCTTCTCGCGCGCCCGCCTCTCCTCCCTCCACCCCTGGCCCCACCTCAAAAGCACCACCATCCCAACACCCTGCGAGGTCCCAACAGCAAGAGCCATCAAAGTGAAATACCACCCCCACCCCACCACATTCACCAGCGGCTGCAGAACCGCCACTCCAATTCCACTCAGCCCGCTCCGCACAAGCGACGCCGCCGCCGACGCCGTGCTCGGCCGGTCCGGGTGAACATCCACGAGCAGCGCATTAAACGCAAAGAAGAAGAAACTCTGCGCAAACCCCGACACCGCGTGCAGCACCAGCGGCACGGCGGGGTGCACGCGCCGCGAGACCGCCCAGCCGAGCCCCGCGGTGGCGCTGTGTGTGATGAAGAAGCACGGCCACAGCTGGCGGATGCGCGCTTTCTCGATGGGGAAGCCGTCGACGTGGTGGGTGTCGGCGGGGAGGGCTTCCTCGCGGGCGGTCTTGCGGTATTTGTAGTTGTTCCAGGGCCCGCTTATGAAGCCGGCGACGAAGATGGTGACGGCGGCGGGAAGGTAGGCGAGACCGACGGCGAGCTCGCTCCAGTTGTAGATGTTGGTGTAAATCTGGGGGAGGGAGGCTGTAATGCAGTATCCGACTGCGTAATTGCATCCTGCCAAATAGAGGATGAGGGCTGTGTCCTTGGACAAGATGATTGTCAGACAGGAGAACGGATTCGGTATGGTGAACCGCTTCTTTGCCGCGACGGTCGGAGTTGCCTGGTCTGGCTGCATTGCCTGAGCAGCCTTCTCATCACCACCATTGCCCTTAACATCGTGTCGGTCTTGCTTGCCCCAGCGTGGTCCCAAAACAAGATGCTCACTCCAACCACGGAGAAACGCTCGCTTTCCCTGAGACCCATCACCGACCACAACCCGAGCAGTTTCCGGCAGCAAAAACATCATCGAGACGACAGCCGTTGCCCCAAAGATGGCAAGCAAGGCAAAGACCCACGCCGCGCTCCCCGTCCGCCATGCAATCAAGCCACCGACCACAGGGCCGAGTACGTTACCGACATTGCTCGCGCTAATAGCCGGGCCGAGCATGGTGCCCCTTTGAGCGGGAATGCAGACATCACTCACGATGCCGTACGTGATACTTGCACACGCCGCGACACCCATGGCGGACAGAGCCCGTAATAGGATGAGCACCACATATGATCTATTGCCCGTGACATCGTTCAGGGCCAGACCGAGGCTCGCCGCGGTGAAAATTGTCAGTGTGACCAAGCTGACGAGTCTTCTGCCATGCGCGTCCGCCGCTGGCGCGAAGAATGCGGGCATAATGGCTTGTCTGATAACATAGAGTGTGATGGTGAGATTGACGGTCTGAGCAGAAGAATTGTATTGCGTCTGGAGTAATGGTAAAAGCGGCAGATATATATTGGCGCTCAAGGGCGAGGCGATACTGGCTAGGCCTATGATGGCAGTGAGAATTCGGCGATGTGTCGCTGTGAACACAGAATAATGATGTGAGTCTGGAGCGGGTGTCTCTGATACTTGAAGTGCAAGCGGCGTCGGTTCTGCCTTGGGTACGGTGTTTTGTTCCGGATCGCCTGGCTTGTCGCTTGAGGCACCGGGTTGTTGGACGCTCATTCTAGCGGCCTTGCGTCTGTTGAGCTTGCCGTAGATATGTGTCGCTTCAAGGCTTGTTGCAGAGGGACCGTGAAGTTATATCTGGGCCTTGCATGCAGTGTGCCGTTGCAGAGGGACCATGAAGTTATATCTGGGCCTTGCACATGCTGCCGACCCTGTCCTGGCGCAGCTGCAGTACCAACAATCAGTATGCGGGCCAATGGAGACGCTGGTGCTATAATTGTTTCCGGCACGGGATCTAATGTGCGGGTCCAACGATAGCAACCAACTAGCGAACCAAGGCTGCAATGCAGTGATTACAGGGCGAGCGACACTATTTCCCTACGCAGAACCTACACACAAGTTAGCATCTTCACACATCGACAACCACTGATGATGGAAATATACTTTTCGAAAATAACACCGAGGACCTCTTCCACATCCCCAGCCTCGCCTCGGCCAGTAATACGCGCCAGACAGTTCGCTGCGTATCGCAGGTGCTCTGCAGCCAGGACAATATCGGGCTCGTCACCCAGCCCCTCCGCCTCAGTGCATTCGTCTCCCGCCTTCCTTGTGAAGTCTTCTAAGTGTTCTCGACACTGTCCCAGCAGCTGCCGCTGTCTCTCGGTGCCACCAAGGAGATCCTGCATGTCTTCTGGAAGAGACGTCAGTTTCTCGAATGAGCGAATGAGACTCTGAGTGATACGATGAATGCCGCCTGGGTCTTTCTGGAAGCGATCCGAGGGTGTCTCGGCTTCCTTGCAGGAGATGATGAGGGGAGATTCGACCAGTTCTGCGACGCTTCCCTGGATAGAAGACTCGAATTCCTTCAGCAACCTGTCAAGCGTCGGTCGATCGACCGAGTCTGTCTTGTTGATTGCGAGGATGCGCTGCTGCGCTCCTGCAGCCGGTCGCAATGCGTCAAAGTCGTATTCAAGAAACGCTTTGCCGTGCGGATTTCTCTCGACTGAGACCAAGAGGATTATCACATCAGAGCGCAGCGCGGTGAGCCTTGCCCTCCTTATCCCTTCTTTTTCAATAGTTCCAATCGCACTGTCGCTCCGGCGGGCGCGCATGCGTATGCCAGCAGTATCAGCAAAAGTGCAAAGATACCCTCCGATATCCAGACTAGCCTCGACAACATCTCGTGTCGTACCAGCCTCCCTCGACACGATGGAAGCCTCGCGGCCGACAATCAAGTTCATCAGTGAGCTTTTGCCCACATTGGGCGGACCCAGCAACGCGATGCGAATGCCTTTGCGCAGAAGCTCCGTTCGCTGGCCCGCGAGTTCGTGCTGGCCGATGGATCGCAGTATCCGCTGCACCATCGCCGCGACGTTCCGCAGAAGCTCGCGCGGGCTCTCGTCAAAGTGCTGGTCTTCGGAGAAGTCGATCAGCGCCTCGATCTCGCCTCTCGCGAGGAGCAACTCCTCCCGCCAGCTGTCATAGATCTGACCCCTGACGCCCGAGTTGCCGCGCACCGCTGCTCGGCGTTGCTGCTCTGTCTCTGCGTCGAGAACGTCGCTCAGGGATTCCACTTGAGACAAGTCGAGGCGGTCATTGAGAAATGCGCGCTTGGTGAACTCGCCGGGCTCAGCGTAGCGGATGGTGCGAGGTTCGGTCGGTCTTGTACAGCGAGAGATGGCACTCAAGACTGCTTTCACGGTTGCTGGACCGCCATGCACGTGCAGCTCGAGGATACTCTCGCCGGTTACTGTCTTTGGTGCTGGGAAGTACAGGACCATAGCCTCGGAATCGAGGATGTGTGTCCTGTCTGGCCTTCCCGGGTCATACAGAGTCCTGACCGCGGCATATCTCGGCTTGGGTAATTGCTTCCCTGGACAAAGGCTGTAGTAGACATCAAGACATGCTGAGCCGGAGATGCGGATTACGGCAATACCGGCTCTACCTTGGGCTGATGAAAGAGCGTAGATGGTGTCCTCCTTTGAGGGACCAGCTAAAATGTCAAGTGAGGTCTTGCTGTGGCCATTCTGTCCTGAGAACGACCTCACGGCAGTGAAACGGCATACATTCCTCGGGAAGGGAGCGTTTCGAGGGCCATGTCCACGGGCGGTGACGGCTCCGGGTGGGATTGTAAGTGCAAGAGGCGAGCTGCGGTTTAGCGAGAGACTTGAAGCTCGACTTGCAGCCCGAGCATGACGGAACATTGGCCTTTGCTGTGAGACGGCGCCGTCATACGGGGATTTGATCAGACATATTTCAGACGTGCTCAAGTGTTGACATGAAGTGAATTTGGGCGTCGAGAAAAACGAGCCAAGTCGTGAAGGCCCCACCATTCGAAATGGGATCCCTGCCAGTGGTGTCCGCCGGCGCTATCGATAAGCAATTCTGCAGGGACAGGGCTTCTGCAAGTTGGGAAGGAAGTAAATTATTTTCCAGAGGCCTAACAGTCTCTTCCTCTGCAACACATCATTCACCACAGGCGCACCTCTGTGTCTTCAAATCGTTCGCCATGGCTTCCGACGAGATTGTCTGGTACGGATCAATTAACAGTCGCTTGCAAGATGATTTATACTGATAACCTTCCAGGCAATACATCAACCAGAACTTCTGCGCCTTCAAAATCAGGTCCGCAGGCATCGCCCCGATCACTTCTGCACTCGCTGCTCTGCGACTCGCCAACTAACATCTCTGTGACAGGACACCAAACAACCAGAAGCAGACCAATTTCTGCCGCAACGAATACAATGTCTCCGGTCTTTGCAACAGACAGTCATGTCCCCTGGCCAACAGCCGATATGCCTCCGTCCGCCCCCACCCCGAGAAACCCAACGTCCTTTACCTCTACATGAAGACCGTCGAGCGCGCACATCTGCCGAACCGCATGTGGGAGAAAATACGCCTGCCGTCCAACTACCAAAAAGCCTTAGCCATGATCGATGAGAAATTGATGTACGTAGTCATTCTCTGCACTTGAAGTCGCGTCTGGAGATGGACGACTCGCTAATCTTAATCCTTTCCATAGGTACTGGCCCGAATTCCTCAAGCACAAATCCAAGCAACGACTCACCCGCCTCACCCAAGTCGCCATCCGCATGCGCCGCATCGCCGCCGAAGAGGACCGCCTCGGCGAGAAGCTCGTGCCCAAGATGGCGCCCAAGGTCAAGCACCGCGAGGAGGCCCGCGAGCGCAAGGCCGAGGCTGCCGCCAAGCTGGAGCGCACGATCGAGCGCGAGCTATTGGAGAGACTGCGACAAGGCGCCTATGGCGATCAGCCCCTTAATGTGTCGCAGAAGATTTGGGAGAAGGTACTCAACGGCCTGGAGAAGGAAGGCCAGGGTGTGCGCGACAAAGACCTGGATGAGGGCATTGAGGAAGAGAACGAGGATGAAGCTGAGCTTGAGCTGGAGGAGGAGGAGCAGAGCGATCTGGAAGGCGAAGTTCAATATGTCAGCGACGTTGAAGAAAGCGAGGACGACCTCGCTGATATTGAGGACTGGATCGCCAGCGACGAAGAAGACGACGACGACGCCGAGGATGATGACGACGATGACGACGACGAGGAAGATGACAGCGAGGATGATGACGAGGAAGTCACCAAGAAGAAGGGCGCAAAGGCAGGCGACAAACGGAAGAGAGGCAAGGTCGTGCGCACGAAGGGCCGCAAGAAGCAGGAGATCGAGGCTGAGACGGAGATGGGCAGGGAGAAACTCATGGTCACGGACTGGTAATCGAGCAATGCTATCTGTCATAAGGCGAGGCGTTGGGCGGAACGGAAAAAGGCCAGGACTTTGCAATTTTTTGTGGTTGGTTTGCAATGCATTGCTGTGCAGGGCAGGCTGGCGTAATAGGGATCAAGGCCTACAACGGATACCAAATCAGCTTCTTTTCTCGACCGACTCGAAGTAGTCAACTCGAAACATTGGACCAAGCGATTGTGTATATTTGACAAGGCAGCCAGTCATTGTAATTCCTTTATCTTGTCAATGTAGGCGGTCAGTTGTGTTGTGCTCAGGGGCTAAGCTCAGGTAAAATGCCCCCCAGAACAGCTCCATCCGAAAGTGGAGGGGTCCCGTCGAGGGCGCTCCCGTCCCATTTCAACCTGATACAAAGTCCATTCGCAGCCCAAACTTGAACCTTCTTACTTCCAAACCACAACCACCATTCACAACCACACAACGCTCGAACTCGACATTCCAAGAGAAACGAGTCTTACTTTGGAAGGAGCGAGTACTTATCCCGACACCAATCGAATTGATCAGCTACAAAGTTGACGCTCTCGGGCGTAACCCTCGACAGCACACTTTCAGCCAGCGGCCGCGGCCACCCAAGCAGCTGACGAGCCGCGCGCGGACCTCGAAACCAAACAATCACGGGCGCCTATTCAGTACGGAATAACCAACCTGCTTTATTCACACAATTACGCACGCACACACCGCATCCAAACACAATGTCGTGGTACTCCAACATCGCCTCGCGCGTAAACAATTCCGTCACCACCCTGTCGCGCAACCTCCTCAATAGCGAAGCCGACGGCGACACCGAAGACGACACCCACGTGTGCCGCGTGCTGCGCCACTACTACACCACCGAGAAGCCCGGCGCCGGCCTCCCCGCCTGGCTGCCCCCCGATCCAAAAGCCCCGCCCCCGGTCGCCGTCCAGCAACAGCAACACCAGGCCGTCCCGTCGCGCTACGGCGCCGCCGCCGGCTTACAATCCTCGCCCAGCACGGGCCTCAGCTCGCTGTGGGACAAGAACCGCGGCGCGTCGCCGGCGGGAGGCGCTGCTGCTGCGGGCCCGCGGAATCCGTTTGCGACGGGCGGCGCGAGGAGTCCGGCGGCGGATGCAGCTGGTGGGGCGGTGAGGCCGCCGTTGCCGGGGAGTGCGGCGCGAGGCGCGAGTGGGGGCTCGGGGAGTTACAGCGGGGCACCGCCGTCGTCGGGTGGGAGTATACAGGACCGGCTGAAGGGGCGGCTGGGCGGCGGGGCGCGGACGGTGAGTCCGGCGAATAGCGGGAGTCCGTTCGCGCCGCCGCCTGCGCAGCCGACGAGGGGGTCGAGTGGCAGCGGGGAGTATGATCCGTATCGGGCGGGCGGAGGGTATGGGGGTGGGGGGAATAACCCGTATGCGTCGTCTCCTGGGGGCAGTGAGGGTGGTGGTGGGAGTGGCTCGGGGGGACGGTACGGGTCGAGTGGTGGTGGGCTGCCGAGTGGACCGAGGAGAATGGGCGGGTTGCCTAGTGGGCCGAGGATGAGGTAGTTGGCGCGGAGGCCTACGCAAATGGGTAATGGTGATACAGAGGCTGGATCAGAAGTGATTTTGGCAGTGGGGGTGTGCTGGCGGTTTTCAGCATTCTACGAGACTTGGCTACGGACTTCGATTATTTCCGAGGAAGGCGTCTCTCCGAGCGTATGCACATGGATCAAGTTTGACTGAGCATGGACCGTTCAAGAGTATGGGATATAGGGCCAAGGAAAGGAATGCATTCGTGTGGAACATAGCTTCTACTATGCTTTTGAAACAGTGGCACACGCGGTCTTACAGGCCCAAGAGCCTCGGTATTGTGCCATGAAATAAGACGGAGGGATTAATGGTCTACGGAACAATGCAAAGTATCCTCTCTACTGAATACGCAGTATGAAAATACAACACCTGAAGTGAATGAGGCAGTCTTTACTGTGCTGTAGCAGCTGTTGCACATGCGCAGCGGCCGCGTGTGAGGTTGTATGGCAAATGACGATGGTGGATGGTGGTGACCGGGATGACCGCGGGGTCGCCTCCTGGAGCAGTCACCCGCGCCACTATAGCATGCGTCGCCTCCCCAAGCTTTGTTCACCATCATATGATCTTACCAACTCAACTTTCCTACAATTTTCCCTACTTGACCTCACTACACTTTTACACTCGGCTATATCTTTCCTAACCTCTCTGCAAGACTCCCATGGTCCTCAAGAATATCAGCGATATCTCTTCCACCAGATCCTCTGCCCAATCCGGCTCCGCGAGCCCTGTGCCGACGATGACGTCTGGTGGTGGGCCAGCTCACGATACGCAACCAGACCGCTCAGCATCACCAGTCGGAAGCCTGTACGCCATGAGTGACGACGAGGAGGGTGGGTATAATACCATTACCCATACGGAGTCTGGGAAAGGCGTCAAGCTCCTCTTCTCTAAGAGCAAGGTCCGTCCGCAATCGCCCCATACAGCAGATGCATGTGATGAGGAACTAAAAGCTGACTACAAGCTGCAAATAGGTCTACATTCACCCAACACCTTCTTCCAAAGACAATATTCCCGGCTTCATAGCTCTTCTCCAACAAAAACCTTCTCCCGGCGGTCGACCAACCTCCTCCGACTCCACAGATTCTCGCTCCATAGCTTCCTCCGACCTCCTCCTAGCATGGATTCCGGAAGCCCAACTCGGCGAGGCTGCCAGTGTCTACGTCAAAGTTGACCTGTCCGATGGCGACTCACCCCCAAGACAGACCTACCTTGTTCCGCCGATCCCGACGGTGACCACCCATCGCGGCTCCATCGGTCACTACTCCTTCGCCATCCCCGTCAGCGCCATCTATTCTCTTCTAGTCCGCCCACCAAGTATGGGCTGGTGGTTTGGCTCCTTCGTCATAAACAGCCGCGCCGGCGACAGCTTCCCGGCTTTGTTCTTCCACGATAGCGAATGCGAGTCGACGATCCTGCAGAAGAAGAAGCACATGAAGGACAAGTTCGACCCCTTTGGAGAGAGCGGACAGATGTTCTGGGGAGGCGACGAGGTGCTTAGGTGGCTACGGAGATACGTCAAGATCGAGAGGAGCGTCGCCGAGCCCAACATCTACCTGATCGAGCCCAGCAAAGAAGACAGCGAGGGCTTCGGCAGTCGCCCCACCGCCAGCACTCCCTCCTCGATAGGCCGCCAGGATAGCACCCACGGGATCAAGGTGGGCGGGGCAGCGGGTGTCAACCGCACCGGGGCCGGCTCGAGCAGAGACGCACAGATGGACCCCTTCACCAAGTTTGTCAAGGAGACCGGCTGGAACATCATGGAGAAGTTCAGCAAGGTGACGACCTTCACGCGCAACGCCGCCAACGAGGTCATCGAGAACCCGCGCGTGCCGCCCCAGGTCAGGAGCCTGCTGCGCAACCCCGAGGTCAAGACGCTGCAGGACGAATTCGACAGTGCCCGGGTGTACTTGGCGCGGTGGGCGATGAGTATCGCGGAGCAGAGCGAGCGGGATCGGCGCCAGCGGGTGTGGACCGCGCAGGATGTCATGGAGATGGAGGACACGGATGTGGGCGAGTTTGAGTTGCTGGAGGCTAGCTCGTTGTCGTTGGAGGAGGTACGGAAGCCTGTCACTTTGAAAGAGTGGCGAACCTTCTTCGACCCGACGACGGGGAGACTGTCGGTCACGGTGGACGAAGTCAAGGAGAGGATCTTCCATGGCGGTTTAGATTCGGAGGATGGCGTGCGGAAGGAGGCATGGCTTTTCCTGCTGGGTGTGCATGACTGGCACAGCACAGAAGTAGAACGGAGAGCTGAGATTGCCTCGTTGAGAGATGCATATCTGAAGCTCAAGGGCTCGTGGTGGGAGCGCCTGGACGGTTTGGGCGGAGAGGGAGAAGAGGGCGAATGGTGGAGAGAGCAGCGGAATCGCATTGGTGAGTACCCTCTCTCAGTAACATTTTCTATCTCCGCCCAGCGAGCTCACCCCCTGAACAGAAAAAGACGTCCATCGCACCGACCGCAACGTGCCCATCTTCATGGGCGAAGACATCCCGCACCCGGACCCCGACTCCCCCTTCGCCGACGTCGGCACCAACACGCACATGGAAGAGATGAAGCACCTCCTCCTGACGTACAACGAATACAACCGGGAGCTGGGCTACGTCCAGGGCATGTCCGACCTGCTCGCGCCGCTCTACGCCGTCATCCAGGACGACGCCGTGGCCTTCTGGGCCTTCCAGCACTTCATGGAGCGCATGGAGCGCAACTTCCTGCGCGACCAGTCCGGCATGCGCACGCAACTAACCACGCTCGACCAGCTGGTGCACTTTATGGATCCCAAGCTGTGGGAGCACCTGCAGAAGGCGGACAGCACGAATTTCTTCTTCTTCTTCCGCATGCTGCTGGTGTGGTACAAGCGCGAGTTCGCGTGGGCAGACATTTTGAGGCTGTGGGAGGGCTTGTGGACGGACTTCAAGACCAGCAGCTTTCACTTGTTTGTGGCGCTGGCGATACTGGAGAAGCATCGCGATGTGATCATGACGCATTTGGAGCACTTTGACGAGGTTCTGAAATACAGTGCGAACCTGTTCCCCATTCTCCTCCACCTTAACAACAAAAACTGACACACTGTAACAGTCAACGAGCTCTCGGGCAGAATCGACCTCGAATCAACCCTCATCCGCGCCGAGGCCCTCTTCCGCAAGTTCCAGCGCCTCATCGAGGCCATCGACAAGAAATCCAACTTCCCGCGTCCACGGCTCACCGCCGCCGCGATTGCCGCCGCGGCCGCGACCACTGCCGCCAACACCGTCGTGCAGGGCAAGCAGCCCGAGGCCGAGCCGAAGAAGGTCATCACGCCGGAGCTGCGGACGTTGCTGTCGCGGGAGGTGGTGGTGCTGCCGCGGAAGGAGGTCGCAGGGAAGGGCGATGGGTTTTTGGCGAAGCCTGATGCTGCGCATGTGAAATGAGAGAGGCGGTGTTTGTATTGGTGAATGGGTGGGCGGATTTTGGGCGAGGGTCGGGTGGTACACTTGCATATTCACGGTAGGAACTGATGGCACTGGCGTTGAGAGGGGGAAATTGCATTATTATTTGGGGACTGTGGGCACGAACTTACCTCTACAACAGATACGTACTTAAGATTACGAAAATAACACCTTCACCTCCATGGTCGATAGTGCAGCTGCCCTCTTTACTCGCGGCATTGCTCTCCTGCTCCCTCGGCTTTGTGGATCTGTGGTTCTTCTTTTCGCGCACGAGAAACGAAGCAATCAGTCCACACCAACTCCTTGCAGTATGATTCCATATGCTTTGTGCTCAGATACGTAGCAAATGTATGTACCCTGCACATATGTGCAATGCGATCACCCATTCCATCTCAACCATGCAAGCGATGCCGCAACGACCTTTTCGGGGGTATACAAATCACACGAAAGCCCTCGCTTCGCATTTCTGCCCGCCCCATTCCCAGGCTCAAGATTTCTAGAATCCTCTATTTTTCCTTAGCTCTCAAACATATCCACGTCTACCAAGAAGGGCAGACCCAGGACCTCCAGTAGAGCCTGACAGCGAATGCAACGATATGCCACTCGCTGGAAACCTTAACCCCCCCTCCTCCTTCCTCACAGCTCATCCCGCACATGACCAGCGCCGCTCAGGTCCGGCATGGCCATGATCTTGACGACCAGACTCGTCCAGCCCGTGAAGTGCTGCGTGCGCTGGCCCTCGCCCGTCTCCGGGTTGTACTGCTCCCAGGCAAAGCCCGTCTTCTGCCAGCTCTTGAAGATGGTGTCGACAAGGTTCTTGCGCAGGCGCGTGTACAGGTCTGTGGCTTTGGCTTGGTTGGGGCCTGATTGCGTTGCGACGTTCTATGCATATGAATGAGAGGGTTAGGGTCGGTGAGAACGGGATGAGTTTTTGGTGTGTAAGTAGTGAGAAAGGGGGAATCGGGGAACTCACGTAGAGCTGCGTAACAGCCAAGAAGTTGATGTTGATCCACACCGGACTACGCCAGTAATTCTCGTCCGACCCGTAGAACTCCGACTGCTTGCTCAGCGAGCGAATGCCATGGTTGCTCCACAACTCATTCTCGTCGCCCATCAAGTCCAGCAGCTTGCCCAGCTTGTCGCTGTCGTGCTTCATCAGCCCCGTCAGGAACGGCATCAGCGACACGTAGCCCTTGTGGCACACGAGCTGGTTCTCCTCGTAGTCGTCGATGGTCGCGTCGCAGTAGCAGCCCTCCGCGGCGGACCAGTGCAGGTCGTCGAGGTTGTGCTCGATGGCGTCCAGCACGCGCGCGTACTCGTCCGCGTCCTCGAGGAGGCCGAGGGCCGCGGCGGCGGTGCGCAGCGTCTTGGTCATCATGCCGACCCACGCCATCAGGTCCACGTGCAGCTCCGCCGGGTGCGGCGGCTGCGGCCGCGGGTAGTCGTCCATGCCCGAGGTCAGCACGTGCCGCGGGGTGCGGCCGCGCCAGCGGTAGGCTTCTTTCGAGGAGTAGGCCTCGCGGTCGTAGGACTTGATGTCGCCGTACTGGGTTGCCTTGAACCACTCGAACTGCCGGCGCATGAGCGGGTACAGAGTGCGGAGGTAGTCCAGGCCCAGGCTGGGATTGTCGAGGTACGCGGTGCCGAGGGCTTCGTCCGGGGAGAGCTTCTCCTTCTTGGAGTCGGCGCTGCCGTTGGCAGCCTTCTGGAGCTTGGAGATGAAGGTGTCGATGACGAAGAAGAGCGTGGGTGGGTTCGCGTAGTGCGGGTATTGCACCTGAAACTCTTCGGGCACCTTGCTCCTGGCCTCGTCTCCCAGGATCATCTCGCGGGGAATCCAGCCATCATCGTCCATCAGGTTGAACCAGCTCTTGAGGATTTCCAGGGTCAGATCCATGTCCCAGTCTGCGATGGGCAGGAGGTGGAAGCCCTCATCCCATAGGAAACCACGCGGGAAGAAAGGACGCGAGGGAATGCTCGAGAACAATTCGTACGGGCCCTCCAACGCTTGCTGCTTACGGGCTCTTGCCTCCGCGGCAGCCTCCCAGAAGCCATCGTCGTCCTCGTCGTACTCGGATGCATACGAGCGGTCGACCAGATGCTGGCCTTGGAAGTAGCCGATGCCGCCAATCAGGTTGGAGAACATGCTGCGGCCGAACTTGCTGTACTGGTCCGCGGTGAAGGGAGCCTGGGGTGCGAAGACGCTGGTGAAACGTTCGCCGAAAGACTCGGTAGTCTCCTTGATTTCCCTGGTGAGATCGTCGCTGGTCAAGTCTCTGCCCGCCGATGCGCTGGAGAACAGAATTTCGAATTCGAAGGCGCCCTCGAAGATCTTCTGGACGATCTGCGTATTTCCAATAGAAGGCTTGTTGGGCAGCGCGAACATCTGCCATGCTGGGGGTGGGGCCTCCTTGTTGATGCTGGGAATCAAGGAATTGACGTGTTCGGTTAGTTCACGGAGGACAAGGTTTCTTGCTTGCCAGAGGAATTCGCCGGGCAGGTTCAAGGACTGGACGATAGTCTTGTCGAGATCCTGGTCCTCAACAAAGTCACCGGCGACTGGGTGCTCGCCTGTACCCTTGGTGATGACAAGTTTGAAGTCACCCAAGGAGCCCGAGTTTCCGAGGAAAGTGATGTCACCAGGGAAGCCGTTTTCGTCGCCGTCGGCCTGGGGCTCCAGCAGGCCTCCTAGACCTTCTTGACCGAGGAACAGAACCATCTGCGTCCTGATATCGTCGGGCACGCCAGATCGGGGCACGCCCCTGATTCTCGCAGCCCAGCTGCCTCCATTTGCGCCTCCAGGAACTTTGATGAATGACGTGGTGATGTCGATGCCGTTTCCAGCATCGTGGATGGTTTGCACGCCTCCCTTTCGGGTGTCGTACTCATCCCAGCCGTAGCCGTCCATTCCCGCATGTTGCTCACATGTGTATCGGAGGTCTAAAGGGACAAAGTCAGCGATAGTACACAAATTGTATGAGACAGCAGGGTAAAGGCCAATTTACTCTGCTGTGCCTTCTGGTAGTCGTCCACATTGGACCACATAAGTCCAGTCAAGAGCGAGTTCGGGGCACGTTGACGAACGCCAAAGTAGAGATTAGGCCTATAAGGACCCCAGAAGAGGCTCTCATTGTTGAGGCGACCAATTTCCGCGTTCAGTACAGACTCGTCTTGCGCGAAGGCACCGCTGGCGAAGAGTAGAACAGAGGAAAGGACGCCGACCAGAACGGCCAGCGGGCGAGAAACCGCCATGATGGAACTCCACCGAGTGTGCCTTCAGTTGAATTATGCGGTGTATTCTGCAAGAAACAACCAGCCAGAGAACAGAAAGACAATGCTGGAAGCAGAAGGAAATGCTGGACAAGGCAAAAAAATTGGTTGTCGCCGAGGTGGTTGCTTCTCGCAGCAATTCGTCAATTCAAACCACTGTTTGAAGCTCCAGCTGTTCTTTCAAGGGTCGTGGCGAGCAGGGATGTGAACCCCTGAGGCTGACGTGGGGGAGCCGCTTTATGTATCCTTAATCCCTGTCTAGCGACATCCAGGGCAAGGGTCCTGGTCCGCTAGTCCATTTCTGTGTGCTCGAATTCAACGTCTTCTCATCCTCCCACATCAAGGTCTGATTATCTTATTAACATCTGTATCACTACAAAATGATACACCATCTTTTTTTGACCACTTTGTTTGCTCTTAATCCATCCGATATCTACACCCGGGTCTCGAATTAGCAAAGAACAGTTTCCTCTGATTTATTTCCCGCGCTTTGCTCCTCGCCCATTTGTCCTCCAATAATTCTCTGGCTTACCAAAGGTATAAGTAGTTTGCTCGACCGGATCTTCCTCATAGCAAGATCTACGGTCAATTCCGAATGAATTCTAGAAAATTAAACGCTCCAACGGCTCTCCCTCTGCGAGATCACACGCAGCATAGCCCTGCGATACTCGTCATCTTTGCACGGCCTAACGCGGTTCTGAAATGGAATGTCGAGATCGAGTCGCTCCACGAGGTGCTGAGCGGCGACACGTGACGCGCAGCGGCAATGGTGAATGAGTTGCCTCCCACCACAATGCCGTTGGCAGGCGCTCGTACCCCATCACGGGCGAGACCAAGATCAGTTTACCGAAAAGCGTAAAGATTGTGTGCCGAAAATTCCTAGCCCTAACCGTTACATAGGACCGGACCCACTGTGTAAGATTGTCTACTGCCGTCCTCGTGCAGGCAGTTCAGCAGGCCATTTGACACTCTGTCCTGCCCTCAAGCCCCAGAAGCAAACGAGTGCATAGCAGCCTCAGCTGCAGTCCTCCACGCTTCAATTTTATCCTGCGCTTGACCCCTAGGACAGACCTCGACTATCGCAAGGATGTGATTGATGGCGGCCTGTATCCTCTCCTCGAAGTCATTGGGCCTCATGTCCTCCAGTAAACTTTTTGCACCCTTCTCGGTGCAGATCAACTTGAACAGTTGTCCCAGCGTCAATTCCTCCGTTTCTCGCGTCAGCTCCCTGCTTCCCATTGCAAGCAAGCGCTTGCATGGGATGCCACTGGCCCACCAGCACAACTCCGCTGAATTCCCAATCAAGAACAGCGGTTGGTGATGTCTAAGGGATCGCACATGATATTTGCAAAATGCAGGTCGTTCAACTGGGATTTATGCGGCTCGGACCTGATGGCTGAGATGAAAACTCAGGTTCGGGGAAAGATGTCTCTCTGATCTTCGAATGTCGTATGAATCTCGATCATGTAACAGTAGCACTCAAGGGCGACCGTGGAGTAGGAAACGTAACTATCGAAGGAGTCAAGCGGGTTGAGAGACTCGATGGTTTCTCCAGGCCAGTACGTTTCAACATTCGGGGCTTGCCAGAAGGTTTCCTCCAAAGCTGGCCCAGGGAGAATGCTGCCGTCCTCTAGGACCAGCCCTCCGACGTGTTGAGGAATTCCAGATTTCGAATGCAGCTCAACAACGAATTTAGCAAGCTGTTCATCAATCTTTCTCTTGTCATCCTCGCTGAGGTAGTTGTAGATATTGTCGATGCTTGTGTCAGGGGCCCTCCCCACCAAAATTAACTCGTGCCCAATAGACTTTCCGTCACTTGCGCTGAAATGTACGATGTGTGGCACAGGAATAGCTGTGTTCTGGCGGACCCAAGTCATAGCTCCAACCTCATCCATGGTCTTGACACGCCTATCGAGGAGGTCAGCGTAGTTCATTGAAACCCTGCTGCGCATCAGTAAAAGCTCGGCAACGGTTAGGTTTTGAAGAGCTTCTGCGCACATCCGTCATCTCTTAGAGTCACCGGACAATTCGGGAGACGTCACGCACGAGATTCACGATGTGAAGTCGAACGATGTTGACTGTGGCATCTCAAAATACAGCCCATAATGCTTCCGACACCCCGGATTGAACGCCGCCCTGCAGCCTTCCCCAGGACACACATTCCCGCAGCCCAAGTACTCCTCCACTGTCCACTCGCGGCCGCACCGCCCACACAACACCGCCTTCTCGGGCCCGCGCTGCTCGCCGAGAGGCCAGACTGCCGACGCGTGGTCGGGCGCGAGCGCGCTGTGGCAGCCGATGCAGGCGTAGTAGGTGCGGCAGCAGGCGTGCTTGATGGCGATAATGTCGAGGGCGGAGTGCCAGTGGGCGCATTGCGTGAGCGGGGTCAGGGCGAGGCCGTGGACGGGAGGGCGCGGGGAGGGGGGCTTGATGATGCCTGTGGGCGAGGGGCGCTCTGAGTCTGCCATTGAGTTTTCGGCTATGGAGTAGAGAAAATGAAGAGGAGGGCGAGGTTGAGTTGAGTGATGCTGTTTCTGAGCGAAAGATAGCCTGAGGTTATGAATACGCTGGGGTAATCCCTGTCTATCGCATCCCTGCAACGACTTCATGTCATCTCAAAGACATCCGGACAACTCAATTTCATTCAGGGTGTTCTTACTAGAAACCTCTACCTTTTTTGAGAGGTGATCATTCTTCCTCTCATCCCCTCTGGACTACTTTGGCGCTCTTGAACCTGTGCCCCGTCGACAGTATATTGGTGCTGGCTTCCTCAAACGGACCGGCCTAGCCCAGCTCAGGTGCCAGAATCCACACTGCTCTGCGCACCCAGTCAATAATGGACTACCTGGTGAATATGATTGGACGTGGTCGTGGCGGTGTGGAATCTAATACAGAATGTATCTCTGACTCCAGGGAGGCTTGGGAGGCCGCCTGGGAGGCCGCCTGGCCCCAAAACTTTACTGAAGTGAAGGACGGTTATCTTCATACATGGCCCCTATTCCGGGGTGGACCCTCCCGCCTACAACTGGAAACACAGTTTTACTAAGCAAACATCCGTTCTTTTTTTATCCTTTTTCCACGCGACATACCAGGATATAATTCCACGCGGGCCTGGATCGCGAAAAGTGCCTGGTTTGTTGGTTGCAAATGGTAACCTGAAAGCCGCAATCTACCTTTTCATCAGTTCTGACCAGCGAAGTCGCAATCAGCATGTTAGGTGCTCGTAGGAACAGAAGAGAGGTCACGGTCCGCTCATTGCTCAGAAGCTTATGCTGACCATTGGCGAGATCAATGATCATGCAATCCAAGTTATGCCTCTCGTGTCGTGGAGGCTCTGCAAAATCTGGCTCAAGGCGGATCTTGCCCCAGTTTTCAAGTCTTCCGGGCTTCCAGACGCGCCCAAGTGGACCCGAAGGTGGATTGCAGTGAGCCCACATCCATCCAAACATCCAGAATCGCATCTCAGTCGAAACAAAGGCATGGGAACACCCTGCCGTGAAGGCCGGATCGTGGTTCCGAGTCGGTCCTTTCGTTTCTAAGGTTTGTGTCTTATTTGGGCCGGCGAAGACTCACCCTGATTGCCTGGATGGGAGGTATGAGCCTGAAATTTCTATATCAGCATGCGGGACCCCGTAGCTTCCGCATGTCTTTCTTGATGGCTCCTCCGTAGATTGACAATTCAGCAGGCTTTTACTCTGCCTCATACCTACCTGCGTCTAGGGAGCCAATACAGCCCACTAGGAGGTCCAGATCAACGAACAGCTTACTTCCGGTAAGGCTGTGCAGACCCACAACAAAGACACCCACAATCCGCACAGGGCACGCAGACCCATTTTCCTCTTCGACGACAAACCCAAGTCAAGTTGTCGGCGGATAGGCTTGCCTTTCGGTCGAGGGTATGGATTCTATTCCCGAGTCTCGTGCCGCGTCGCCAACGATACCGGAAGCAACACTTGCGCCCCAACGCCGCGATGCCGAGGGCCTCGCACTGCCGTCAGCCGTGAGGACGAGCCAGATACCGACTACCCGCGAAGATGGAGAGCCATCGTCCAGCCGTCCGCGTGGGCACTCAGTGTCAGACAGTCTACACCCGGTGGATTCCACCAGAAGCAGAGCTCGAGCCGGGTCGACAACAAGCTCCAGGCGGCGTAGCGTGGGCATACAGAGGGCACCGACCGGAATTCCAGGGATGCGCAAGCGGACGACAACCTGGAACCTCAACGGCCCAAGCGCGCTTGATCGTCAAGGCACCTTCAGACGCCGAGGCACCTACAATCTCGGTGGCATGTCCTCGGGCGTCGATGCGGGCGGCGACGACTCCCGGTCCGCGGCTGGATTCACCCTCGCTGGACCCGGCAACGTGATCGAAGCGCTGATGTCGAACCAGGCGTACATAGACCCGGGCTACACCGACCTCAACCCTGCGTACGAGGTCGCGCCGAACAACAGACCTGTTTGGGGTCTCGCCAAGCCACTTCCTCACGTGGTGAGGCCTGGTATGATCCCGACCAGGAGCGAGATCTTCGACCAGACCCCTGGACAGCTGAGACATGAGAGGCAGGCGATGGAGGAGTTCGACTTGGAGGCTGGGCGAGTGGATCAGACGCTGAACCCCCACAAGATCTCTGGCGCACTCCAGGCTGCCCAGCAGGATCGAGAGTTCAAGCTGATGAGAACTTACACCGGCAACAAGGCGTTCGGTGGGGGAAACACCCGGCGCAAGTCATCTGTCGCGTCCGGGCTTGGAAGACCTTCAGTCTCGGAAGTGGTTGGCAAGGTCGACTCGCAAGATGTGGGAAGAAGCAGCACGGTCACTGAGACCATCAGGAGGCTCGCTTCTGTGACGGAGAAGAATACACCGGACGAGACCGCACACCCGAATGAACATGGATGGCTTGCCGACGACGCCCACGCGACTACTCCGATCAACGAGCACATGAACGAAGGAGAGTGGGAGGAGGACTCGGAAGAGTTGAAGCCATATGATCCGGAGCTTGACGAGATCCACAACCTGCACACCCACTGGAGTGTCATCCGTCTCAAGTTTCGAGAACCTCTCGCTGAGCTTCTTGCTGTACGTACTCACTCTTTTCAGCAAGGCTCTGATCTTTGACTTATACTGAAATCACCATCCCTCCAGATCACCTGCCAACTCACCATCGGCTTCTGCGCTGACCTCGTGGTCGTCTGCTCCGGCACCTCCGCCACCACCAACCCAAATTGGGCCTGGGGCCTGGCCGCCATGATCGGCATCTACATCGCCGGTGGCATCTCCGGCGCCCACCTCAACCCCGCCATGTCCATCATGCTCTGGATCTTCCGCGGCTTCCCCCTCCGCAAAATCCCCAGCTACACCCTCGCCCAGATCCTCGGCGCCTTCCTCGCCGCCCTCATCAGCTTCGGCATCTTCCGTACCAGCATCCTCGAGCTCGCCGACCTACCGGGCACCACGACCACCACCGCCGCCATCCTCGCCAACACCGGCACCGCCTCCGCCTTCCTCACCTCGCCCCGCGAAGCCTGGATCGACCCGGCGACCGCCTTCTTCACCGAGTTCGTCGGCACCACCATCCTGGCCGTCGTCGTCCTCGCCCTCGGCGACGACTCCAACGCCCCGCCCGGCGCAGGCATGAACGCCTTCATCATGGGCCTCGTCGTGACCGCGCTGTCGATGGCCCTCGGCGCCAACACGGGCCTCGCCATGAACCCGGCGCGCGACCTCGGCCCGCGGCTCGCGCTGCTCGCCCTCGGCTACGGCGCCGACGAAACGTTCGGCGGCCTGGGCTATTGGTTCTGGGGCCCGTGGTGCGGGCCCGTCGCCGGCGCGCTGTTCGGCGCGTTCCTGTACGACGGCGCCATCTTCGTCGGCGGCGAGTCGCCGGTGAACTACCCGCGGCGCAGGATCAAGCGCGCGCTGAAGAAGAAGAAGAGCAATTGGAGTCGGCGGTTTGAGGCTGTCGCGAGCGGGGTGAAAGTCCGGCGGCCCAAGTATGCGAGCGACGAGTGGCGGTTCGAGGTCCATGACGAGAATTAGGCTGTTGTCGCCACCGTTGGCGGTGTATCAGGAGCGGTAGCCTTCGGATCGGACCCGCCCTTGTTCAGATTGGATTTTCATGCTTCAGGCGTTGTGCGCTGCGGCTCTCTACTCACTCATTTCGGATTTCCACACTCACTTTCTCAGCAGTCTTTCCTGACACTCTCTCACACGTCGTTTTTCCTACATGTCACCATGTAATTGCACTTTCTTTGAAACGACGGGCCTCGGGTTCGATGTCTGAAGTACGACTGCCTTATACCATCACCTTGGATCGGACGGATATGTTCTCGCAGATTTCTCCTGTGTCTGGCTGTTATTGTTTTTGTTTTATGAGCCAGGGCATCATTTTTGTCACGTCATTTCATTTTCTCATGTATTTCATGCACTTCCACCTCTCTTCTCAGCATTTATTCATCAGCGACAGCGATTTCTTGGTTTTCATACTCACACCAGAATGCAGCGATTTTCCTTTTTTTTTTTTTTTTTTTTTTTTTTTTTTTTTTTTTTTTTTTTTTTTAGAGATCGGGGGGGGGCCGGGGCAAACGTAAGGGAAGTTGGGGGTTTTTTTTTTCTTTTTCCTTTTTTTTTTTTTTTTT
>PYFS01002320.1:0-263997 GCA_003671545.1 Ophiognomonia clavigignenti-juglandacearum | reverse complement strand
CCCCCCCCCCCCCCCCAATTCTTCCCATCTGCTTGCCCCCGCTTTTACACGGCGGCGGATAAGCAATCGTCGGCCTCGAGGGTGGGAGCGGGTTTAGGTTTCGCTGGGGAATTTGGCAGTTGTGCTTTTGCAGCATCCCGTGGGGACGGGGCAGCTATCCAGTTTTCTGCCACGACGCCAGGATGAAGCTGTAACGGCTGTGGCTTGCCCCATCCTCCGCACGGGAAAGTCGTATTCTTCTTCTCTGTCCCGCTATGGCCTGACGAACTTTCGAGAAGGAAACATACGACCGAAACTTCGAAAGCCGGCCACTTGCGGAGAAATCGCAGCAGCCTAATCCGTGCACACGGGCACATGACGGGGGGGTGGTGGGGGGGGGGCATCTCGTTGTCACAGACAGATGGGATGTGAAAGTGGGTATACTGCACTTCAAAAAGAACCAAAGTTTGTGGGTAACGGGTGTTCGTTGTTGAATCGTCTACAACTGGGCTAACTGCTGCAGCGATTACTGATGGTTGTGTTGTTTTCCTCAGACCTGGTGTCTATCGTTCCTGCTTTCAGATGCACGGAGAATTTGATTTTTCTGGCTTGCTTTTGGCAATGCCGATGCAGGCGCCCGCTTGGGTTGCACGGCGTGCTGTATGTATCTATGTGGGGAGCGAGAGGAAATCGGGTGGTAATGTGGGGGTGCACGGATGGATGAATGGGGGCCGAGTGTGGGGGGCCGTTTTGGGGCGTGCTTGATAAGGACAGGGAGGGTTGGAGAACTTGCCGTATTTGGTATGCTTAGGGTAGCTGCGCGCTGTACAAAGTAGGGAGCTGCTCAGGATAGGCATCGAGCGGCGCTCGGGGCATGGTGAGTCAAATGGAGGTGGGTGGATGGGCGTTTCAGTATGTCATGTCGGCGGCTTTCTATGCCAAACTCTAGGCAGGGTCTCTATAGGAGCCAGGGTGTTGATAGTTCTGTCATCAGGCAATGGCTGTCGACGAACTTGCCGACTACATAGACAAGATGTGCGGCCTTAGAGGATGTATCAGTGTTGACTTTTCGACCATTACGGCTTCTCATCATGGGTTGGGCCATGGAGTGGCTGCAAGCTTCCAGTCTTCGTTGTCAAAGCTTGCGGGTCCACGAATTTGGGGACAACCTCATTGAGAAGGAAGGTAGGAGCTGATGACGGGCATCAGTTGGAGATATAAAGCTAGGGCTTGAGCTCCGGCGTGCTGGCTATCCGATGCAGTACGAACACTGCCAGATGCGAATATGGAAGGACAAATCTCAAGCTGCCACGAACAAGGCAGTTCGAGCACTCGAATACGAAAGAAGTGGTGGTATGGATTGATGAGATTGTGGCTAGGGTCTATTCTCAGTATACTTGTGAGGTACGTTAGAAACTTTCATACCGCTGGGCTGCCAACGCCCTTCCTACTCAATCACGACCGGCTCGTCCACAGACCCAGGACCAAACCTCCGCAGCGCAGAGGGGATGTCGACAATGATGCCACAGTACGAGTACATGGTGCTCAATTACGCCTCGTTGCCGTACTAAGAAGCCCACATGGTCAGTTCAAGCTTGCTTACGAGCTGGTGTCTTTAATCACTTTCCAATACAGACTTACAGCCATACAACTCTCCTGCAGATCCTGGTGTTTCGGAGGACTAATCCAGTGAATCCCACGCGAATTTTCACCAGCCCAAGTGTTCGGCGGCATCCCCCTCCGCCTGTGTTGGCCGGGGTGAGCATTGAGCTCGACAAAGGCCCGTCCGGATTGGCCTACGATGAACGCTGCCCTGGGCATCTCATCCGACTCTAAGTTCGGGTCGCCTGGATCGGATTCCTCGTCATTGAGTTCATGAATGCCGTGCTCGCCGTTGTAGTGGATGTCCGGTAGGACGACCTCGACGCCTCTTTCTAAATGCGTATCGTACGTGTTGGAGGTGATGACCGGTCTGATGCGGGGCTGAAGTCCAAGGGAGGTCATGACCTCCCAGACCTCCATGTCGGTGCCCTTGAGCGTGGTTGGCAGAGGTGCTGAGCGCTCATGCCCGTGGGCGTAAGCATGGCTGCAGAAGTACCCCAATTTGCCACCTGATCATCAGAAGCTCAGCATGACTTCGCCTGCTGGAAGACAGAGCAACTGACCTTTTCCCATGAACACAGGATTTCTCAGCAATTCCCTCAGGATGGAGAACAGAGGCAGACTAGCAGGCTGGCAAAGCGGGACACGAACCCGCCAGCCTACCGGCGCCGCGGACGACGTAGAGGTTGTACGTGAGTGTGACTCTGTACCCGCTAGTGACCTCCAGGACCTCATGCTCACAGTCAGAGTAGAACGCAGCCCAGTTGATGGCAGGCCGCGCCGAACCGTCCCAGCTCCAGTCGGAGACGATCTGTCGCCCGTGGTGGCGGACTGCGAGCTGCCCTCCCTGATGGGGCACGGGAAGGCAGACGACCAGTGAGCCGAACTGGCTGACGCCGCGAGGGGTGTCGACGTGGGGCCGGAAGCGGCCTGAGGGGCCAGCGTAGATCTGCAGGAGAGAGGAAGACTCAGTTGTTTTGTTCACCACAGATGGAAAAGCTAGGACTCACGTTCAGCTTGTACAGCTCCGCCCTGACGGCGCGAAATCGAATAAAGTCGATGACAGTGGGCAACAACATCTGGGCAATAGTGTCGACAATGCCAGATTCATATGGGTTGAAGGTCGAGCAGAAATCCGAGGTGTCCAGTTTCAAGGCCTTGCGGTACGCCTCGTCGTACACGTCCTGCCCACCACGGCCGAAGGTTGCCGGCGCCATGTCAGTCACCAATTGTTGCAAGTTGCCGGCCGTTGTCGGCTCCGGAGGGAAGGTTATCTTGTGCCCATGGCCCGGCTCGGAGGCATTGGGTCGACGGTCCCATCTGAGAGTCACCGGCGCAGAGACAGCCGCGGGCTTCTCGTACAGGCCTCTGGTGAGCGCACGATTGACAGCGTGCGAGTTCAGCTGGGCGGCCTGCGTCGCGGCTTCGACGATGGGGATTTCGCCGCCGCATGCGAACATGTGTTTGGACTCGGCGAGAGTGTTCTTGAGTTTGTTGAGCAGGTTGTCGTTCAGCATTTCCGCCTGGGGGTTCGCCATGTTCAAAGTCCGGGATGACAAGATTTATGGTGCTTGAGAAGGACTGTGCTTGCGTAGCATCTGGGAGAGACTGGTCTTCCGAATGACGACCTGTTGCCGTCTTTTTATGCACAATATGTTCCGCAGGTGTGCACCTCGCGTCCATGCCAGAAGATAGGCAGCGGTGCAAGGGAGTCGCGTCGCTGCCGCGCGATCACATGATTGCGGGAGGAGTCGTGAGACTTCTTACTTTTGCTGCGCAACCATGGCTCGTTGCCTAAATATGAGCATCTACCCGTCAAGCGGCGGGCATAATAAACCGGCCACAACTGGCTATAGCGTATTTTATTCCCGAACTACACCAAACCACCCATTATTCTATATAGATTTCAGTGACGACGATAGCGCGTGTGACACAATTTTTTTTTATATTCTTGTTCAGAATCGATCTAAGTATCGTCAGATACCAGGTCATCTTATTTCGAGGCATGGTGCGGTTTGTAGGTTGAGGAAAGCCGTTGTCCCGAATGCCTGGGCGAAAACTACTGTTGTCTGTGGCCGGTTTATTATGCCCGCCGCTTGCCCGTACGCTGCCAGGGGCCGGGGTGATGGCGCTCAGAGACCGTGGCTGTTTTAATGAGGCACGAGCAGATACCTGTTGTTCCTGAAGGCAACCAACAATTCAGCGATACCTAATACTTAGTACGGAGAAGCATACACCAGTCCCGGTAAGCAATGGTACCATCTTGAGGCTCATCACAACTGGTATGCCCATTGTCGCACAAGCCTACTTCGTGAAGGCTGACCTCCAGATTCCAGCTTGTCTGCGACGAACTTCGAGAAATGTAAGGTTCCTGGAGATCAACTTGACCAAGTACTTGCATCGCCCGTATGGTCAGATGGTTGACCTCCGTCATCCTTTCGCGAACAAGAACACTCGTTTTGTCCAAAAGCCTTCAGTTAGCTGATTTCTGTTTCTCTGACTTCTCGACCGAGGTCTTCCTTGCTCTTGGATGTGTCCCAGCTTGAGCAAACTCATTTTGCACTCAGCGACACTGACCAAATCCCAGTCCGACTTCGGCCAAAGAGGAGCGTGACTACCAGGCCTGAAGTGTTAGCCATTGGCACGATAGTCTCTGAATCAACACCACGAATGGTCTTCTGGCAACGGGAGTTTCATGCTACTACAGTACTGATATCAGGGTATTTCGTCGTGTATGTGAAGTAGACTCGTCACGCAGTTCTGACCTTCATGGAGCGCAATAGCGCAGCCCAAAAGCGCTCTGGTGTGAAGCGTGAATTTTGGACGAACTCTGACAGCTGACGAGGACCCTGAGTTGTAACCAGCCAGCGTGCCAGCCCAGCGCACTGGGAATTGAATTTAGCCGGTCGATACCGTCTCCAAGCGTGCGCGGGAGCACCCTGCTCTCGGGTTGGCTAGGGCGAGACTCAACCTGGCCCTATTGAAACACCGCATCACACAGTCCGGAACATGGGAACAATGTCGCGTTGACCGTTGCAGGCTTGCAGCTCACGTACTAGTGATACTGGAAAACCGGCAGACTGGCCACATTGTTGTGCTGCAATACCATGCACTCTCGGCCTGTTGCACTTTGTGACTACTTAGCCACATGCACCAGTGATGTGAGGTCGCTGGCGGTAGGTCACAGGTAAAGGGCGCTGACTGAGTACCCGAGCACACAGCTTGGAGTTCTGAACAAGTTCTTCGGTGGAATCTTCCGGTGAGAGTCCGAGATGGGAATTCAAAATGACGTCGGCGTCCAAGAGCTCCGCAGTCCGCAAAACATCCAGGGCAGCGAAGAGTTCTGGAGCCAACCGATGTCGTAGTTGTCGGCAGAAAGTGGATACATCGTGAGTGCGCATGAGTCGAGAGAGAACATGCACTTGGTGGAAGTTGGACGATGAGCTTCAGCAGCTTAGCAAAGCACGCTGAGAAATGCACGTCCAGAGTCAGTCTGGATGTTAGCGCGAGGGCGAAATATCCACAATGCTAGGCTCGCTGCTGCGGTGACTGACTGGTGAAGCTGGAAAGCCAAGGCGTGTCAGAAGAATAGCACAGGTTAAACGAGCGGTAACAGTGAGTGTGAAGAAAGAGAGCTGTTGCCTCGTGGATGATCATTGATGCTTCCTAGGAACAGAGCAGGGATCACGAAGACTGGCGAGCCTGGCGAGGTGCACCTACCCTTTCCACCGACCCCACGGCCCCAAGCGATAATCCCGCGCCTTCCCTACAATTATTCATATCAACCGTTCCTTGCCTCCCTCTAGCTAACTTTTTCTCTCCTGCTCCCCCAACCAAACAATTTCTCTCCCTCATCACCAGAAAAAGATACCCATTCGACGCCTCATACAAGAATCTAATTTCAAGATGGGTTTCGACAAGACCGACGAGCTTACCATCAACACCATCCGGGTGCTGGCCGTAAGTATCTCTCTATCCTCTGGTTATGTTTTTACCCCGCCTCTCTCACACAGTCGAGCTCTTTCTACCCCTCCATCCGCCACCACTTTCCAGAGTGTTTCACGATGCTTATCACCACCAATGCCGCCCTTAACCACCCTAAACTGCTCAATTGCTCACCAGAATATTTCCTCTAGGCCGATGCGACTGCTCATGCCAACTCCGGTCACCCTGGTGCGCCTATGTACGTTCCAAACCATCTTCCGGGCGGCTGCAGTCAAATGCGCGCTGCGCACCGCATAATAGTACAGCTACAGAGAAAGAAACATGGTCACTGACAAGACTTCTCACACAGGGGCATGGCACCGGTTGCCCACGTTCTCTTCAACAAGTTCCTGAGGTTCAATCCCAAGAACCCAAAGTGGTTGAACCGTGACCGATTCGTCCTCTCGTAAGTTTACTTGCCCCCCGACGTCAACATGACGTGCCCTCTTCTAACAACAAAAACTTTCTCAGCAACGGCCACGGATGCATGCTCCAATATGCCCTGCTCCACCTTTACGGATATGACCTGACCATTGACGACCTCAAGGCCTTCCGTGTAAGTATTCGACTCACTCTTCTACTGCCTAAGCCCTGATTCGCTGTTGCTGATCTTTCTTTGCCCCCTAGAGCGTTGACAGCAGGACGCCTGGTCACCCCGAGTCTCACGACACCCCCGGTATTGAGGTTACCACCGGTCCTCTGGGCCAGGGTATCTGCAATGCTGTCGGTCTTGCCATTGCCCAGGCTCACACCGCTGCTGTCTTCAACAAGCCCGGCTTCGACCTGATCGACAACTACACATACTGCTTCCTCGGCGATGGCTGTTTGATGGAGGGTGTCTCCTCAGAGGCTTCCTCCCTGGCTGGTCACTTGCAGCTCGGCAACTTGATTGCCATCTGGGACGACAACCACATTTCCATTGACGGTAACACCAACCAGGCCTTCACTGAGGACGTCAAGAAGCGCTACGAGGCCTACGGCTGGCAAGTTCTCGAGGTCAACGACGGTGACCACGACCTTGCCGCCATTGAGGCTGCCATCAAGGAGGCCAAGACCGTCAAGGACAAGCCCACCCTTATCAAGCTGAAGACCATCATTGGTTTCGGTTCCAAGAACCAGGGCACCCACGGCGTCCACGGCTCGCCTTTGAAGGCTGATGACATCAAGCAGCTCAAGGAGAAGTGGGGCTTCAACCCAGAGAAGTCTTTCGATGTGCCTCAGGAGGCCTACGACCTCTGCCACAAGGCTTCATCCGCCGGTGCCGCTGCTGAGGAAGAGTGGAACAAGCTTTTCGCCAGCTATGCCGAGCAGTACAAGTCTGAGGCTGCCGACCTCAAGCGTCGCCAGACGGGTGACCTGCCCGAGGGCTGGGAGAAGTCTCTGCCTGTCTACACCCCTGCTGACGCCGCCGTGGCTTCTCGTAAGCTGTCCGAGATCGTCCTGCAGAAGATCCACGACGTCATTCCCGAGCTGGTCGGTGGTTCCGCAGACTTGACGGGCTCCAACCTGACCAGGTGGAAGGAGGCGGTTGACTTCCAGCCCCCTGCGACTGGTCTCGGTGACTACTCTGGACGCTACATCCGCTACGGTGTCCGTGAGCACGCTATGGGTGCCATCTTCAACGGTCTTTCCGCCTACGGCACCATCCTGCCTTACGGTGGTACCTTCCTCAACTTCGTCTCTTACGCTGCCGGTGCTGTCCGTCTCTCTGCTTTGTCCCAGCAGCGTCTCATCTGGGTTGCCACCCACGACTCCATTGGTCTTGGTGAGGACGGTCCCACCCACCAGCCTATCGAGACCCTGGCCCACTTCCGTGCTCTCCCCAACTGCATGGTGTGGCGTCCCGCCGACGGCAACGAGACCAGCGCTGCTTACTACGTCGCCTTGACCTCCAAGCACACCCCCAGCATCATCGCTCTTTCCCGGCAGAACCTGCCCCAGCTCGAGAGCTCCACAATCGAGAGGGCCAGCAAGGGTGGCTACGTACTTCACGAGGTGGAGGGTGCCGACGTTACCCTGGTGTCAACGGGTTCCGAGGTGTGCATCTGCATTGATGCCGTTAAGGAGCTCGAGAAGAAGGGTATCAAGGCCCGTGTTGTCTCCCTGCCTTGCTTTGAGGTCTTCGATGCTCAGTCCAAGGACTACCGTCTGTCCGTCCTTCCCGACGGCATTCCTTCCTTGTCTGTCGAGCCAATGACCACCATGGGCTGGGAGCGCTACACACACGAGCAGTTCGGTCTGAACCGCTTCGGTGCTTCAGGTGCTTACCTGGATGTGTACAAGAAGTTCGAGTTCACTCCCGAGGGTATTGCCAAGCGCGCCGTGCAGACCATCGATTTCTGGAAGGATGTCCCCAACATCCGCTCGCCTATCAACCGGGCATTCCAGCAACTCATCTAAGGGTATAGGAGTGTGTGGGTGACAGACCAGAAGCAGGAGGAGGCAAGAGTAAAATTGGGATATAGATAGACCCTCGCTACTGAGTATGTATGCTGGCTTTTTATACACTTCAAATCAAAAAGTGCATGTGCTTCCCAATTCAAACGCTGTGAGATCCAGTCTTGGATGTCGTGCAGCATCATGAATCATACCGTTGACATTGCCTAACTTTTACTTGGTGGTTCGAATACCATCGCACCAACCTGCCACTACTTTTAAAACTTGTATCGCATACGTGCGAGGGAGTGCTGCTGTTGATCGCACCTACCGCTGACGTTCGTTAGCTTCAACCTTTTTTGTTTCCCTCAGTCCATTCAGACGCATCTAGTTGCGCACTGCCTTCGCGCCTTGCACCAACGCGCACATTCATGGCAAGAAACCAGCACGTAGTCCAGCCTTATGATGACCCTCTCGCGGTTTAGCTCTTAGCGATGGCGGTCGGTGCTTAGCTCCCGCTCAAGTCGTGCCCGGCGGCGGTCCCTCAGCAACCCACTGTGCCTGCAAGGAATGTGCGATCCTTTCTAACCGCCCCGCCGCACGCCGCGCCTCCTTCAAGTCGCGCGCTGCGGGCGCAACAACCGTCGCGATGAGCATCGGCGGGGCGTTGGGGCCGTCGGGGTCCTCCCCCTCGTCGTCCGCGTCTTCTTGTGCTGTCGGTGCGGCAACCTTTGGTAGGTCCTTGCCCTTCGTCATCGCCGCTTGTTGTTGTGTCCTCCTATTATCGTTGTGCGGCGGTGGCGCCCGGCCGCCATTTCCATCCGGCCCCTCGGCATCCAGGAGCAGCGCCTCTTCATCGTCCTCGCCGCCGCCGCCGGCGCCGCCGGTCCCACCAAACGCGGTGGTCAGACTACCCACGGACCCGCGCCTATTATGCTGTTTCGATGTATTCGGTACCCCCGGCGTGCCGAGCGCAAGCGACATCGGGCATAGGTACGAGTGCAGGACCACGGGCCCGGCGTGCGGGTATTCGACGAGGGTGCGCAGCGGCGCGCCGCGGGAGAGGCGCTTGGCGGTTTGGTAGGAGGTGAGGGCTGTGTGGGTGAGGGCGGCGAGAGGCGCGGCGGCGGGGTGGTGGGAGGAGAGGGGGTCGCTGGAGGTGGACGTCGAGGAGGTGGAGAGCGGGGAGGTGGAGAAGGCTGGTGGTTTCCTGGTGGGTGGTGGTTGTTGTTTCTCGGAGGAGGGGGGCAAGGACGAGGAGATCACTGGTGTGAGGGCACGGTCGGTGAGGTGGATCGCGAGATGGGGGTGGTGCGCTGGAAGGGCCGCCATTGCTGTTGTGTGGAGGTTCGAGAGGGAGGCAGGCCGAGACGGTGTTTGAATACCTGGGTAGTTTGGTTGAATTCGGTGGGGCGTTTCGCAGTGGACTGTCAGAGCAGATTCAACAGCTTGTTGGTGGAATTCGTAGTCTGCAAAGCGAAGTTGAAGCGCCGTCGTGGCTCTGCCCTCCGCGTGGCACAACGCCCGTTCCTCCTCCGGCGCGAGAGGGGTTGGTGAAGGACGCAGCAAGATTGAAGATTGCGTGCTTCCCACGAGTTTAGTAGCGCCTGCACAGGCTCTGTGGTGATGTTTTGGTGCGCAGGCCGTTGATGGGTACCCAATTGACGAAGTTATGCGCAGGAAAAGATCGGCATGCTCGAGTAGGATTGTGTTTAATCCAGAGTCTCTTGATGATGATGGTTTTCTGTGAAGTTCGAGGTCATCTGCCCGCAGGAGCTGCTGGGCCGGCGCGGGCCGTCGCTAGCCGTTAGCGTGACGCAGGGACCGGGGTGTCTGAATGCAAGCGAGGGTGTCTTAGGTAAGAAGACTGGCTGTTGAGTCTCTTTTTTGACTTCGTCGTATTTTGTGGGTTATTGTGGCACTGTTGACTCTCGCAATTGCTTTATTAGTCCAGAATCCAGTGAGTTTACGCGGTTCTTCCGGCGAACTCAAAACTGTAATCCTGCAGTGATGTCTCGTATTCTGTCGTTTCTCAAAGCTCTCCGTCTCACCCACAAGTAACAAAATCGCTTCTTGAAGAAATGTATTGTGTCCGGCTGTTGGAAGTTGGGACGATACTCCAAAACGAGGCAATGAGCTTTTCTGGAGTCTCGAAGCTGGCACTATATCAGAGTCATGAATATTTCATAGCATCCACACGACCGTCAATTTCCTCGGACTTCGAGTTCTAGGGTGGCAGTGCTGCCAGTGTAAACCAAATTACTTGGGCTCTAGCCTGCACGTCTTTTCTTATCAGTCTCAGCCTAGCAATGCTTCTTGGGATACCTGCATAAGGAAATTGGCATATGTGTGCGTACGTGGCGTTCAGGGGCCCTCGAATTTTGTTCATTGAAGCTCTACTGAATCGAAGATCCTCTCCGCCTCGCGATTCGGGGAGCGGGACCATCACGCTGGCGGCTGCCCGCTGCCACGGCGGTAGGTTTTCGCCAGGCCTCATCAGTGTAGCTTGAGCATTAACGACTAAAAACCAGGCTATTCCTCTGATAATCTTTCCAGACTTCTCGTAGGGGACTATCGTCGACTGAGATTCTTATCCAGTTCGCTGTTCCCAGGGTACAAGCCCAGGAAGTTGTGGGTGGCTCCAGTATTGGCGATTCGGGCGATTCGCGGACTACGACTCACGCGTGGCAAAGGGCCCGAACTCTGAGTATGAGGGTCCACCGAGTCTAAAGGCACATTATTCAAAGACCACGGGTACCTTGTTTCAGGTGCTTGCTAGCAGCTCTCACCCAGTTACAAAACGGCATGTCTTCCCGAATGTTTGCAAAGTGAACCGAAGATATCGCAAGGTCTGGACAGCGTGTCTTCTGCGCGAGAGATTTCTTGCCTGATCGTGAGGTATATCATGCGTTGGATGTCACCATGCAACTTACAACATAGCTACAAAACGTGCTCTAGCAACTATGTCTCTGTTTTATGTGATGGCCTCTGAGTTATTTTTAGGTTATACTGC
Source organism: Ophiognomonia clavigignenti-juglandacearum (assembly GCA_003671545.1). NCBI lineage: Eukaryota > Fungi > Ascomycota > Sordariomycetes > Diaporthales > Gnomoniaceae > Ophiognomonia > Ophiognomonia clavigignenti-juglandacearum. The sequence continues at coordinate 253,043 of PYFS01002320.1, read as the reverse complement.
TGCACATAAGATAACATGCAGGAATGTCCATGTATTACATGTGTCAATATGTGTAACAATACCCCTGGGGACTGCTTACGTGTGCGCTTCTCTCCCCAATGACCTCTGTTCCGACTGGAGGAGAAACAACTTTTATGTCAGCAGTCCCCGGGTGGTACACATTATGTTCGAGGAGCAGTGTAACCGATTGATAGACAGGGATCTTCGAATTTTGGCCGGGTCCCATTTGTACTCAGGAGTCCAAAACGGGAAACGGCCCCCCGATGTGGACTATGATAGTCTCCCCTAGTTCACCGCACGATTCATACAGAAGGAGTATGGTAGTATTATATGTAAGTATGGCCTGACATGGCAAGCTCGTTTTTGATATCGTGAAATTTGAGAACATCTGTTGGTGATGATGCCCCGGTAGATGATGATCAGGGGCAGAAAAAAAAGATCAACGGCCTATGGACCCGCTGCCCAGACTGGCAGACAGTGGACTCGTCCAAGCGCATGGATGGCGCGCCCCGGGTCCGCGTTCACGAAGAGACCGCCATGTATCTTAGAGTGGTGAGTAGGAGGTCTTTGTCTGAGATATATATCTTCACGCTTGCCTCACGTGAATACTCTCTGATGCCCATTCTCTCCAGGGAAAGAAAGACGTTGCCAAGCTCTCCGCTGCTTGTCAGATGATTAGAGCGGCGGAGTGTAAGTACCCAGGGAGAGAAGCGAGCTCCACCTTCAACATGGAAATCGTCTACGTTCATCTGTCAAACTTGAAAGGGGCGGCGTCCTGTCACAAATCACATTGTTTCCGTCGGCAGTAGGTCAGTCTCCGAGGCACGCCACGCCCCGGTGACAGCAGCGCTGTCGTGATCAGATGCCCACCGAGCTTGCATGGCCAAATATTAGAGGTGTTCGGTTGGAGGGCTCGCACAACTTTGGGCAGGATACTCCGTACGGAGGACTGCTCAGCGGAGTCCAGCGGAGCCCAGCCGGGGAACACAGGGTTTGGATGCCGCCGCGTTTGCCAGCATCTGCTGCCGAGCGATAATTAATAAAGTAGAACCTCCCACCTCCCCTACTTTCCAATGTCATCTTTCTCCGTGTTCTCTTCCCCAATACCTATCTACTGCTTCCCTGCGAGATCTCGTTCCTCGATTGTGGGCATCTTGTCTCACGAAATCTTGAAAGCGCCAACTTTGCGCCCGAGGCATCCTTCCGCTTCACTCACTTCAGCCTTTGGGCAAATTATACTCCCCCCTCCCCAACCCCACCTGCCTGGGCAACAACACTGTCTCTCCCGCTAGCCTGAACCGAGTCTACGATTGCTCACACAGCCAATTCGAGCCTGCCCCCGCCTTTCACACCCCCTTTTTCGCTCACTTCCACCCCCTCACTCTCACAATGGCCGACACAATGTCACTCAACAGCCTAAGCAGCGCGCTGCCAGTCCTGCACGTGGACATGAGCCTTGACGAAATCGAAGACCAAGCCGTAACGCCCTGGTTCAGCTTCAGCACTGCCATGCCCGAGCAACCGCTCCCCGAGCTCGCAGAGCGGCCCCACATGACCACCGAGCGCCTGGTGATCCGGCCCATCACGCTCGATGACCTGGACAACCTGTACGCCCTGCGCAAGATCGAGGAGATCCAAAAGCACTCCAAGACGCGCGGCCGCGCGGACGCGAGCATTGAGGAGACCAAGGCCGGCATCGAGGAGCTCATCGAGCACCAGTGGGACCAGTGGTACTTTGGCGCGTTCCTCAAGACGACGGGCGAGATGATTGGCGAGGGCGGCCTGCCTAGCTGCACCACCATGACGAGTTCGTTGTGCGGATGGCCCGAGGCCGAGTTCCTGGTCAAGCCGCAGTACTGGCGGCAGGGGTACGGCACCGAGATGTTCAATGCGATTATCGGCTCGTGGTGGGATCTGCCGAGGGCGTGGCGAAGGCTGCAGGTGATGCCGAAGCTGGTGCAGGGCCTTGATGCGGGCAGTGAGCTGCCGGAGAGCATTGTCTTTCAGTGGGAGGGCGGTAATGAGCAGGCGCGCATGTTTTTCGCAAAGGTCGCGAGCCAACTACCGGCGGCGGCGGAGGGTGCTATCGAGTCCCGGGATACGAGGCCGGGAAGGGAAGGGAATGTGGTGAGGTGGACGGGTACGCTGGCGATAAACCCAAGGCAACCGCCGCCAAAAGATGAAGGTTCGGATGATGAAGATTAAGACAATGCAAGACTGTAGCTAGGGATTCTGATGATTATTGGAAAGGTCCTTTCAAGAGAGCTGCGTCCTCAAAGCATTGTGCGCCAAGGTTCCATAAGGCATAGCCGGGAGTTCGATTATTCGTGGTCATAATTTCTGAATTTCAACTTGTTTGGGAAGCTATACCTGATCTTCACAGCAGATCGAACTTGCTCGTGCGTCTGTCGCGTAGATCAGATATAGTGACCCAAAGCTTAGCTCGGCGCTAACACAAACAAGGCTGTCACTAAGATGCGGGTCTAGCGTCAGCCTTGTGTAAGAGTGCTGCTAGCCTGAGATTTTCGACCCATCATCTAGGTGCCTGTAGCTGATTAACTTAAGAAATGGCATTCCCAATCAAATGCACGACTTAGGTCGAGCTGATTTGTAGCTTGCCTCGACGAGCCCAGTCCTCAGGGCGCTGACAAGGACCGTCCAGTTGATCAGGGGTGAGGTGGGCGTGAGAGCTAGACACAGTCAAATATCAACCATGATGTTGCCGAGAACTGAAATAGTCACCCAACCTGAAGAATCCAATTGTACTGGTCCATGCTTAGGAGTGACCTGCGTGGCTCGCGAGACTTGAATGGTCGCAGGTGAGGGCTCACGGACGATCTGGATGCAACCTGGTGCACCGAAGACCAGGAGCATGAGATTGACGAGCTTGGGCGCCGGGACCTTTTCTCTCGCAATGGTGTCAAGATCAGTACTTACAAGTAGGTGCCTCGTATAAGTGACTCGGCGCAGTAATCCTGCAAGCTCGAATGCTGCGACCGAAGGTTGTCCAGTAGACAAATGGTGCTTCGAGACCCAGCTCAGCGATAGCTTTGCTCCCAGGTCTAAGGTAATGCCACATAGATGCTGATATAATCTCCGCCCTCAAGTGGTACGATAGTGTCTTACAATGAAAATCAAAGTCAGCGTGGCGCCGTCAGCGTGGCGTCGTTGGCGTGGCGCTCGTGCATTTGCTCAGGTGGATACCGATCTTCAGCTCCATAAGATCTTAGGCAACGCAGTCTTCCAAACGTCTGCAGACTTCTCCAGGATTTCCTCTAACTTTCCTTACCCTCTTGTCTTTCTGTGCCGAAGCTCTTCGGCTAATTGTTGGTCGTCTCAGCCTTCTAGGCGGGATATTCACCCACCGGTTTACCATGGCAACGACTACTGTCTCCTCGCCAACACTTCTTTCGTCATGGACGGCTGCCACCCCATCTGCGTGTCCGAACTTGAACCCAGACGAATACTGGATATGGGACTCTGGCAACGGAGCAGCGCAGCAAGGCACCGTTCTCGGCGGACCATCCCAAACAACAAATGGCTGTCTTCCTCCGGACTGGGACGGGCATGTGACCTACATTGGCTCCGGATGTCCGTCTGGATTTGCAAGTGCGTGCGGTGGGACACAAGGGTCAGCTTACACCTGCTGCCCAACTGCTTATGCCTTCAGCTGCGCGGTGCCAGCTACAGGCAGCACTTATCCAAACGTATACGCATCCACGTTACGCTGCATTTCGCAGTACACCTCAACCCGCACAGCTCCAGTTACGCGATGGACTATGCAACAAGGACCAGCAGCGACAAGTGTACAGACGCTCAACCTCACATCTCCGAACCACTTGTTTGCGTTGGCCATTGTTTATATGACACCGACTTCGACCTCATCTGACACATCACCAACCGCGTCATCATCACCTTCTCCGAGTGGTGGATCGAGCACGGAATCCAATGGTCTCGGGGCTGGAGCTAGTGCTGGCATCGGGATAGGGGTGGGTCTGGGACTTATCCTGATTGCTTTGCTTGGGTGGTTAGTTTATCGAAAGAGAGCCAGTCGTCTCTCACGGGTCCAATCGTCGAACAGGTCGTTGAAGCCTCTTCCGGTAGACGAAGAGAGGAGATATGGTGTCACCGCTGGTCCAATCGAGGCTCCCGTTAAGAGGAGCCGTGCTCAAGCTGATCACACTACGGGACTTTCTGAGCTTCCGGAGTATCGTTCGGAGCTTCAGTAAAAGGGATCTCAAATGTGGGATGTCTGTGCTTTTCCAGAGCTGACGTTGCTCAGCCTACCCATAAAGTACGCGGCTAGCTGTTGGCTGGAGAGGAGGTGGGGTTTCGAGATTTTGTGGATGTTGGACATTCCAACCAACGGTAAACGGCTCGCAAGATACTCAAGAGCGGAAGTTTGGTCCACACAGAGATAGTCATGTCAAAATCGCAATTAGCATTGGTGATTTCTGGCGGGCAACTGACCGTGTCTTGAGCCCTGGAAACGCTGGTCCCGACTGGGGAGACATCCTGAAGTCGAAGCCAGCGGGGTCGACGTACGCAGGCCCTGCGCAGTAGGGTGAGTTAGCATGTAGATTGTACGAGAAGGATGACCATTTCGGTAACTAGCAATGAGTCCGCGGCAGCTCTTCCTATCTTTTCAGCGCAGTTGTGCTCCCAGTTGTGAGCGTGAGCTCGGCACCCGGGTTTGCTCATCAATCTGAACTTCAGGAAGTTCACCACTCTTCGTATGGATAGATCTTGAAGCTGCGTCTAATTACTGACCACCCATCAATGCTGACAAGGCATGCGTGGTAATGGGTGCCACCTCCGGCTTGGGCCGCGAAAACCGCAAGCAGCTACTCTCCAAGAGGCTGTCGACGCGCATCAGCAACGCTATCAGCCCAGTTATGGTGAGCAGTACCAACGTCAAAGATATCTTTCGTGGTCCTTGGTATCGTCAAGCTCATCACGGCTTTCGCAGCTCGCAGTGTTGAGCAAGCAGCCTGGGCACATGAAGGTGCACTCGCGGTGAAAGGGAACGAGAGCCACGGCGGGTTCTGCGTCGAGTGGGAGGTTTATCTGTAAGTTTATTCTCACTTCGTCCTGAGTCCCGTCCAGTAACTACTTAGGCCGGCTTACCATTTTCTGCCTGTCTAGCTTTCATCCCATGGTGGACACTGTCTAGGGCAAGCAGACGGCGGACAGGGTGTCGGTGGGAGGGGTCTCTGCAGGGGTCTCTGAAGAGGTTCCCAAAGGATCTGACATTTGCGAGGGTGAAAGGCGTGATAGATTTTTGCTAATGCAGTCTAAAAAAGGCATAGGATTTAGTCCATTATCGACGCATCTCATCTTGTATCGGAGCGCCAAAAGATAGTCGTAACATGGATGATCTCGCCACTGGATGGCAGCACTGCTCGTCGCAAAGAGTGGAGTATGGCGAGAGAGTATTTACAGGAATCATGAGAAGTCGACTGTGCGATGGTAAGAATTGAGTAAATGCGCGTTCGTACATGACGCGAATCCTATGGCTGCGGACCTGGGGACCGTGTGTACAGACTCACCGACCGCGAGACGGAGGTGAATTTAGATATGGCGTTGAAAGGGTTAGGGTCTGAACTACCCACATCCGCTACAGGGACAGGGGCACCCTTTGCTCTAGCAGGGGTCTGAGGTCGAAGTTGCCCAGGTATGGCTGGCTGCTCGTAACGAACACCTGTGCTTGCCCGACCACATCTCCCTTGCAACAACCACTGTTTTCAACATCCAATACTTCCTGCAGCTCCGCTTTAAGCTCACCTCGATTAGAAGCCCCAGTTGCGTTAAGCACTCGTCCATTCAACGACCAACAGCCTGCTTCTCCCACCCAAAGCAGCCATGGCCGATGACAAGGCGCGCGCCGACAAAGTCGCCGCAGCCCGCAAGAAGGCCGCGCTAAAGAAGGCATCCGAAGTAAAGGGGAAGAAGGGCAAGGCCACCGCGGCCTCAACAAAAGAGGACGATACCGCCGCAGCTGCATCCTCAGACCCAGCAGATGAGCCCAAGGAAGACGAAGCACCCGCCGAGGAGGGCGTACCCACACCAGCCGAGACCGAACCGCAAGAGCCCGCACCCACAACCGCCGCGCCAGCAGACGAGCCGGCTCCGGCCGCCGCTGCTGTCGTTCGGTCATCGTCAGACTCCACCGCGGCCCTCGAAGCGAAGCTCGCCGAGCTCGAGAAAGAATGCGAGGCAGCAAAGTCGGCGCGCGACGAGGCGCAGCTCATGTCAGAAGCCCTGGAAAAGAAGGTCGCGTCGCTGGAGATGCTCCGCACCGAGGACGAGTCACAGATCAGCCGGCTGGAGAAGGACCTCGCCGAGGCGCGCAACGAGACGACCGACGCGCAGGACAAGCTGCAGAAGTCCGAGGCGGAGGTGCTCCGGCTCAGCAAGAAGGAGGCGCAGGACGGTGGCGGCACAGACAACGACCACCTGGACGAGCTCGAGGACGAGGAGCGACAGAAGCTGCAGGCGCGGATCCGGGAGCTCGAGGCGGAGAACACGGATCTGCGGCGGGGGATTTGGGTGGACAAGCGGAGGGAGTTGCAGCCTGGGATGGACGACGCCTTCACGAATGTGGATCTGGGCGGAGCGTCCTCGCCGGGTGCACACAGGAAGCCAAGCGGGTTTGGGGACTTCTTTACTACGGGATTGAATGCTCTGACTGGCGCGAGCGGCCAGCATGAGCACGATGACGACGGGTTCCTCGACGACGATGACGAGTTTGACGAGGAAGCGTTCAGGAAGGCACAGGAGGATGCTGCTAAGGCGAGGATCGAGAGGATCCGAGAGGTCAAGCGCAGTCTTACAAAGTGGACTAACTGGAGGCTGGACCTCGTCGAAGCCCGGGCTGGGGGAGGTGAGGGCATAGGGGAGATTTTTGAGGTATAGCCTTAGATATGATACCAACTCCCTGCTTCGTCCAGATAGCACAAGAACATGATTGATAGATAAAATTGAACGATATAATTATGGTCATCGAAAACTCTTGGACTTGCGCCAACGACCTTCAGAAGACCTTCCAAAGCGCTTCGGTCGATCTTATCTCGGACGTAGAGACAATATTTGTGTACTTGCCTACAAAATGTCCCAAGCCCAGCGCGACGGCGAGCAAAGCTGGTCTATACTACGAGATAATGACCCTTGTGGGGAAAGGCCATGCGATACAGGGATGTCCCTACTCGAACGAAATGCGCTAGGGTGGACAGCTTTTCGCGCACGCGGCAGCTGCCCAAATCGACCCGCCGCGTCAATTTTGACCGACATCCTCAAAACAACATCACGGCACCGTTACGCGCACCAGGACCTCTCATCTTCAGAAACAGCACTTGCGGGCATTTGCACAGGGTGGTGAGTTCAACACCATGCACAGTCTTAGGCTTCGTCTTCCTTCACCACCACCTACCCACCTACCACTGGCAGTTGACGCCCATCGTCCCAAAATTGCATCTTCTAACATGACGCTGCAGCTTAATCTCTGCTCGATTGAGCTCCCATCACAATCGCATCTACTCTTGTAGGGATAGAGTACAGCAATCGTGCTATTTGCACCTACCCTAGTCTTCTTGGTGATCCCCAGCCTCAGATCGCTTGCAAGCCTCCAGCCGGAACTCAAACCATTCAAGCTCGAGTTGTTGAAAGCGCCTATCGTCTGCTCGCCAAGATATCGTCTTTGTCGAGCATACGCAGTCTTGGTGGCGACTCCGTCTCGTCCAGGTCTGAGCCTCGTGAACCAAGTTCGGGATTCATTCCACCAAAATTCTCAGTCCTGCCACAGGGTACTCTCCTAGCCCTACACGATATTCTTCAACCGCAAGCGGACTCGCTTCGTTACGCTCACCCACATCCTGACGCCCGTATGGACGCAAACATGACGGCCTTGCACCAGGCCACCGCCGCGAACGCCATGCAGCAAGTGGCCCCGCAGCCGCCAACCCCGACTTCAGGAGCCGGCCGTCCACCCAGTGTCGATCGCCAGGTGCTTGTGGACAACCGTCGCTTCCTGAAGCTGGAGGAGAATGTGAATAAGCTCCTCGAGTTAACGCAGCTCATGATGAATCGCCAGATCGAGCTCAACGACCGCCACATGCAACGCGAGAACCAGCTGCAGAACCAGCTCAACTTCACCGAGCAACGGCTGCAACTGGCCCTTGAGAACGGCGCCGAGGGCGAGGCTGCCGAGGGCGAGGATGAAGACGAGGAAGAGGAAGATGAACAGGCTCCGCCAGACATGGCATACCCCCCGCTCGGCATGCAGTTCCGCCCCAACTTTGGCGCGCAAAAGGCGTTGGAGGGTCTGCTCGACAACATCAACCTGTGGGCCAAGGAGCACGGCTACAAGTGCGCCACGCTGCGGTCGACCCAGAAGACAGGCGAAAGGGTCCGCGTTGCCATTCGCTGTGCTCTGGGCGGTGAGGCGCGTTACAAGATCCAGGACGAGAACGGAGAGGCCATGATCCGTACAAAGAGCGGCCAGCTGCGGAAACCCTATCGGAAGCGCACGAGCAAGAAGACGGGCTGTGAATTTGGCTTCATCCTGGGCGAGACGGGCCAGAACACGAACATCTTCGAGGTTCGGTATCATCCCAATGGGTCGCCGCCTCATAACCACCCGCCCATGGACCTCTAGGAGCTGGACCCGGAAGAATGGCCGTTATGCTCTTCGGAGGGCGGTCCATCAAAGCGGTCTTCGAGGATGCCGGAAGAGGAAATGGCGCGCATATGGCAAGCACTGAATCTGGCGCCTCAGCATGGCAGACGGAGAAGCGGCAGCCGCAATGGCAGCAGGCGCAAAGGGGGCAGGCGGAATGGTGTAAGAAGCATGCATGTCCGGTGCAAGAACTTCAGGTGGAAAAATCTGCGACGCAGCAAGCCCTAACGCAAGAGGTCCTGACCCTAAGATTTCTGGCTCAAGAGTCTCCGACGCAAGATTCTGAGGGGCAATTCACAATCACTCCTCTCTTCTTCGTCTGATGAGCGGGAGATGGACTGACTAAATTTTCTACAGCTTCCTTGCTGTTGGACGGTTAGCGGACGATGAGCAGATGCATTGGTCGCCGGGCACTGGGTCCGAATTCTGAGTCGCCAGCGGTATCTTGGTCAATGAGGCGGTTCCCCGGTCAGATCGGTCTTGATTTGCGTCTCGGCGTCTTGAGTCTCCGCTGGGAAGGGGGCGTTCTTTGTGGAATGAGGAGTCTGTTCCATATGTTCGTTTTTTCGCACATCAATATAGCATGCACATGGGTATTGATCACGGACCGAACAAATTGGTCACGTAATACATTCTTGTTCATCACATCCGTGGCCCCTTGTGAGAGAGCGAGCAAGCATAGTACTGTTGGCTGAAATGACGGCTGGTTCTGGGTACAGTACATTGCTCAGGCATCGAAAGGTCTTGCGGGTGCATATGGCGAGGTCTCTTTTCGAGCCGCGTGAAGCGCACTGAATTCGAGATTCGGCCAGCAAAAGACTTTTCCGCAAGAGCAAATGCTGTACGGTACATCTTCACACAAAGCTGCCAAGTTGGCACACAACCCTCCCGTGGACGGCGATCAGCGCGGACCGTTGCGAGCGGCGCAAATCGCTCTTGGCCGAAGGTCAGATGAACTATAGTCTGTATTGGGAAGATCATCTGTGTTATCAAGCGGATGGGAAAAAGCTTATGATGATCACTGCATACAATGGCGGCCAACGGCGGATTTCACAGATATACTGTAGAGAGGGGCAAGGCGTTTGGCCCCTCTCTGCGCCACCTGTATAGCTACGATCAGCCACCTACAGTCGTTATGTCCTCGGCCTATGCTCTCTTCATGGAGTATTTTCAGCCCTGAACTGTGACCCGCGTCACCAGGCTCTTCGTGTGGGATCGCTTGAGCTCCCACGCCGGGCATTTCTCAAGTCATTCCTTCTTCCCACCCGCTGCGGTGCAGATAACTCTTAGCAAATCACGTAAGTATATTCACAGCTTCCGGGCTCGATACAAGAAGGCCTTCATATACCATCCCTTGGACCAACAAAATCCCACAAATCCACCTCTTCCAACTCCACCCTCCGCCATACCCCCTCAGCGAGGAGCACCCTCTCACAGCCACCCTCCAAATCGTCGACATTGACTCGTCCCCCTCCTTCCAAGCCCTCTCCTACGTTTGGGGCGACGACACAGCAGCCCACAAGCTCCACATACACCCCGACAACCAAACCATCCTTGTAAGACCCAACCTCCACCCGGACGAGCTCTTCCTCCACACCGCTTCCCTAACCACCCAAATCGCATCCAGCTACCTCTGGATCAACCAGCTCTGCATCAACCAGTCCTCCATCGCGCAAAGCACCCGAGTATAGCGGGGAGAGATCGCCCGGGCGATCGCAGACGTTCCGATCGTGCCCGAGGCGACTGGTGCGGGTACGGGGGCCAGCGATTCGCAGGCTAACGGGGAGGGGGGATTAGGGGCTAGCTACCGGAGCAGAGGCTGCTAGAGGTGGGTTATTGGGTTGTCGTTTGTGTGGTAGATTGTGTATAAAGTGCTGAAGCACGAGGGAAATGGGAGGAATAAATCGCGGATCGTGGTGTCGTTGTTCAATAGGGTGAGAAGGGAGGGACAGGTAGAGTGTGATGTAGATATGGACATTGGGGATGCGCTGGGTCAATTGACTGCTGGCACGGTTAGTTAGGTCGTTGCGCAAGGTTGCTGAGTCGATGGACCGGAATCCGAAGTGATTGAAGGTGGCGGCGCGGAGAGAGAAGTTCAGGCCGGGGCCGGATACAAATCTGGATGATTTCAAATGCTACGTAGACAGACTGCCTAGTCAACATGAAGTCGTTGCTGGGAGGCATCCCAAAAGAAGATGACACTTGAGGTAGCAAAGGGCCGGAGGGGATACGGAGAAGACTGAGCTCATCATCTATTGCCCGTGTGGGTGTCAGTCTGCACAACATGGTACCAAGAGCAGTGGGAACGGAAGGTACTGGAGAACATCTTTTGAAGAGGTGTATTCATTCATTCACCACAGGGCAGACAACCTCAGCAATATTGAGGCCTCTTCGCCCTGGGCCCTCCGAATCCCATTTCAGTCCCTTCCCGCTTGAGGCAGGGAGAACTAAGTCTTAATATATACACAATAGAAGTTAAGAGTTTCTATGCGGGCATGATCATCGTGATATCCCCACCCCGTCCTTCAAAAAGAAGAAGTAAATGCCATAAAAATGGACGGGGCCTCATAAAGGGGAGGTTTGAACCGTTCGAAAAGAATGAATGCGCCCGAGGAACTCATCATGAGTTGCCGGCGGAGTTGGGTTCGTGTTGTTGTGGGTAGAAGCGAATATTTGTCCCATCGAAGGATTTCTTTTTTGGATAGCCACCCACCCTTGACGCCATTTTGTGTGAAATGTTTCCGTCCTGACCACGCATGGAAAGGTATCACCACCCATGAAATGGGCGGTAGGTAGTGCACCACAACCACCCGCCAAGTCGAGAAAAAGGGAATTCGTCAAGCGGCCTTCTCTCATACTCCAGGAGAAGAGACAGGCCACCGATGCAAGCTCGCAAGCAACTCCTCTAAACCGACGAGATCGAGGACAGCACCCACGTCAAGCCAGCATTGTCGTGCATGCCGCCATCGTCAGTCGTGTACCCCAGCGCCTCGTACACATCCGTCGCCACGTCGATGTGGTCCTCCGGGCAGCCCATGCACTTGTCCTGCGCAATGGCATTGACCGTCTTGCCGTTGGCGGTGATGGTCATGGGCGTGCCCATGCCGTCGGCGCCGCAGTCGAGCACGTTGGGGTTCACGGCCACGTACATCTTGCCAGGCTGGTAGACCTGCCCACACGCGCCATACGCGCCGTCCGTGGGGCCGATCCACGTGATCTTGCCGCTGAAGCTGTGGCCTGACACCGACGTCGCGGGTGTCGAGGCGGCCACGGGCGTCTCGCTGGAGGTGGGGGTCTCCGCAACCACGGGGGTCTCCGCAACCACGGGGGTCTCCGCAACCACGGGGGTCTCGCTGGTGCTGGGCGTGGGCGTCTCAACCACCACGGGGGCGACGTAGGCGGGCTCTGTGGTGGTGGGTGCCGCGGGCGCAACGTACGGCGCAACGTAGACGGAGGAGCTGGAGGTGGTTTCCTCTGCGGGCTTCGCGGCGGCGACTGGCTGGGTAGTCGGGGTAGTAGCGGTGCTCGGCAGGATGGTGGAGGCGCCCTCGAAGAATTGGCCGGCGTCCGGGGTGGAGTAGGCGACGACGGTCTGGAGGGTGGTCGGGGTGCCGGTGGGGGCGCCCTCTGTGACCCACTCCGTGGTAGTGGCATCAATGATCTCGATAACGGTCTCGGTGACCCATTCGATGACATAGTCTGTTGCAAGCACACGCTTCTCGGGGAGGTGCGCGTGCTGGTGTTCCATGCGCGCAGGGTGAAGGTGTGCGTGTTGGTGGCCGTGGGGCTGGGCGGCGGCTGTGGAGGCCAGGGCCGCGAGAATTGCGTTTGAGGACTTCATGATGCTGGATGTGCTGGAAGAAAAGAGTTCTCAAGACTTTTGGATATCTGTTCTTGTTTTTATTTCGGTACGGCGAATGTAAGTAAGGCTACTGGGCCTGGCCTGAGGTTGAGGCTTGGTTACGGCTGGAATGTGTGCCTTCCGTTGCGGCTTTGGTCACTTGGTGTGAGATTGTTCTAGACTGTGTGTCGAACACTGTTGATGCTTTGTGAAAAATGAAGGCGAGCACTGCTCGTTGCTGACTTCGAATGAAGGAATGGATGAAGGAAAGCCAAGAGGGCTGACAGTCTTCAAGAGAGAGTGTGGTGGGAGCGGTAGTGAGAGAGGGTTGGGGTAGGAAGCAAAAAGGAACAATCTAGGAAAACAAGGCCAAGGGGGACTGCCATTTATGACAGGAGGTCACAAGAAGGCGGTGGTCAGCCTTCGGGGCTATTTGCGCATGCAGCCAGCCAAACGGGGAGAACGGAACACAGATGGGGGAAGGGGTCCCTTAGGCCAGTTGAGGCCAATACCCACGACCTTGTAGCATGTGCCAGTGCAAGTGCCAGTGCCAGTGCCAGTGCAACTTGCAAGGGCCAAGAACCCAGATTCGAGGATGCTGATGAAGGATGCAGCGCGCCATCGACCCACAGAATACTTAAAACCAATGGGGCAATGTGCAAAACGACAAGTGACAAAAGCGCCGAAGAAAGAGGCTTGGACCGTGGCCCCGCTTTGGCGACTTTGTCCCCGCTTTGACCTGGCCCAATTTCACAAGCAATTGCTTGTTCAAAATGTGCAGCACTCACACTTGACAGAGTAAACAAGAACCGAGCCTTTGAAACGGGCCACAAAAACGGGGGCAACGTTAGGGGCATTTTGAGACGAGCCTGCTGCAAAGTCAACAGGTCAGTGCCTCGGGCGGGTGCAGAGCAGGCCAGTTGGGGTCGAAATAAGACTCACTGCCAACTACCTAGGTAGTCTCTGCTTACTGAAGGAGACCAGCTTGACCAGTCACCACACCAGCAGCAAGAAAGAAGAAGAAGAGGCAGAGGAACGACGTGGAAAGTCTCGGACATTTGCTGCTGCCATGACGGTACTGGGCGGCTGCGCAAGCCCTGCGCCAAACCTTGGAATGTTTCCCACATCTGCGGTGATCTGCAAGGTACGGCCGCTTATCCCTGTCGATAATCAGGCACAGCTAAGTCGAGGTCGTATCGCTCGACAAGGCCCTCCCAGCCAGGTTTTTGCAGCTCAAATTCTGGCGCCATGTGGCAGTCCAGGGGGGAGCAGCCACAGCCACATCAGCGCCGAGAGTTACCCACTCGCCGGCCAGAGTCGAGTACGGGAAGAAGGGAGAAGCCCTTCCCGCCCCGTAAGCAAAGGCGTTCGGACGAAAAGACTCGAGCCAATGATAATCAAAAGAGATTGTAGCCTGGGGAGTCGTGGTTTTGCCCAACATGCTGGGTGCCCCCGGTCGATCCTCAAGAAGTGGAAAGATGACATTTCCCTTGGACCAAGCATGCGCTGCAGGCTCCTCGCCAGTGCTCCGCGGAAGTTTCTGGGCGGCATAACAGCGAGGGGCACCATGGCGGCAGGGGTAAAAGGTTAATGAGTGGACCTGGCCCCAAGCATCGTTGACTCGTTCTGCCTTTTTACCCATGCGCGTTGTGGTAAAGATTGTGTAAACCGCACGTCAGTGAGGCAACAAAAAAGAAGAGAAAAAACTCTGAGCTGCAGAAAGGGAAAAAAACCTTTCCTGCATCTTGCATCGCTGATCTTCGCGCGATACTAGTCTTGCTAGTCAAAGTTCTTGGTCCTAGCAGCGAATAGAAGTCATGCCGGTTTGCGGCCCAGCAGCGTTGAACCTTGAGTGGAGTTGGATGATGTGATGCAGTGCAACGAATTGTGTTCGTCCCACAATTTCTTTGGGTCCACGGCAGCAACGGTCGGTCGTGCGGCCCGCTGGCTAGCCTTTGCGACTTTGTGTGTTGTTTGTTGCAGGTGTGCTGTTTTTAGTAATGACAAATGCCAACCTTGTGCTTTTTCCCCTTTGGGGATTGGCTCAAAAGGCGTGGCCCCTTTCACACTGCATGCATGCACTGGTTTTGCGCAGCACCTTAGGAGCGCTTGTCAGCAGCTGGCTAACTACTACGGGTTTGGGCAACTGAACATTCCGCGCATCTCGCTCGAGAATCCTGGTACGGAGTACGGAATACTTCCAAGGCTGTTGTTTCCCTCTTAAGTGTGCAGCAATATCCTGGAACTCACCGATGCGGGGCCGCGGCGGTGTCAAAGAGCCTAGATGAATTTTGACCGAGACTAGGCCACTGGCGCGTTCTCTCGCGGAACGAAGAAGGTGCCTGGGTAGTAACTTCGTCGATTGCCAGCGTTCGCATCATCGCTTTGAGAGAGGGGTTGCTGTCAGCTGGGCTGTCGATACCCGTGCGGTCATTGCCCTCGTTTCTTTGCTCCTCCTCTCGGAACGAGTGGTTCTCACATGCTGCCAGATAGTGAGACTAATGAGTGAGCATGTGAGTTTCTGCTGACCGCCAAACCAACCTTCTTTGTCTCCTACTAAGTCTCACCGTCTGTGGGTTGACACCACAGGATACAAGTCGCTGAACCTAGGGCCTCAGGGCCTCCACGCTCGTTGTCTCATTCATCAACCAGCCGCTGCAAAGGCCGTCTGACACTGAGACGACAAGTTAGGCTTCCGTAGAGGGCTCCGCGGCTCCACTACACTCCACCTCGGAGCGGTGCCCAGCAAAAAAAAAGACCAAAAACATATAGCACCGGGTATTCGCTAATGGTCACCCACTTAACTACTAATCCAGCCCTCAGCGGCTTATTTAGGGGAGAGCGGACGGGATCCCAAGTTCTCCGCTGGGTATGGCCATATGTACTGGCAGTTGCAACTCCGAGGTTCATAATTCAGCGTTGTCCGCCATCTACCTTCTCCACGATAATGTGGTTTGTGGGAATGATCCAAGTGAGCCGAGTCGGGCCGAGCTTACTACCAACTAAAAAAATTGGCCAGGAAGCTGAGCCTAAGGGTTGGGCTCGCCCGGCTCGGTCCAAACAAAAACGGTGCCATTTCAATTTGCGCAGTTCGTTACTTGCATCACCCCAGCTTTTATACTACCCATAGATAAATGTATACTGTTTTACCTTGAGGATCATTTCTCACAATGTCTGTTACTTATTCCTCTTCCCTGGGTTCTTTTGTTCCAAGCGTAATGTTAACAGCTTTGAAATACGTATTTGGGTGCTTGCAGCCGAGCGCAATCTAGATCCCCGAGGCTGTTCAGCCTCGTCACTGCCAACACTGCTTCGCACGTTGGCTAGTGCTAAGAGCTGTTGCTGAACAGGGTAGGTATGGTGAACTAAGGAGACGGGACGTGGGAATTGGGCGAGCTAATGCTTTTTTGCGCGACTGTGGTGGTGGGCTGGGAGAGATGGGGGAAGAGGGAGGAGGTGAGTGGTGCCCTAGCAGAATCCACAGATGTATACAATGTGGAGAGAACTAGTGAGACAAGCAATATAGTATCATAAGGTTATGCCCCCCCCCCTTTTTTTTTTTTGTCCTCCTGTCAAGCTAGAAACAATAATTGAACCTCAGTGATGCTGTCAATGCAACGCGCTGGGTGTCCATGCTCACTTTTCCCTGTCAGCCCATGGCATCAGGTCTTTCAACAATTTGATTTCGTGGAGTTGGGTGTATAGGTCCTATCAGTTGCGATTGTAACGCACCTACCTGTGATACTTAGGGCAAAGCAGGTAGTAGAGGGATTTCCCAATTTGCCCAAGGTTACAGATCTATACCTTAGCACAAGCTAAGCCGGGAGCCATAGGAAATTTCGATTTCAGATTTATTTATTGATGTTGCTCTTCGTAATCCAGGTATTGTTGTCCAACGAGATATACAACAATCTACCTAAGTAGTTAGATCATCGAGATTACACGAAGGACTAGGAGAATATGTGTGGGTCGGCTGTATGTGCTCGAGAGCACTCTCCGGGTTGAATGATGCTTGGGCGGAGCGCGCTATGCTCAAAATAATTGTTGACCAACATTTCTGCTTCCCAGATGTGGCAGTATGGGCGTCGCTGATCCTAGATCTAGCACATTGCAAAGGCTGGTGGTGCCTACTTGTTTGTTTGTGTTTTGCAGGATATCAAGACTCAAAGGTGCTGTCACCGTCGCAAGACACGAGAGAAGATCGTTGGACCACCCAGTAGCAATGTAGCATGAGTTATACTTTTTTGAAACCACAGAGGATATTCCCCTCATCTATGCTGGATCCCCCATACCGTCCCGGCTATATCTCCTCCTATGCTTCCCATGCTGCTCACTTCGTCTATGTCTATCCACTTGTACCTCTTCGTTCTTCACCCTTTGATCCTTCCCATCACCAATCATCTGACCAGTTTGCACGTCCGGAACATCTTCACGCCCATGTAACATCCAAAACGGCATCCCAATCAACAGCGCCGCACCCACAATGTTCCCGAACTTCATCGGAGCTACAATCTGATGAATAGCCCGTCCTATGCCAATTTTCATCTCATTGAACGTCCCAATAGGAATCATGAGGTAATTCGCAATCGAATGCTGTTACTTAAAGCCACAATCACCATGGCCCAGATGGGAATCCATATCGCGCACACCTTGGACACAAACTCCACCGAGCCCACGGATATAGAAAAACACCAGTGCCACGAACAAATTGCACCCGACGCCCCGCGGAAAACTCACACCGCAATCCACGTAGACCCGGCTCTCAGCCTGCGTGACAGCATACGAGCGTTGCATGTCCGTGTCGAGCACATCGCTCCACCAGCACAGGAACACGGCGGGGGTGAAGAGCTCGCCGGCGGCGTTGAACACACAAGTGGCGACTGTCATGGTACGGCACGAGTCATGGCTCTACTGTTATACATATTCCCACCAGGCGGACGCCTGGTGATAGCTACTCCTTCTCTCTTTGCGTTACAACAAGTTCTTCACCTAGTCCCAAGTTCTTGCCATACTGTGCCGTGACAGCGACCATGTTCTTCAGTAGAGCCAGCACAACTGGTTCTGCGCTGTAAGGGGTCGTGTAGGTCATGACGAACATGTTGCACGTGCACAGACAAGCTCCATGTTCGTCAGAGTGATGGGGACGAAGCTGAGCGGAAATAGGGTAGGCCCGTGGAACGGGCGAGCCGCTGATGACGATGACGAGGTCGATCATCCCGCCGAGGGGGAGGAACACGCCGCCGAGGAAGGAACTTGAGGGCATGTTCGGTCCGGGTTAGGTGGAACTAGGCGATGCCGGTTTTGGTGGTTTAAGGTGCTGACTTGTTGGGCATTGGGAAGGGGGGGGGGGGGAAAGAAGCCGTTGCAACTTGCTAGACGACATGGTCGTACGTAGGCCGTGGCGTTGTGGCAGAGTGACAGCTGCCCTGCTTGAAGGTGGGCTAGAAGTCAAAGTATTGGGCATTCTAGACCTCTAGGCCCCGTGGGAGCAGATCGATGGGAACACCGCGCTCATATCCTCGTCGCTTTGAGTGAAGTCTATGCTCGGGTGACCGTAACCAGGACGTACTTGGATATCGTTATATTTAATCATGAAGTTTACAATCGTATCATGTTGGCCACCATGTCAAATTGGTCTCTCCTCAGGAATGATTGCGGTAGCCTTTCATATCTAGTGGGCCTGATAGGGTCCTCCAGCGGTCCCGTCATAACTACGCATCTTGCTGGAGACACATCCAGGAGCCTGCGATGGAAAATTTGGCCGAGGAGAACAGTTCATCATTCATCTGCTTTGTCTCATTCTCCAATGCCTCCTGAGTTCAGCTCGCGGTGACAAAACAAGAACCTCTAAGTGATGTCTCGCAGACTCGCATGAGCTGCGTCAAGCACCTGACCACTACTATGGCGCCGAAGATGAAACAGAGCACTACGTGGTCCCCATCCATCCGCCCGATCAGTAGTCGGGGGTTTCCGCAGCCTAGCTGGCCCCATAATGGCTGGTTTAGTATCTAAACCAGACCGAGCAATAAAGCTGCCCGACTGACATATCGCGTTGAACACTCCCCCAGCAAGAGACTGAAGGGCGTCGGGAAAGGCTTCTGATATGACTATATGGAAGACAATAGGCAAAACTGACTTGGCATGATGTCTAGAAGTCAAAAGCAAGAGAAGTATCAAGCGTATCTGCCTTTGGTCACCGGCATGTGCCGATCGGTGGAGACTTGTCTAAATACGACAGCGAGATCATAGCTACTACAAGGTAGCCAGGACATCTATGCAAAGAGGAGCCACCCTAAGCCCGCGCTCGAGATCATAGCCCTGATCCAGTCGAGTTCCTGAAGCAGTCTTGGGCCCTTTCTTCATACTTCCCATCTCACCACGGCTTATTATGGCGCATCTACTGCAATAGCGATCGTTTCAAAACCTTGGACACTTGGCCAAATCCGACTTATATTTGACAGCTTCACCCGAGTAGAACACCAAACAAGATCCCTACTACCTATCACAGCACATACGAAGGTGGTACAGGGCGTCGACCAGTACTGGCGGACCTTCTGCATTCGATTTCGGTATGCGGGCGGGTGAGACGGCTCGACACCTGGGCATGCACCCTGCAACCCCCTAATCACCACTTCCCGTGCAGCCGCGCTCAGTTCCACGTACTTTGACACGTAAGACTCGACGAAATCAACGCTCAAGTCTCAAAGCGTTGAATCTGCGAAGCAATCACATCACACGCGCCACATTCACACTCCGGACATCGCGCTCCGGTGGCGCGTGTCTAGCCTCACTCTGCTGTCACCTCGGAATCCGAGGCTCGGATTATGGACGCAAATAAGTTCTCACCACGCCGGTCGGTACTTCCTGCAATACTACCTCGTCGAGGGCGAGGCTTGAAACAACAGCATGTGCTGGGGCTCGCGAATGAGATACCGACGGAGGTCGTACGATGAATCTTGGGCCGGCTTAAGAGAGACCGACGGACGTCGTACGATGGATCTCGGGCAGGCTTTCGGAGATCGAACATCCCCAACGGAGCCGGCTTCAAAGCTTCAGCCGAGACCGAGCATGCTGATACTGCTCTTTTGTTACAGTAACATGCATCACACCCGTAATCCGATGAGCCATCACGAGAAACTCTGGCTAATCACCGGCAGAGGGTTTCAATGTTTGCAACTATCTCAAATCAAGACGCCCCTGCGAGAGCTTCCGCAGTGGTGATCGAGATTGGTCGGTCGTCGCCGAAAGTGATGGGACGCATCGCCGTTGATGACGGCGGCGCTTCCGCCTCTCCAATGGCCACGGTGAAGGAAGCTTCTTTCTTCGCCGCTTGGGTTCATAGGTCTTCATCGACCGAGGCTTCGTGATGCGTAGGCTCTAAACTTCGCATTTATAATGCATGCCCCAACAGGTTCGCGACAAGTAAGTACCTAGGTGGTCTTTTCGAAGGGCTCAGGCGAGCTACTCAAGAGAAAAAAAATGCTTTTGTGTGTTGTATATCTGCGAATGAGGGCCTGCGTTCAAAGCTCCAGCAACGAGTGGCTCGGTTCAGGGACGAGCCGTGCATCACAGCTTTAGCTCGTCCTGATACGCACGCGTATGTACCGAAGCTGTCCTGGTGAAGAAGCTTTTCCAACCCCAGACGATCCTTCTCTTGGCTGCAGATTTCCTGCTATTCTTAGGCGCGCGCTAGCCCTATCACTGCTGCCGCGACGGTCCGCGACTTCTCGAAGCCCTGTCGAACACATCTCACAAACTCTAATAAGCTCTCTCGAGGTCGCCGACCTGAAAGAGTTTAATAAAAATCCACGCGACCAATGTTTCGAGGTCCCCGTCGATCCCTTTCCAGTCGTGTCATCTGACGTGACGTCTGCCAAGTTGGGTCCAAGATCGGTGGTCGCAAGCACAGAGCAGCAAGATGCTTCGCAACAAAGTTCACGGAGGAGAATCTCCAAAACCTTCTCCTGCCCGGTGACCATATGGTGTGACGATGTAGTAGTCCGGAATTGCCGAGTCATGCCCAGTTGACGATCAGCCCAGAAGATATTTCCACATTGCGTGCTGGTCGCGAGCCAGTCGTGTCCTCGATTTGGTGACTTGCTCCAAGAGCACGGCAATATTCATCCTGTGCGATAGAGTCGTGATGCCTTCGTGGTACAAAGCATGGTGATATTTCTCGGGCTGGGTCAGGCACTGGGTTGTGTAGTTTGCAACAGCATCAAGAGATACCATTTTGACTTTCGCATGGCCAAGTCACCCAATCCAGGTCTCGGTGGCATGCGAACGTTCTGACAGCAGCACTCGGTGGCATCCTCAAGCCTATTGAAGTCTAACAAGTAGCTGTGACGTGCGCCCGCAGTACCAGTAGCATTCGTCCCAAAAGTTCCTGAGACTCGGGTACAAAAGCTACAAAAGATACAAACCCGCACTCAGGGTCCCTGTTGATCAGCTCCGACCCCCCCCCTACAAGTACCTTTTCGAGTCACTCGCTCCCTGCCCTCGTACCCTCCGTGTCGCGCCACGAAACCTTATTAAAAGGCAAGAAGGCCCGCACCCCATAGTCCGTACGGACTATACTTTGTATTCTTCACCATCTTGCTATACACTTTTTTGGGTTGAGGATCGCCGCCTCTTGGCGCGATTCCCGTCGCGCGGGATTTGGTACGGGCTTTGGTTCCAAACCTTCTTTCTCGGCCGTGGTTAGGGAGCCCCGGTCCGGATATGGGAGGAGGAGGAGGAGGGGCCCCTTAGCAGGCGGCAGGGTCGCGATGTGGTGGAACGCATTGAAGGAGGCGAATCTGTCAACCGATGCACCGGGAGTGGCGCCCTGTCTGTGGGGATGGTGAAGTGGCACCCCGGTTTTTTTTTTTTTTTTTTTGAAAACCTCCAGGATGTTGGCGGCGAGGGCGCAAGTTCGGCAAGTTGAAAAGGGAGCTGGATTCAAAGTGAATCCCGCGATGGGGTTTCCGCGGCTCCGTTCGTCCTCTTCCTCCTCCAGGCGCCCTCGAGCCATACTTTCTTGTCCCAAATGCTAACTCCGCACATTTCCCACAGAATCACGCGTTTTTGGCTACTTTACTTTGCTGCGACAAACCTATTCCCCGCCCAGATGAACTGGCGAAGCGTGCTGGTCCAGTCGTACGTCGCAACATTAATCACGGCTGGGAGACTGAAACTTAATATTGATATCGATCAGAGCAGGATCATCCTGCCGAGAGAGAGGTTTGATTGATGAGCCGCGACCTTGGCTCCATTCATTGTCCATCAATGTCACGATATCATGGCGCTATTGCGTCCAAATGGACAGACGGTGGTCGATGATCGCTCGCACATGAAGGAGGCGAAATGATCCTCTCTTGGCCATCGGGGAAGGTCAAACATCTGCTACTGCCGAAACTATGGACGTTACTCCCATGAATCTGTGGGTGAGATCCCGTTCTCCGTGCGACTTCAGGAGGTCTTCTGGTATGTATCTGTGCCCATGATCGAGCACTGCAGGTGCTTTGCCGTTTTGGCCTCTCTTGAATATCAACCAGTACCACTCACTGTACGGAGTATTGTCGGTAGAAGTCGCTTTGGCCTAGCGACTTGGGGTCCAAAAATCCACCAGGGATATCTGTTAGGATGCTGGAGTTCTTGGTGGCGATGAGTATCTCCCGCAGCGTCTGCTCGGGCCGCCTTGGCGTATTAATAGTTGGAGGACAGGATGGGGTAGACAGGCATCAGGGACTAGTGTATGTACAATACTTATGGAGTCTACTCCGTAGAGTGCTATCAATAGGTCACATCGCGTCAGCTAGTGGCTCTTTTGCCGTCTCATCATGTCATGAACCACTGCTTCATTGTTACTGCAGGAGTTTGTAGCGTGGCTGCGGTTGATCATGAACTGCATTGAGTCCATCTCTGACATCTGTACATCCGGAATTCGTAGGATTTATACTCCGTACTCCGTAGCTACCTAGGTACTACCGCGGGTAGAAGGCCGACACATACGGAATAATGTGATGAGCTCTCAGACAGTGCATCTTTGTGCCCATGACATTGGATGGATTTGGTGGGTAAGGGTCGTTCTCTGGGGCACTATCATGGTGATGGTACGCACGGTGACCGTCCCCCGCAAGCTGTCCCAAGGTTATTATACTGTAGTACACACAGCTGCCGGGTACTATCATCGTCAGTCATAGGCCGCTTTAACCCACTTTGATCGGTACCAAACAATATTCGTCTCACTCCTGGAAGAAAACTCTGGGCCAGATCTGGCTTAGCTGGAGATCTTGATCACAAGCACAACACCACTCTATGCGACTAATCCTATGCGACTAATCCCGGGGATGGTAATCCTGGCCCAACGGCATTCGTGCAGTATGTAACAGTACACAGTATATAGCACCTGGGGCTTGGTGTGCATCGTGGCAATTGGTGACCCTATCATCATACCTAGGTAGAGCTATTCGTTCTCCGTGCCCTGAACTCACGAAGCATATCCGTACCCTGAGCACACTGCGTACACTACTGACAGTTCCACTGGCAAAAAGACCTTGGCGTCACCAGATGCTGGCGGCGAATCTCCTCATCAGGAATTGCCCAACGAGCCTGTTTCTACTGCAGTGCATCTGCAACTCCCCGCGATGGGCGCTCCATTAAGTTTATACCTAGGTCGCGGGCCACGGTTTGATGCACACAACCCGAGTAAACTTTAGGGCGATGCCACCATCACCAGAAAAGCCGCGCGCCAACGGGAAGCTTGCCATCATCATCGACCCGACTTTGAGTTACTGTGACCGCCTGACCTGGCTTTGTGTTCACGGACTCATCTGTTGTGTGGGGGCCACGTGAAACATTGAAGGAGGGAACAGACGGAGATAGTGGCCTGATGTATACAAGAAATTGTTGGCATATAGCAGCAATCAAGAAGACTGTCTGTTCATAAACAATCTCGGCGCACCACTGCCCCCAGCCAGCGGCGTCTGCGCGTACGAGCTCTTAGCAGCGCCGGAGCCACTGCCGCTCGCATCGGAGTAGCTGGGCGCAACAGCAGCCTCGGCCAGTACTTCTTCGTCCAGGGTGATGGTCGAGTTGGCCGCCGTGACATGCCTAGAGTAGAGCAGCGTATCGGGCGTGGCATCCACCGACCCGCTCCCGGCCGCAGTGAACCCCCCAAACGTGAACGTCTCGTCCGTGGAGCCATACCCGCTGCTGACAGTGTTGTCCGCATACTGAAAGAAGTACGCCACGCCGTCCTTGGTGTTGTGCACAAGCGAGCCGCCCGCGAAGCCCATCCCATCCTCCTCCACCGCAAACGCCTCGAGGCCGTCGGGAAACACCGCCGCGCCCTCCACATACACCTCCTGGCCCTGAATCAGCTCCGCGAAGATGGTCAGGTTGCCCTCGGCCGAGTACGAGTAGCTCGTGTTGCAGTACAGCGGGTACCTGTATTCGGATTTGTACCCCGCGCCCGCACCACCCTCCGCCGCGTCCGTCCCGTGCGTCACAAAGTCATTGATCTGCGCAAAACCCTGCGCCCACACATAGCCTGCGTTGCTGTAGCTCAGGCTCTGCGCCCAGCCGACGGTGCTCGACTCGTTGCGGCGCGTAATGGTCGCTGAGACGGCGTAGGACCGCGAAACCGCCGTGTCGTACACTAGCGTCTCGTTGACCGTTCCATTACCGCTGGAGCTGGTCGTCAGCGCCTGCGAGACGGTGATCAGCGGATCATCAGCGCCGCTGATCTCCGGCGCCGTGCCCGTCGTGATGCTGTCCGGCGCGTCGGCGTCGACCCACACAAAGATCTTGCCCGTCACGTACCAGCTGCTGGTCGGCACCTGCTGGATGACGGTGGCCGCACTGCCGTCGGCGTTGTCGAGCAGGCCCGCGACGGCGATGGTGAAGGTATGCGCGCCGCCGTCGCACAGCACGCCCAGCCATGGCGTGATGTCGATCTCGTGCTCCTTGAGGTCAAAGGCATCGGGCCCGGCGATGGGCCGGTGCAGCGAGGGCACGACGCCGCCGGTGAACACGACGGGGAACGGCCAGTCGACGCCCGCGAGCCGGCCGTCGATGCGTACCTGCACCTCGCGCCAGGGCGAGTAGCCCGGGAAGGTGCCCGCGCCGGTGGCGGCGAAGGTGGCGGCGGAGGACTGCGGCAGGTTGCTCCACCAGAACTCCTCGGACGACTGGCCGTTGGCGCTAACGGCGAAGACGGCGCGCTTGGCGTTGCGCGGGAAGTCGGCGATGGTGTTGGTGGCGTTGTCGGCGGGCAGGGTGAACTGCGACACGCCGTCGGTGGCGGACTGCCGCGCAGAGATGGGGATGATACGGTCGGCGGGCGGGGCGGTGGCGATGTCGAGGGAGGTGTCGAGGAAGAAGGTTGCGGTGAGGGTTGTGTTGAAGGACCCTGTGTAAATGTCGCTTATGAGATTGCCGAGGTCGAAGATGAGCTTCTGCGGTGAATTCCATAGCGAGAGATATTCGGTCATGTCCTTGAGGTACGTCCAGCGGATGCCCGGAGCGGCTGTGGGCTCTGCTGTGGAGGTGCGCCAGACTTCGGTGTCGTTGAAGTACATGAGGGCGAGTCGGTCGAACTGTCTGCCCTCAGAGACGACAGTGAAGTTCATCACGACCCTGTTGAACTCACAGTCTGGAGGCGTGTATTGACCTAGGCTTGGTGATTAGCATCAAAGCCACCACCAAGAAGACACTACCGTTCTGCACCAACTCACCAATAAATGGCTCGCCATAGCTGTAAGCAAACACATAGTCCATCAACAGCACCTGGCACGAGTCCTCCACTTCGCCCGCCACCCCATTGCTCACTCCGCTGTCCAGGGTCGCGCCCTCGGGCGTCAGGACCGGCTGGTGTACCTGGTAGTTCACCAGCACCGTGCCCGTAGCCGCCGCCGCGGAAGCTGTCGACTGGCGTCGCACTATGTCGAGCGTGCCCTCATCTTCATGGTGCTGAGTTTGGCATTTCGCGCCGAGCACCAGCGTGGCCAGAACCGTGACCACAACCAACAAGTTCATCGAGGACCAGCTTAGGCGGCTCCTAATTTGCCTTGTGACTGGGATCGCGGTGATCTTCTGGGGCATGTCGTGCGCCTGATCGTCCACTGAACGACTTTCCTTCTCATGCATTGCCATGGAGGATGATGAGGCCATGACCACACTGGGAACAGCTTCGGTTCGTTACGCCTCGCTTGGAGTGCAGCAAAAACAGCTCGCCGTGACGAAAGGGCCCCTGTGTTGGGAAAGACGAAAAGAGTGGACTGTATCTGCTGTAGGCCGTGCAGGAAATAAGGACTTACTCAACCAAAGCTGTATGGTTGTAAGACAGCCTTTTCTGCAGCGCAACACCCAAGCGGCGCCCGAAAGACAACGACCGTTTTGGTTTTCATCCGGGCCATCGAAGCCTCTATATAAGCGCCACCCACCAGGAACCCATCGGTAGTGTTGCCGATCGATGTGGTGGCAGCGGCGACCGCAGTTGATAACGCCATTCCGACCGTCCTTGCATACGCAATACGCGTTTTGCCGGCATGCGGAGGCGGAGTGCAGAGATAAAGGTGCTGTGGTGGTTCTCGCCCTAAGGCTCGATTGGGGAGGTGGGAAACGCGCTGGGGTTGGAGGTGATTGGAGGATGCGGTGTCTTCATTGAATTGGCCCCTGCGCTGGGTTCGGTGGACGTAACTTCGGACCATCAGGCTATAGGCGATACGAAGCCGTAGAGCGATGACATTGTTGTTCTTCTCTTCTTCTAAGCTGTTTGGTGGTGCGGAGCCACGTGGGATGCTCGATGCTAGCAGCTCGTGGACTTTCTGTAGATGGAAGGAACGAACATGCTATGACAGCAGAAGGCGTGCTTACAGAAGCAGTGGAGCTATTGGTGCAGGCGCGCCCGGCGGGCTGATCTTGAGGGTCACGCTATCAGCGCCCTAACCCGCAGTGCTAGAGGGGTTGAGGGTCACTACCGCGTATCCGCACGCCATCATGGGCAGCTGCATGAACAGGCATTTTCCAGGCATTTTCCACGTATCAGCTTGGAAGAATAGACGCTTTTGAATGGGGTAACATATCTTGCAACCAAAAAACCTTTTGCTATAGAAAAGGCAGCACAAAGTAGGGTATCAGGAGCCTTGAAAGAAGTTAGACGCCCTGTATGTATGCGAGAAAAATGCCCCAAGCCCGTCACCTGAAAAACATCCGTCTCTCATAAAAAGCATCCTTAGCCAACCCAGTTGGCCTTGCGGGACGCCTCAACCATCCGACAACAAAAAAAAAAAAGAGCAAACTCCAGCCTGACAATGCATTTCCCAACCCCTAGTCATGTGCTCGCCGCGGAGTTTCCAAAAGCGAAAAGCAACCGGTCATGTCCCCCTTCCCCACCCCCTTCATTCTTCTTCGAGTGTTCCAGAAGCATGCTCTTGTCCTGACTCATCCGCGCATGGCAGGCCCACACTGCCCTCGGCGTTGTGCGGCTGGCGCGTGGCCCAGCCGCCAACCCATCGGGTGCAGCTGTCATGTATGAGCCTCCAAGCCCGGGCCGATCCAATGCCTGCTTCCCGGGACACGCAGCGACCGAATGAAAGCGGGCCACATCCGCCGCAACAAGCCTCCCATGAAGCGCATGACTCCAGCAAGCCTCTCGCTGGCAGGCAAGTCGCGATACAGATGTATCACCGGCATTGGGCAGCGGCACGTGGAATCATCCCCTTGGTATTCTGAACCTCCTGCCTGATTCACGATCCAACCAAAGAACCCTCCCCCACCGTCCCTGCCCTGCCTTCCTTTTGCCCACTAACCCCTTCGGTACCGGATTCATGCGTGCGTGTTGTCCCAGAAGCGCGCGCGCGCCGCCACGGCCGTCTTGTTGCCCACGAAGCGGTGCTGGTAGAAGTTGAAGACGGCGAACTCGCCGGGCGTCATGACATAGGAGGCGTCCGGGCTGCTCGTGACGCGCTCCCAGACCTGTGACAGCGCCGACTCGAGGATGCCGCTGACGATGGGGTCCCGCGCGCCGTCGACGCTGTCGCGGGCGATCTCAAGCGCCTCGGCGACGGTGTTGGGGTCCATGTTTTGGTAGTCGGCCGGTGCCCTGAGTGTCACGCGCGGCGATGATGTCCGCGGTGCTGAGGCCTCTTGTTCTTGTTCTTGTTGCTGTGTCCGGGTACTGCTGCTGTTGCTGAGAGGATCCACATCCATGTAATCCTCCCCTTGTGGTGTCGGTGGGAGTTGTTGTGAGGTGGCACCCATGGTAAAGGTCTTGAAGCTGGCAGGATCTGAGAAGGTGGGAGCGGCGAGGGTCCGGTATGGCATGTGATGGCAGAAATTGCTTGAAGTGTGCTCCTGGGGATAGAGGGAGAGCATCTTGTCTTTAGGAGACAGAGTGCACAGACACGGGCGGGGAAGTAAGCGGTCTTTATTTATGGGCGGCAACTGGCTGCTTTTGATAATCCCAACTGCTGTTGTGGAACGTGCCTTGCAGGGTGAAAGAAGTACTGTGCGTGGATGCGTTGGTTCCGGATACAGATTGGGTGAATCCTTTTTCTGTCTCTCTCTCGACGTCGACCGTGCTTCTGATGGTTCCCCAGCCAAGTAGTCCTTTGAGCTTTGCAATCTGGTAAATCAGACCAGACGACAGCCGGCTCCTGTGACAAGGTAACTGGAAATTGGTGTGGATGATGTTGGTGCAGTGGCTTTGCCTCGGGAACAGTGTGTGATGTCGATAATTGTGGGACAAGGGTGACGTTGGTAGGGAGGTTGTATATAGATGTGTGTACGAGAAGGGAAAGAAGGTGAGGAGGGCGACGCAGCGATACTTATAGCCGGAACCGATAAAAAAAAAACAGAGTTTAGTGAAAATCAAGGCCGGCCTTCAATCCTGAGTCTGTGGTCAACTAAATGCAGGCCCGAATTTACGTCGCCCCCCCGAGCGACACGATCGCAGCCAAGTCCCAAAGTTTAAAGTTTTTGGATGTGTCCATGCGGAATAAGGAATGATGCTTCTGGCGGCAAATAGGCCCCTGGTCTGCTGATGCTGCCCCTTCCCCTGCCCTTCCCGTTCCGCTTGATACTAGCGTTCCGCCGTGCTGGAAGCACCCCTGTACCTGCCAATTACCCTGACTCCTAGCTAGTCAACAGGGGAATGGGGGGTCAGAGAGCAGCCCCTGCGGCAGTACAAAGTCGCTGAACAGAGTACGGAAGACCAAAGTACTGATCTGCACAGCCTGCCCCTCTTGACACCTCATGTACTGTATCAGTCCTCCTCGTACTACACAGTAAACTTCGTTTCTGACACGAAACAGGCGGGCATATTTTCCGTTTTGGTGCTGGTGACCTCAAAGCAAACCTTTTTTGCATGTCTTGTTTGCAAAAGAGAGTTCGCCGTCAACGTCAGCTCCCTTCATGCCATAAAAGGTGTGTTGTTCCGAGCAGTACGGGGTACTTGGAACAGCATACACTTAGTATGGCATGGAGATGTCTCTTGCCTTTGATCTGCCTTATGTCTACAAAGTACATTTTTCAAGGTGACGCAGTACTTCGGGACAAGCATGCAGCAGATGTGCTCTAACCTTTTTTGTGTTTCTTTCGCTCGGTGCATCCGTGTACAATACCTGCTGCTACCAAGGAGTTTTCGTCTGATGTCTGGAACTTTGGAAACCACCCGCGATCTGAAAAAAATGGGGTCCAAAGTGCTTGTATCAAAGTCCTCGACAGGTTACCCGGGATCGAGATGAGGTCTAGCATGTGTACTCCTGATGTCCGTACTGACACTGCAATGGATCTCAGTCGATGGGTACGGTATTCATGACTACCATAGTTAAAAACACATGACATTCACCGTTCCAACCCTCCCAAAAGACACGCCGCGTTAACCTTGGAATAAACGAGTCGCCTTAGAAAGCAACTAGTTGCGATCGCACTAAGACTATACACCTGGCAAGTCATGCATGCAGTGGAGAAGTATTCAGGTCGATGTATGGACGCCGCGGCATGGAGAGGCTAGAGCTGCGACACAAGATATTAGCGCAAGGCTTGACGTGCAGCGAGCGTTAAACCTCAAGGCCGTCTACTTTTTACTGGTCATCGTGCGTGACGCTTTCCTGCTTTCGGCGCTTATCCCGCTCTACAAAGTACCTACTCTCAAGTGGGAGACCGAGCATTGACAGTATACTTTGCGAGGTTTCCATTCGATGCCAGCCGCGTGGCTCCTTGGCCGAAAGTCTGCTAGTGAATCTTGTTGATGGGTCGGCATCAGTTTCGGTGCTAGCCATAATCCCATCGTGTGAGAATGGGACATAAGCACGTCCAAGCACGTCCAGCTTCAGTTCATACACCGAAAGACACGAGTCGGCTCTGACCAGTGCAAGAAAGGCAGCTTTCATTTTCATGTCAAAATCAAAGTCTAAGAAAAGGACTCCAAAGCCCCGGAGATTCTCCACTAACGCGGCATCCGACGACGGTAGGGCAATAGCGGAGTATTTGCCGAGTATGTAACATCGTGACTTTGAAATCTGCCCTTGTGAATTTGGCATGGCGGCCGAGGCCGCGGAGGAGGCGGAGCTAGTGGTAACAAGAAAGTCTTCCTTCGCTTGGCCTCATTTTCGTGCTGTCCCCCTTTTCTGTCTCGGTCGATTCATGAGATACTTTCAGCATCGTCATCTGACAGCGTTGGTTGGCTGACCTTGTCTTGAGCCAAAACCGCTTTCAGCTCGCGCGCGACAAGGCATTCGTCTGGCCTTCCACTGAACAGTCGCAGCCTCGCCACGCCGTGGTAGGCCGTACGGTTGGGAAAGGTAGCTTACCAAATTCCGAGGTCGTGGGAGTGGAACTTTCAAGCTTAGGTTATTGTCACCGGAGATAGCGCTGACTTTCTTATTACCGAGGGTCTGCATCCAGAGACCCAAGGTCACTCCTGTGGGAAAGAGAGACGTCGCATCCTCTCGTCGGTATGTCCTTTCCCACGATGCGGCAAATGATCAACGAACTCTAATTTTGCTCGCGGCAGGCAAGGAGACGCAGAAGCACCGGAGTGGTACCGAATCCGATGAACTACTATATGTATTATAGGTACACATGCTTCACACAATCACTACGGAGTATGTAGTACAGCCCACAGGCATATCCGACGTGAGCTCCATTCACTTGATCGCCCAGTCCCAGTGTTATATAACCAGCAATTACCACACCATTGGTAATTTGTGGTGGCGAAAAAGGGTCCCTCAACAGGGCCCGAACGATGACTTGCATTTTGACAATCAATGCAGTCCCCAGGTCGCGGAACTTCCCTTTCGCGTTGGCGAGCCACCACGTCCCAGCCTCTCGTGTGATCATCCTTTTTGCGTTGCATTTGTCGAAGGCGCCACAGCTTCGAGAAGCCAGATCATGACATAAACTGGAGCTTGATGATCTTGTGATCTGCTTCTGTCCAAAGCCCGAAAGGCCTATCAGACCTGGGCAGGGATAGTAGCCCACATGCCTAGGTACCTTAGTCAATTCAAATCGCACTACGGCATTACGATAGCCCTTCAAGTCCATTTAACGTTAAGGCGTAGGGCTACCGGTACAGCGGCTCCCGATAACAGTTTGGTAACCTTGGAACGGACCAATACAAACCACGGCACGCCTCTAGCCCGGCCAGCGAGAACCAAATTCATCTACTAACAGTACATTATACATTACCATAACGTTTGAGTCTCTAGCAGCTAAAGGTAACTTGGAACCGCACTTGCTAGTAACAGTTCTACCCACTGCCGGTCCAATGGGCTGCTTACAGACCCCGACTGGGCCTCGTCACCAAGTGAAACGTCCACTTTTCGATTTGGTTGTAGGGAAGAGGAAATAAAGTTTCCAGCCCAGACAATCCACATCGTAAGCCTATCATGATACGCTCTCTTCTTCAAACCGCACTGCCAATTATGCCACCAGTCACGCGCCAGTATTCACTGTGGGTTTTCCGTAGCAGGTCACCTTCGCCGAAGAGGACCTAGTCCCAATTCTACAAGACGTACACCTGGGCACGTTGCGCAGCGGGCCGCCTTCTACGGGCCGTTTCCTAAAGTTGCCGAAAAAAGGGGCCCGTGAGTTCCATCCCAATGGGCTTGATTTCGTTTCGAATGCTTCGGTGTCAAAGAACAGAAGTAACCTGAGCGCCCTCAACATCCAGGGCGTCGAGCGACATATCTTCGCATGATCTCCAAGTGCCATAGCACATCAGATCCTGCAGAGTTGACATTTCAGGTTTCAACGCCCGCCTATAGATAGTACAGTTTGGATCTACGTCCTCGTTGAAACAAGTGCCCCAGATACCAAGAGGAAGCAGCGATGTTGCATTTGATGGGGTCTTCCGACCTCCGGAGTTTGCCGTACTTGAAACTGGGTTGACGGGAACTTTACAAGATCAAGAAACGCGGCAATCTTAAGTTTTTGGGACGAGAGAACTTTACTTCGTATCTACCTACCTATAGTAGGTAAATAGTATCCACCTTGGTTTATGTCCTCGTCCCGAGGTAATCTGATAGTTCGCACGAGCAGGGTCGAAGGTCTTAGGCAGTCAGACGATGGCACGATGCATGCTCGTGCTGCGTCATGATCAGCATTAGGCTGTCTGGAAGGAAGATGGAATTAAAGTCAAATCCGCCATTCCATGGATAGTGTTTTTGAGATTTGCCATGTATGGGTGGCGAAGTGCCAAGTGGCAAAGAAAACCCTACTACAGTCAAGCGTGTTGGCTCTTCCAAGACTGTCGTTAGGGTCCTAATCCGGAAAAGGAGAGCATTGCACGACCTTCATCCGACCTTTTGTTCCCAGCACATGGGTTCGAAATGGTCAGCCTCTGCGGTGTGAGGTGTGCAACGGGATATTGGCTGTCCCTATGCTCTTGTAGATTGCACTGTAGTCTGTACTTTGTCCTTGCGATAGGTGCATACTACCTTGGAGCCACCCGCTGACACATAATTATGTGGGAGACAAGTACTGTGGAGCAGATCGGTACGTGCCCCCGAAGTCTTGCACTTCCTCCAGAGCTGTGAGAGAGCGCGTTGTTTTCTTTATGGATGTGCGCAGGTCTCGCACGAACCTTTGAATAGTCTGTAGACACAGGAAGTCTCGAAAATGCCATTGGCCGCGTCCAGAAAGCGAGGTACAGTACCACTGGCGAGTACATCACGAAGTACTTCGTGCTCCGTATTAGTAGCCAACAAGGAAGAATTCTTAAAACGGAAACATTTCAAGATGCAGGGCAATAGCTGCATAAGCGGCTGTGGACCTCCATCTAGCGTAAACCTTATTTCCACTGCATGTCTCCCGGACATTTTGGTCCCTTAGTGTATCGCTCTTTTTGTTACGGGTCATCATCACGCACTAATTACGCAGACGATGGCCAACATCTAGGCATGCGGTGCGAGCTTTACCAGCGCATATACTATCAGACGCCCACCATTCTCACGCGGGAAAATGTTAGAGGGGAGCGCTGATTCAGTGTGCACCGCTTTGCTACGGCCACAGGGCAGGCAAAATTACAAACAGACTTCCAAAATTGTTGGCAGCCTGGCGGGGCGCGCAGTGGATCTTTCGTGTGTGTCCCATGAAGAAGCCCTGGTTTTGTGGATTCATCTTCCCGGAATACTACATCCTCCGACGTCAGACTCCCCCGATTCTAAGATTTAAGCTTTCGGCCGTCGGCCGTCGTCTCGTGCGACTGGGCATCTAGGTAACCGAGTCCGACCGCTTGGTGGTGTTTTGATGTTTTGATGCTTCAAGTCAAATATTCCTTCCCCCCACTTCCACCGCCCCTTCGCCTCGAGACAAGATTGGTCTCCAAATATGACCGGAAAGGTGCCGAAGGGAAAATCAGCCCACATGCCGGGAGCATCGGGGGCATCGAGTACCGTATCTCGCTACCTCGCACCTCGCGGCGGACGGGGAAATTGTAGCGGAGGCCGTCACGCACGGGGCGGAAGTGTTTGGTCCGTGGGAACTTTTGGCAGCCAAAGACAGCCTCAAAGCAGTATGTCCGCCCTTCGTCAATCCCGATTCTGCAACGAGTCTCACCCGCCTGACTCAAGACAGCCAGTGCATGGCGCTGTTTGACTATACTATGGGCTCATGGCGAGTGTTGCTGCAAGCTTGCTCGCCTCACCACGAGCCCTCAAGACGGTATATACTGACTCGAAATTCCGTGGTATCAAACCTACTACTCCAAGAACCACTTGTTGCGTGAAGAAAGTACGGCGTTGGAAGACTTCCAAACAGATAAATCCAATACCCCAATGCTCTGTTTCATGAAGGCGATGATCTCGGGTCCGAGTCGGAGCCGAATTGGGTGTGGTCCAGTTTCGCAATCTTCGGGGACAGCAACTCCGTGCCCAGTGTATGTTTTACAAAGTACACACTGGCAAAGTCGGGTGTTTGCATACTTTCAGGGTCCAAAAGACGATGACTCTGTTTCTTTTGATCATTAAAGAAACACTGTCACGCCGTAACAGTCTCAGCCTCACTTGGCCAAGTTCAAGCGAAAAAGCGCCGCAACCTCGCAGGATCGCCGGGATTCCGACGACAACTTTATTAGGGTTTCCCGCGAACCCAACAGGGCAGGTCCTACCGTCAGGTCCTACCTATATAGACCTTTGACGGAGCTTCTGTATTAGTAGAAATAGAATCCTCCAAAAAAGGATACCAAGCAATGACACTGGCGCGAGGTCCACACATGGCCATGAACTGTCTCTGCCGCGAGCCCCCTCCCCAGACGGACATTGGACTCGTACAAATTTATTTACAACAACCAATTTCTGCTGCGTACGTATTCTGGCCCCCACTCTGCCTTCGGCGCACATACTGTAAAGCACTCACGATCGTCGACGGAGAGACTCCCGGTCCACCCAGCCTGGCGATCGCGAGACGCGTTCCTTGGACAATTTGGGCCCATGTTCCCGCAGGAACACGAGAGTGGATGCGCGGTAACCTACGTACAATACTACCTGATGAGTCTGAATGGACGTCGAGTAAGTCTCCCTCAGCCCGTGTCAGTTCGCTCGTTGGCACGCTTGGAGCTCACGCCTACACGTAGGTGCACACCAAAAGTCCCTCGACTGCTCCGGACCACCTCCGTCCCCTCCCGAGTCCTGAGACGCCAAAGAAGGGGCCCTTGACTGATCAAGATCCGAGGCTTGGAAGGCTTTCTGTCAGTCATTCAAACCTTAAATCAACGTCCCATCCCGCCGCTGCTTTCTCGGTGTGTGAGTCGCGACACACCCCCGTCGCTACTATGCTGCAATGCGTCGTCATTCGCTTCCGTGACTGCGACTAAACCTAACCTAACATCGCCGTAGTGAGCGGCCTCTGACGCAAGGCACGAAAAAAGTTTAAGAGAGGCCGAAGGACAGAAGAACCCGGCACCGGCACGCCCTACCCGGGAATTCCTCCATGCGTCTTTCTAGATTATGATAGCGGGAAAGCGCCGGCGCCGCGCGCACGAGCCCGTGACAAACGCCCAGCAAAGCTCCACCCACCACCCGGATGCCATGACATACAGCCAGCCAGCCAGCCAGCCAGCCAGCCAGCTCGCCAGCTCGCCAGCTCGGTTGCTGGACACACCTGGACCAAAAGCCTCGCGGCACGCTTGGCTATCCCACGCCAAAATGGGGAAACCGTCCAGGCAATCGGTCCGTTGGGGCCTTGGAATCGCCAGCACCCGGCCCCGCGCCTTTCAGCAGTTAGCTCTTCGCTGACGCGGGCTTCCTCAGAGGGCCGAGAGGGGTGGGGAGGGGACGGGAGGGAGAGCGGGCGACTGGTGGGAGGGAGCCCATCAGGAAGAAAGGGAGACACAAGGCGCCCGTCCCCCGGGCTCTTCCGGGCTCTTTGAGCGTTGACGAACCTTCACGACTCTTGCTGACACACGTGACGGGTACCCGGATGGCTTATTGTAAAATAGCTCACGCGTGACGTCGTCCCCTTTGAAAGTGTACGGCGGGCACGACTGGGGACGAGTATGACGATCGACCACAGCCATGGCTAAGGTTTCCACCCTCGTGGAAGCAGGGTCCAATCTGCAATATGATACACGCCATAATAGGGGTCCAGTCCATGACAGTGCACATGGTTTGCCTTTGTTTCTTGTTTTTCTTGTGTTGTGAGCCTATTCGACCACAGTTGTGTTGCCAGGCCCTGCGTTTGTCCTGGATGTGTCCAGGTGGTCCGGATGTGTCCTGGGTGTGTCCGGATGTGTCCTGGGTGTGTCCGGGTAGGTGACGGCAAATAGTCATGCAGCCAACCCTTTTCCGAGTATTCCGTCTGCACGACCGGGTGTTCTAGAAGACACCCACTCGACTCAGTTCAGGCTCTTGGTTGCTGCACGGTCTTGATCCGCGTGATGGTATCAAGTTGACGGTTGTCGCAGAACTGGACGCCAACAAGATAAATATCGCCAAGGAATTCTAGAAGGGTGTCATGGGCAGGCACGAGAGTGGAGGGGTCTGTTCCGCGACAACTAGGGGCCCATCACCTGGGGAGAGAAGGGACACAGCTCATGCTGAAGTGAGTCGCGGTAAGAGTCGGTGTGAGCAATGAGACCGCTTTAGACTCTAAGTGTTGAGTCCTGGTGACTTGGTATAATGCACTTGTCTATGGCTATAGTCTATGAGTAGTGTAGTGTTGATAGTACATTTGACTGTACAACCTGGGGCGACGACTGTGGGTCGCGGTCGTAGTGCCTGCTTTCTTTCCTGCCGCTCCTTGCGCACAGCCCGTTCTGCGTTTGAGGGAGTTTTCAAGGCCGAAGAGCGTCTGATAGTAAACTAATGCAGGAACACAGACGAGATGGGTGGGCGGGAGATTAGATCTCTTGCGGGGAAGACGAGATCTATCCCGCATGCAACGCAACACAGACAGCAGCAGTACAAGATGATGTGTACATATACTTGCTCAGGTCATGTCGACGTCAACATGAGTTCATGTCTGCATGTCTGGGATTCAGTGTCAATTCAGCGCCGATGAGATTTCACCGCCTGGTTTTGGGCGGAGCCTTGAGAGTTTTGGACGCCTTGGACGCCTTGGACGCCTTGGACGTCTTTGACTTTCTCTTGCCAATCTGCCAGCCCCACGACCGCAGCACCTTGACGACCTTCGGCGTCACGGCGGCCGTGAGTGGGACGCGGACGAAGATAAAGCTCTTGTGAATAGCATAAGCCAGTGCGAGCTGGGTGGCAAGACCTGGTAAAACGTGTCAGTTGAGTCGTTCATGAGAGATGGGACGCTAGTGAAGCACGGCGACGCCGAACTCTGTCTCGAAGCACGGGAATCCTCGGGTCTGACGTCCCCGAATAGGAGGGAGGGTGAAGTCCTCAAACTGCAATTGCAACAAGATGGAAATCTGTTCAACTTACTCGCATCTGCCGTGTGTGCCTCCTGTGCCTTCTCGACGCCCCAGCCAACCTTTTCGATGTCTTCGGATACATGATTGTCGCCGAGTTCCTCCTTCTCGACGCCCTTGGCTGCGTTGCGCCAGTCATGCCACTGTTGCTGGACGCTCTCGGGGATGACCTGCTTGACGTGGGAGACAACCCAACCCTCAATCGCAGCTGAGACAGCGTGAATTAGCAAGGAATACAATGCGTGGCCGAGGCAGCTGTATGCCTTGGAAGAGCCGATAGTCTGTCTGTCTGGTGCCCGGGTAACACAGAAACATGCTTGGGAAATGAACACTTACAGATGCGCTCCGTGCCAGCCCATTTGACTAGCAAAAAGCAGAAGGGAAAGTCCAGAACGCTCAGGGCAATATACACCCCCACTGCAGACCAACCGTATTCTCGAGAGAGCTTTTTCAGCCGGCCGCTCAACGACAGCGATTCCTCAGCCTTGCCTCCGTTGGCCTGGGATCTCCTTGACCACGACCAACTGAACTGCCTCTTTTGTGTTCTGCCAAGGATCCTTCCCGTAAAGCTTGTCGTGGCATTCCTCCATATCTGCTGGCTTCGCAGAAAGGGCGCTGATGCTGACCATCCGGCAAAACTTGTTGTTGTTTTCCCTCTTGTACTTGTCTGTATTGTCCGTTTTGAAGCAGTCCTCGAGCTTGAGCTATTCCTCCAAGCCTGCGTAGCGAGTCTTTGCAGTGGCGAATTCGTCGTTGTCGTGGTGCCGATTGCAAACGGCTGGCGTCCCAGCTGAGGCGTTCGGAGCGTGCGTAACATGGTGTCGGCAGTGTTGGCCCAGTATCCTCCAAGATCTCGCAGAGGCAAGAGCGGAAAAGCCCCAGAGTCCTTTGACTGTCGCGGGAGAGATAGAAAGTGCTGACACACTGGGCTCCCTCCCCGAGGTCCGTCTCCTGTTTTTCCGGCGATGCCGTGGGCCCTGTGATCCCTTGTCGAAGCTGCGCCTCCTTCTGCGCTGAGTTGCTGCTGCCTTTCAGAGCAAGTGCTGTGTCGGCCAGGAGTGGTTTTGTGCAGCGCGCGTAGGTGACGGGACAGGTGCTTGGGACGAGTGGTCATAGGCGTGTTTTCTGGGAGATGAGCCCAGGAGACAAGAACCCTCAAAGGTTTTCTATGGGGAACTTTGGACCCCTGTAACGATGAGGTAATTCTCTTCCAGGGATGTCGCCGGGCTCGGCGAGTACGGCCGATGCCGGTGCCGACCTACCCGGCCCCGATCCCGACTGTTTGGTCCACACATTGAAGAGCATCCATCTCAATTTGCAACATCAATATTAGCCTCCCTACTTAGTAGGTACAGGATCAGTGCAATCAAGAAGATGTGACTACCAGAACTGACAGGGGATGTTGGAAAGCACGGTGTATTATTCTCGGGCTTGAACAAAAGAATCAACAAATCTTGTGAGATGACCATTTCGTTTTTGTACTTGTACTGGGCTAGGCGAAAGTTCGCATCTGTGAACCAAGCATACCATAGTACAGTACTCCGTACAACATCAATTATAGGCCTGAAAATGTCACATTCCGTAAGAGTTGAATTTCTACGGAGCATACAGCTATGCAATCTTCAAACTTTGGCCTGAATCACTCATCAGCCTATGCAGAAAAAGGTGGGAGTTGAGCAATGCCAAACCCTTCACCAGGAGCCCTTCCTTTGGTGAGGGGCTACTGGACTTCCCGGCCATGACATTTAACTGATAAGAATTGGAACGTTCCTCGCAACACCCACCACGTCCTCTCCAGTGTTCTGTGATTCTTTAATCCCTTGGTTCCAGCACAGACAGAACTCAAAACACCTCACACCTACCCTGATCATGACAATATCCTCCCACCCCGCAGGCGGCCTCACGGCCAGCCAACTCGCCTCCTTCGACCGCGACGGCTACCTCATCATCCCCTCCGCCCTCTCCGCAGCCACCATCCAGTCCCTCCTCGCTGAAACCCACTCGCTGCTCGCCAACTTCGACCTCGCCTCCCATCCACTGACCAAGTTTTCCACCGGCGGCGCCGACGGCTCTGGCGCCCACGTGGGCGACGACTACTTCCTGACGTCTGGCGACAAGATCCGCTTCTTCTTCGAGGAGGACGCCTTCTCGCCCACTACCGGCGAGCTCATC
This sequence comes from Ophiognomonia clavigignenti-juglandacearum, assembly GCA_003671545.1. NCBI lineage: Eukaryota > Fungi > Ascomycota > Sordariomycetes > Diaporthales > Gnomoniaceae > Ophiognomonia > Ophiognomonia clavigignenti-juglandacearum. Next base: position 213,995 of record PYFS01002320.1, on the reverse strand, counting down.
AAGCCCAAGGAGCGTGCCATCAACAAGATCGGCCATTACCTGCATGCTCTGAGCCCGCCGTTTGCGCGTCTGTTGGAGGGCGATGACGCCGCCGAGGTGCTGGTGAAGCCGGCTGCTGTTGCGCGGAGTTGTACGTGGCGTTGACTCCACTTACCCTGAGCCCACTCTGTATCTTTTCAGCTTGATAGTCGAGTTTGTTGCTGAGGCTACGTCCCGTATCTTTATATTCCAGAAACGCTAACCAAGAACACACACACAAAAAGTGGGCTTCAAAGACGCGCGCTGCCTGCAATCCATGATCATCTGCAAGCAGCCCGAGATCGGCGGCGCCGTCCCAAGCCACCAGGACAGCACGTTCCTCTTCACCGAGGCGCCGAGCGCCGTGGGCTTCTGGTACGCGCTCGAGGACGCGACGCTGGAGAACGGGTGCCTCAGTTTCCTTCCGGGAAGTCACAAGGTAAGCAGTGTCTTCTTCTTTAGCAGAGCAGATACACGCAACGGAATGGAACACTCAAGCTGACCCCCCGACGACAGTGGGCGCCAATCTCCCAGCGCCTCGTACGCAGCGCCGGCAACGCCGGCACCGAGATGGCCGAGAACACGGGCTCGCGGTTCCCGCTGGGCTCGGCGTACGGCGAGGACAAGAAACCCACCGCAGGTGTGGCCAGCGAGGAGTTCGTCGCCGGCGAGGTGAAGGCGGGGGATCTGGTGCTTATTCATGGGAATCTGCTGCACAAGAGCGAGAAGAACCTCAGCCAGAAGGGCCGGATTATCTACACGTTCCACTGCATTGAGGGCGAGGGGGCTGCCTACGACGAGAGGAATTGGCTGCAGCCGCCGGCGGAGGGGTTTACGCGGTTGTAATCTTCGTGAAGATGGGCGGACATCAGGAGCAGTGGCAGAGCTCAGAGGGGAATGCATGGACAGTACAGAGTATATTGGTCAAGCGCAAGTCTTTATTTTATACCAAGCGAGGTCTTTCGGTTTCAGTCAAGTGTCAATTGTGCTGTCTGCATTCAGCAGCCTGGTAGAAGTCGACGCGCCTGCAGCTCATTAACCCAGGCCATCCATCCCACTCCCCATATGCAACTTTTGTAGAAGAAACCCATCAAGCAATCTCCTGCTGCCCGTCCATACTCGTTGACGAAGCCCGTGTGAAAATGCACTACTGCTGCAGGTCGAACTTGAAAAGAAGAGAAAATGATGCGATCCGAGCTGAACCACCACTTCTTTGAGGTCTCTGGCCCCCACTCCAAGAAGATGACCGACAGAATGTTCATACAGCCACACTAAAGACACCAAGGCATTGAGAACGCTCCGCTCCTTGGGACAGCTCTCAGTCGAGCCCGCTCATCCTTGGAAACTGGCGGGAAACTGGCGGGAAAACTAAGCAGTCCACAGCCTTCGGGCCTGGAGACGCGGTAGAGGCGACATTCTCCAAAGAACGTCCACTCAGAGTCCTGCATGAGTATGAAAAGAGATGATCCATCCATCACGGCGACAAGTCGCGCTGGATCGGCGAGCATTGTTCAGACTCGTGAGCACGTTCGCAGGAAGCTGTTTACAGCACGCGTTCCTAACGTCCGTAAGGGTGAAAGCCCCGGTTGCCGCCGCGATGACCACCACCACGGTAGTTCGCGCCGGGCCGGCCCGCGTTCTTGGGCCCCGTAGGCGCATTTGGAGGCGGCGCCTTAGTCGGGTCACTGGGACCGGGCGACAAGCTCTGCTGGTGGTGGTTGTTATTGTTGTTATAGCCGCCACGGCCGCCCCGGTGCTGGAAGCCACCCCGTCCGCCGCCGCCGCCCATGGGGACGTTAGGCGCTGGCACGTCGTCATACATGCCCTCCCAGGACGTAGGCTGTCCGCCCGCACCACCGCCACCTCCCATGCCGTAGCCACCACCCTGCTGGCCACCGCCGTAGCCGCCGCGTCGACCGCCTTGGTTGTTCTGCTCGAACATCTGCTGCTCGTACGCGTTGTAGCCGCCACGGTTGGGACCGGCTGGGCCTTGGCCTTGGGGACCTCCTGCGCCGGGTTGCTGCTGGCCCATCTGCGCCATCATCTGCTGCATCATCGCGGGGTTCATGCCCGGCCCACCGGCACCACGGCCAGCGCCGGCCTGCTGCTGAGCCGCGAGCATCATCTGCTGCTGCATCTGTTGCATCTGCATCATCTGCATCATCTGCGCCTGCGGGTTCATGCCGCCCTGCATCTGCATCTGGCGCTGCTGCATCATGGCGAACATGGCCTGCATCTGCTGCATCTGGCGCGCCATAGCCTGGGGCGTCATGCCGTTCGCGCCCGCGCCCATGCCGCTACCACCGCCCGAGCCGTCATCCATGTTGTTTTGCTGCTGGTTGCCCATGCCGCCCTTGCCGCGACCGAACTTGCCGCCGCCGCGACCGCGCGCCTCTTCCTCCTCGCGCATGTTGCCGCGCGGCTGGGCCTTCTTGACCTCGATGGGCTTGCCGTGGATCGCAAGGTCAGCAGCCAGGCATGCGTCGACGCCCGCCTCGGACTCGAAAGTAACAAATCCGAAGCCACGAGGACGTCCGGTATCTTTGTCCATCATGAGGGTTGCGTCGACCACGCGGCCAAACTGGGAGAAGTACTCGCGGAACTCGGCGTCGGTTGTGTCCTGGCTAACGCCGCCTACGAAAATCTTGCTGGTCTTCTCTTGCTCGTCTCGGGGAATGGCACGCTTGGGATCAATCTATATGGGAGAATCTTTTGTCAGTGGTGGTCGACGACTTGATTGCCTGTGGCCTCAACTCACAATCTTGCCGTCCAGATAGTGCTCCTTCACCATAACAGTGTTCACCGTCTTCGCATCCCTGAAGGTCAGGAAGCCAAACCCTCGCGACCGGCCAGTGGCGCCATCGCGCATCACTGTGCACTCCACGACCTCTCCGAACTGTGAGAAGTACTGCTGAAGAGACTCTGCAACAAAATTAGTTTTAAGTTCGGGTATTCGCAGAGGTGCAGACAGGGACACTCACCATCTGTAGTCTCCCAGTTCAAACCGCCAATGAACATCTTGCTACATATTTCAAGCACGTCAGTATATCCGTCCCTCGATCGAATGTTCGGTTGCACCATCATGTTTGTGTCTGCCATTGCGCTTGCGATTGATTTGGTCGACGAGGTCCAAGTTCACTTCTTCGCCGCGCGCAGATGCTCCATTGTAGTGTGTCCAGTCCGCCCAGATCGAGGTCATACCCTGGCTCATGTGCCTGGACAGAGCCTCTTTTCCACAGTCCCCTCAGCCTCTACCATTCCCGATGATTACTGGCACCGATCTCACAGTGTTGAAGATGGCCGTTGCTTGGTCTGACGATGGCGCTCTGATTCTGAGGTGTGCGCGCCACCGCAACTCTTAATACCGAGCGCCTCCACCCAATACATTGAACTAAGCATCCCTGTGGCCAAATGTCGAAAGTTGTTGGGCGCTGGCTTGAAGTGATGTGCGATAGCGGATCTGGTGGGTTCGAGATTTTGCCGATATGGTGTGGCGTTGTTGGAGAGTTTCTGCTGGTCTCCTCAGGATTCTCACATGGGAGAAGGGGAGCCGTAGCAGTGCAAAACGATGGAGAGCCTGATGCAGTGCAGATTGTCGAATATTTCTTGTTCGGCTGTCTCTCTGTCTCTCTCTCTCTGTGGCTATCGTCAAGCTAGGTACTGGCTCGAGCGCTATCCGCTTCGCTTCCAATCTCTTTTACAAGTCCTGGAGAAACGGACGTGAAGAATTGTGGTCTTGCCATTGCCTCAACATCAGTTGCGACATGTTGAGCACCCTTCAACTCCTAACAGGGAGTGCCATTGACTTGCTTCAACCTCCTTTGTGGCGGGTTGGCTGTCTTGGCAGATCTTTCTGACGGGCTGGCTTGTCCACATTTCTGCTTTGTGGGCTCTGTGCTTATGGTGGTTCCTGCTGGATGTCTGCTCCTGCGCCCCTTAGGCCACATGTCCCTTTGTGGATGCATGGTTGCTGAAGATAACCGAGTGCCTGACGCCTTTGTCGCATGCCCCGAGACATCTCAGATTGGAATTAGAACTTCGCATTCGCCTTCAGCGTTTTCGATCCACCTAACCAGCCCATCCTATCGTCACCCAACTGCAAGTCTGCGGGCCGTACGCCTCTTACGCCAAAGTTTCCTGCAGGACAGCCTTCCGCGAAGCAGCCCGTAGTCCACAATAGTAGCAACCTCCAATAGACCTGTTCGCGGACTGATGGTCGTGCCGTATAAAGCGCGCGTCTCGTGGCAATCGCAGCAAACACAAACATCATGGTGACAAGTAGAGGGGAGTAGGGACGTCACTTACCCTTCTTCCTTTGAATTCGCGCGGTTGTTGTGGGATGGTCCCGACTGGCTGTTGTCGTAAGACTCGTTGTCCTGCGCGTGAGAATTGTCGCCGCCATTTCCAAGGTTGAAGTCGACATCGTCATCATCATCTTCATACTCCTCGCCACCCTGCATCTGGGTATCGTCGCCGCCATCTGCGTCCGCGTTTTGGCTGTAGTCGTTGCTTTCCTCTTGTTTGACGGTAGGCTCTTCCTTGGCGGCGGCAGGCTCTTCCTTGACGGTGTCGGCGGCGGGAGGGGCAGCGGCTGCTGCAGGCTGGGCAGGTGCGTCGTCGTTGTAGCTTTGCGATTGTCAGTTGTTGCGACACAAGTATACACGGATCGTGTCCAGTACGAGGGTTGAAAGGGGCCGTACAGGTCGTCGAAGAGATCGTCCTCAAAGTTTTCGGCTTCAGACATGATGGCTGCTTGTTTGTTGTCTTCCGTGGCGGCGGACAAACTTTGCCGAGAAGCTTCAATTGAGGACCAAAGAGAGACGCGGAAGGAGCGGATAGTGGGTTGCGCACGGAAATGAAGATGATACGGTCGGCCACCCGCAAACAAAGCGTCGTTCGGGAGTTTGGCGGAGGTTAGGAAAGTGGGAGGGTTGTTGTAGAAATGAAGTTTGAGGTGAGCAGGTTTAGATCGGCCCAGCCTGGCCGAGACTTGAGCTGATATGGATGGTACCGTGGACGAATTCCTGCCGTAAGAAACCGGTAGAGCATGCCATCCCTGTCGTTGGTCTCAGTACGCAGACGACCTCCCAGCTTTGGGGCGGGGCTGGTCTCAAGAGCGAGATAGCACCCTTAACGTCTAGAGACTTGAGAACGAAGTGTCTCCTTTCTCCCATGTCCTCTATACAAATTTCAATGCATACTGAACTGAAACACACACATATCCCTGGCAGAGAAAGATTAGGTATGCATTCATTATTGGCAACTATCAACTGTTGCAATACGGCAGGCCATACCTTATGTTGGCTAAACACACTTCTCACTTTAATTGATCCGGGTTGTATCGAACAGGTGGGTCAGTTACATTTCTCCCCACAACAACGACGAAATATTCAGACGAGCTGAAAACGATTCTTAATCAAGAGATTACTTTCAGCCGAAACTTCAAAATGTACCTGACTCACATTTACTTTCGTTATAAGGATCTGGCGGCGGCCATAGCCAGCTTTGTGCAGACTAACCACACTCTTCATGTACCTGCTCGGTTTGTGAGCCTAGGCTGTGCATCATTTCTTCCCAGAAAAACAACGATCAGATATCCAGACGCGCCGCAAACAATTCGCAATCAGAAAATACTCAGGCATATTCAACAAAATTGTAACCTGGGTTGCGGATCCACTGTGGACAACCATCAGATCTGGGCGGGCCATAACAGTACCGGTAGCTGATTTTCACTTGGAAGTACGGAGTACAAGTACTGTGCATCGCCTCTTCCCACAAGAACGACGAAGACTTCAACCAAGCTGTAAACGATCCCCAAGCAAGAAACAATAAATTACTTTGTAATTTCAGCAAGGTTGTACGGCTCTTTTCTTCTCGCATCCGTCCTTCTTTCACGCGTGGGTTGAGAGATGTCCACTCCAATCATTGATACCTGACTACTAAGTACTTACTGATGTACCACAGTACAGACACTACTTGGTATCATGCTCACGAACGGCACAGTTTCCTGCTGGATGTCTCTAAATATCGTCCTGAGCAACGACCTCTACACTGGTCCCTGACTGAGCACTTGTAGGTAGGTATCTTTTGCAGGTTCTTTGTCTTACGGAAGGCACAAGTACAATATACGGTGGCCCAACTCCTCAGTCCGCCAACACACGCGTTCTGTCACTTACAACACAACACCAAATACAGAATCTGGCTTATTATCCAAGGTCTCATCTCTGTTCTCAGGCTTGCAACGCTTAGTCGGAACTTCGGTTTCTGCTGCAGACGCATTCACCTTTCGTCTCGCATTCTGTGGGTCTCAGACTTTACAGTACCTAAGTTGGGATGACATCGGGACAGTTCGTTTTCAACAGGTAGCAGTAATTACTTGGGGAAGGCGGGGGAAGCCGCAGGGGTCTTCCGCGATCGCGGCTTTCCGTCCCCACTGTCCATTGACTGGGCATCAGGAACCGACCCCGAAGTACCTACTCCGTACGCAGCTATTTCACCTGCTCGAAGAGGATCGCGTTTTCTTCCCTTCGCTTGACAACAGCACAATGAGTTGATACCACGTCCAGGCTTCGAAATTCAGGAGCGCTTTTATTCACAATGTTTGGTTCTTCTGGGAGCAGCGGCAAGAAGCCGCCCCCGCAGGTGAGTCTCTTGTCCATGCTTCTGAAGTGTCTCCGTCTTGTTATTTTGACTTGCTGACACCGAGTAGCAGGAGATGGTCCAAGTCGGTATGAATTGTACAGCACATTTGATCTTCGAATGTCATGCTAACTGGGTCTCTTCTTTCGGCTGCTCACAGACAGATCCGAGTAAGTCCTTGAGAACCCATCAGCTCGAGTGACATCGCTGGAAGTGCTAATCACATGCAGCTCTACCGCACAGTTCTGGCGCAATGCAACCCCGACCAACGGCTCCAAAAAGACAACCCGCGAGTCCAGTCTCGTCGTTGGCGCTGCATACTCACATGCCGACATGCTGAAGTTCGACGCCTTGTAAGACCGGCTGTTTCCTTCCTGCTGAACTCACAGCAGGCACTGACCAACGTTTCAAGAAACATCTCCGGCTCCAGCTCCTCGAACCGACCGCAGACTCCCCCTTCTTCCCGCTCTACCAAGCAACCTGTCACCTCGCCCTCCCAAACACCAAAGGACGCTCATGGTCGGGCTTCGCCTCCGTTCAAAACTTACATGAGCTTCCTTTCCAACACCAACGACGACTGGAATGTCGACGAGGGCGACGATGTATACGACTACGATGACGATGATGGAGATGACTTCGGGCTGCCCAGCTTGTCCAACACAAAGAGGAGGACAAAGCGCATACAGGATGCGCGGGCAAAGGCAAACTCCCCTCGCCCGCCAGATGTCGACAGTTTTGGCGGAGGCACCTTCCATGCAAGAGCACGATCCGACAGCGCCGACATAGCCATCGAACGACCGGCCCCATCTTACCCACTTCCGAAGAAGAGTGAGGGCAAGATACTCAGACCGCAGTACAAGGAGATACTGAAAGACCCGGCTAATGCTCTCCACCTCATCAACCACCCTCCGACACCACCAAACGCCTCATCCAGGGAGGTCGAAGCCAGCAACTCCCGAATAACACGAATAAACAAGTTCAAAAAGATTCTCCAAGCCTCCAGCGTGGCTCTTCCAGACTTGAGATCAGCGGCCTGGTCTGGCATACCTGAAGAAGTCAGGGCCATGACATGGCAACTGCTTCTCTCCTATCTTCCAACCAGCAGCGAAAGGCGCGTGGCAACACTGGAACGGAAACGAAAAGAGTATCTCGACGGAGTGCGACAAGCGTTCGACCAGGGCACAGGTAGCACAGGCAGTGGTGTATCCTCAGGCAAGGCTGCCAGTCGAGGATTGGACGAAGCTGTCTGGCACCAGATCAGCATCGATGTACCCCGGACGAATCCGCACATCGAGTTGTATGGCTACGAAGCCACGCAGCGCTCACTAGAACGGATACTCTACGTCTGGGCTGTGCGACATCCAGCCAGCGGCTACGTGCAGGGGATCAACGATCTTGTCACGCCATTCTGGCAGACCTTTCTCGGAGTATACGTCACAGATCCCGACATCGAATCTGGAATGGACCCTGGCCAGCTGCCAAAGACTGTTCTGGATGCAGTCGAGGCGGATACATTTTGGTGTTTGACGAAATTGCTGGACGGCATCCAGGACCACTACATCGTCGCCCAACCCGGAATCCAACGACAAGTGCGCGCGCTACAGGATCTGACGGCGAGGATAGACGCTGGACTGGCGAAACACCTAGAAAAGGAGCATGTCGAGTTCATCCAGTTCAGTTTCAGGTGGATGAATTGTCTATTAATGAGGGAGGTCAGTGTCAAGAACACCATCAGGATGTGGGATACGTACATGGTAAGTGCGCCGCCGGACAATATTGGATTTCCCGTGCTTACGCAGGTACCCAGGCCGAAGAGAACGGCTTCTCTGAGTTTCACCTCTACGTATGCGCCGCATTCCTGGTCAAATGGTCTGATAAACTTGTGAAGATGGACTTCCAAGAGATCATGATGTTCTTGCAGTCATTGCCAACCAGGGACTGGACAGAAAAGGATATTGAGCTGCTCCTCAGTGAGGCTTTCATTTGGCAGAGCCTCTTCAAGGGTTCGGCGGCTCACCTCAGGGGAGGTCCTTCATCTAACAGGAGCCCTTCTCAGAGCCTCCAGTTATGAGGGGTCACAGGGACGGGGTTTATTGACATGCTTGTTGGCTGGGCACAAAAAATCGGTTGTCGGTCCTGGTATTCATCCTAGACCAAGCTATTGTGCTTGTGAAGCACAGGCAATTGACAAAGGACGTCAGTTCTAGCAGATTCTCCCCACTTCTGGCAGCGATACCTTCAGCGGCCATACCTTCAACTCAAACTTGAAGGCCTCTGTAATTCTTTTTCTTCACAACAACAGCTTCCAGACCGTCTGTTGACAAAGCCATCGTCGATAACCGCCTGTTTACACGTCGCATGACCTTGTACAACTACCGACAACTGCAGCAGACGACCGAAAATCGCATACGAGATTATTGACCTCAAACAACAAGGCCCCAATTTACCGAAAATGGAGGAGCTACCGCTGACCAAAGTCTCACCATCTTACACGCACTCCTCTTGTGCAAACACCAGCGTCAACACCGACCACGGTTATTTCTATGATGACTACGCCCTCAAGCTCCCCGACGCCAATACCGTGGCCGCACGCTTCTCTGTCATCAAGCCCAAGAAGCAACGGAACTCTTTGAGCAAGTTTCAGTCACCGCTCTACGTTGTGGTCATGCTCACCTGGATCGTCTTCTTGATCCAGCTGGGCGCAAGTCTCTCGGAAGTGCCCTCAACCCGTCTCCTGGAGGGCCTCATCTGCAACAAGTACTACCACAGGTCTTCGGGCAGTCTGCTGCCTGAGGGTGAGTGCAGCATGGGCGCAGTGCAGACTGAGCTGAACTTGGTAATGATGGGAGCTTTGATCTTGGGATACTTGCCTGGTAAGCTTTTGATTCCGCGCTGCAAGTCACAGCTAAGTGATTAGAAGGTCGTCTAGCTAACCAAACATTGCAGGAATCCTCATGGCCATCCCATACGGCAAAATGGCAGACAGACGCGGACGCAAATCTGTGTTGGGCTTGTGTGTTCTTGGCATCGTCCTCTCCCAACTGATCTGGATTGTATTTGCTTGGAACTGGTGGCTCTGGGATATCAAGTTCGTCTGGACCTCCTCAGCAGCTCTGCTGGTGGGTGGCGGCGAGTCTGTTGCTGAGGCCATGGTCTTCGCCATGGTTTCGGACGTTGCTCCTCCAGAGAGAAAGTAAGAGCACACTATGGACTGCCTCGTCTTCTCTGGGACTCTTGTGGACGTCTACTAATTTGGTCCTCCATCCAGGGCGATCTACTTTCAGATCGAGATCTGCGCAGTTCTCCTGGCCGAGACAGTCGCCCCCTTTATTGCCTCAGAGATGATGAGGCACTCCGTGTGGCTGCCTATCCTCCTCTCCCCAGCAATCACGACCATTGGAGGCTTGCTGATCCTTGCGGTCCCCGAGACTCTCGAGCTCCGGCTGAATTTAGAGGATTCTTTCGATCCGTCTATTTCCCGGAAGTCCTCCAAACGGTCTCGCAAGTACGCTCAAACCTTCGATCTGTCGTCCCCGTGGTCACGCTTCCAGGACAAAATCTCGGCAATCTCTCGCATCTTCGGTACCCGTGACGTGAAGCTGATGATCCCGACAGCCTCACTCATCATACCAATCGCCACCGTAACGATGAGCATCGTACTGCGGTACATACCAATCCGCTTCGGCTGGACTTTGACACAAACCGGTATGGTCCTCGGCGTGAGAACGGGCTTCAATATCCTGGTCCTGCTCGCCATTCTCCCGGCGACAGTTTACGTGCTCGCAAAGCGACGCCAAGGAAAAAACAACAACGATCTCGTCCTCGCCCGCATGTCAGTCATCCTACTCGTCCTGGGCCAGGCTATATTCGCAGCGTCGCAAAGCACCACAGCGGCCTTCATCGGTCTAGGTGTGCTCACATTAGGCACCGGCGCGCCATCACTGTGCCGCGCCGCCCTGACCCGTCTCGTTGACTGCGCCTCTGTCGGCCGCCTCTATGGCATCCTCGCCGTGTGTGAGATGGTCGGCTATCTCGCTTCTGGTCTGGGCTTCGGCGCCTTGTATCAGGTGGGACTGATGCTGGGTGTTGACGACGATGGCTCGCCTCTCGAGGGTGGCAACGCCTTCTGGCTGGCGTTGGTATTCTATGTAGCTGCTATAGTGTACTTTGTTTGTGGTGCAACGTTGTGGCTTGTTGATGTGGAGGAAAACGGTCAGGATGGGGACGATCACGACGGAGGCGAGAGTGCGCGCTCAGGCAACTTGGTAAGAGATAGGAAGCGTGAGTACGAGATGCGCGCGCTTGCGGACAGACGAATGACGAGGAAGTGCCCCAGTCTGGAGACCGTCTCGGTGAGGGTCAGAGTCTCGCGCCCTGGCGCTCGGGGTGTACGGCGGCGCATGGAACGAAAGCGTGTCTTCTGACATGGAACATCGAAGTCGACGGAGCGGCTTCACCTGCTGCAGACAAACGAACTCACGGTGTGGTAGGATGGTTCAGGGTGGGTGTGAAAGGTTTTGGGGAGAGGGGTGGTTGATGGGTTCAACTGTTCAGACGGCTTTCGCACCAACCTTCAATTTGACCTGACTTTCACAACACGCAACCCGCATCGATCGCTCCCGCAAACGAACAACCGCGATTGTTCTTTTCATCGATCACGCGACAAGTTCCGCGTTGCTGTTGTCCTTTTGTCCGTTGATTATTTGCTCTCACCCCCATCGCATCGCTTGCCGACCCGACGACTCCTCTCTGTCATCCTGTCGGCATCGTCGCCATTATTCTCCGAAAGAAAAGGTCAGTCAATGTATCCATGCCTGCTGCGACGTGATTTCCAGCGAAGAGAGTATACGCAAGTCGCACGACACGCGCTGTTTGACTTCTCGAACGACATCCCCTTCTCGACCCTCCTCCTTTTTCCTTCTCCCTTCTCATGTTCTGCTCACCCGCCTCCTATCTTCTCGTCACCTCTTCCTTCAAAGCCGTTATCCACTCTCTCTCTCTTCTCGTTTTCCCTGCCCATCTTCTTGCCCTGCGATCGTCCAATGCTAATACCTGCCATCACTCAGAGCCAAGATGGAGAGCGCCAATAGCAGCAAGGGCAACGGCTCCCAGCAGTCGCTTGAAGCTGGACAGAAGCGAAAGAAAACTTCCAAGGCCAGTCGCCGTGGCAAGGATCGAGGGCGCAAGAAGCGCCAGACTGAATTGTTCGGTGGCGCCACGCTACAAAACGATACCCCCAGCGCGACATCACTCGCTCCAACCTACGTCGCATCTGATGTGGGCACCGCGCTCTTTCTCCCCCAGCGCCAACAAAGGGACACGTTCTTTGCCCGTCCAGAGCCTAGCGACGACGAGGGTCACGAGACTTCTGATTCCGACGTTGAGATCAACCTCGTCCTCAGCAAGAAGGTCATTGACCAGACTATGGGCAGCTCGTGCCTAAAAATGGATGGTCTCAATACACCTGATATTCACGGTGACATCTTGTACTCCCTCTTCCACCAGCGACAAGGTTCCGATATCGAGCCGAGCTACCGAGGTCTCCTTTTGAAGAACGTCATAGCTATCTTCCAAGGTTGTGTTCTGTTCGAAGATTGTATGGCCAGAAGCGCATTCGTGGGCGTTCGGGGCGGATATAGCTCGCGGGTTGTCACCTCGAGGCTACAGGCTGCCCTGGGATACACAGTGAAGACAGACGGTGACAACATTACTTGGTTCGTCACTGTCAGCAACTACAAGGCGGCACGTACGACATACATTCTGGAGAAGCTGGCCGAGGGGAAGAAGCCAGAGGATCCCAAGGACATCAAGGAGGCTCTACTCATCCGACTCATCGATCGCTCGATCGTATTCGACTTCACAAAGTCGCCGCTGAATTCGGAGACCGCGGGGTCCTTGGGTAATGCACGAGTTGCTCTCCGAGAGCAGACCGTAAGGAGCACCTTAGCTGATGTCGCCAGCCGAGCCCAGCTCTATACCGAGTACGCCGCAATGGTACCGCCGAGCTTACGAATGGGTACCGAGCAACGCCCCTGGCACATCGCGAAGTGGGTCGAGAAGGCTAAGAAGGAGGCATTAAATGCCGAGCACATCGCAGCCGAGAAGGCCACCGAGCTCGCAGAGTTTGATGCAATGAGCGACCCTGACTTTGACATGGCCACTCAGCCTGAGCCCGAGAAGCCCAAGACGCAGGATCGCACATTCAATGGGAAGTATCCGATGGGGTACGAGTTCCGCGATAAGGATGAGTTCTTCAAATATGCCTTCTCCGATCAGGGCCTGCCTGCCAAAGAGAGGAAGCAGTGGAAGCAGCGCCAGTCCGGCAAGAAGATCGAAGCTGGTGACGAGAAGTTCGACGGCGACGAGGAGGACAAGAGACAGGAGGGGAAGGAGGAGAAGAGGACGAGGACGAGGAGAAGGAGAAGGTCTGCGCAATAGCGAGTCATAGGAGTGGATGGAGACGATCGAGGAGGAGGATGGCATGGCGGGACAAAAGATTGTTTATGGAGCATAAGACTGTGACATGATGACCCAGTCTTGAGGATCGGATAGAATAGCAGACTTAATGTCGGCAAAGATGATAACCCACGCAATATTAGACGAGTCCGCAGGTCAATTCGAGACCATCCCTCTCGAAGTCAGACACAGAGGCAGTGAATAGATTGATCAAGCTTGTAAATGCGTGATAGCCGCGCTGGACTGGTCCTTGGGAGAGATGTGTATCTCAATTTACCGTGTCGGTTCTCATTTCAGACCCAGTGACAGGACGGAGGAGGAAGAAGATGCACATCAGCAATCCAAAAGAGTAAACCCCACGGCAAGACTGGCTCCGGGTGCTGAACGGTGAACCGCCTGGAGAAGAGGCCATGTACATGAGGGGTGAGCAAGGCGAGAAACTAGTTGCTGCACCAACTGCGATTACTGTTTGCTCTGTGGGCGATCTTTCTCGTGCTCACGAAGAATGGCGATTTAGTTTTGAATATGGTGGAGAGCAACAACTTGCTACCTCTTGTTTGAAAGCACTTTGTAACTTGACTGCCTGTGTAGTGCGATTCTAATACCCAAATAGTTCCTGGGGCTGTGTTGTGACACTGTCCTTCTGCAGCGTGGCCAATTACGGGGCACCTGTTACGGCGGTTTATGAGTTGGCTAGGTTTTGGGCAATTATAATACGGCCCTCGTGGAGCAGTTGATTAAGTCGCCCAGTTCCTTTAGAACCGAAATAAGTGTATGATCCCCGCGGGGCTTAACCACACGCCCCCGGGTCCTCAGGTCAATTCCTGTGGACAACGGAATACAGGGTGAGAGGAGGGTTGATTAAGCTCCTCTCGGTACTTTTGCTAGTTTTGCCACTTGATTTACTATTGTTATCTATTCTTTCTCTTTTCTTCTTGGTGATGCTATCCCCAGATCTGTTTTGCGACGTCTGCAGGAGATGGCACGTGACCGCCCCCGTCTTCACTGTCACCGCAAGGGACCCCCTGTGCACCCTGGGATCGCTTATATAAGCGTGACGTACGAGATGTCCTCCCAAGCCAGAAGCCTCATGATATCTCATTAGATGACACCTGAAATCCTGGAATACAGATCTTCCAAAAGCCAGCCTCGTTCCCAGTCAAGCCTGAAAACTGGAGTCATCAAGCCCGATCTATGAAATTGGACGGTGTCTGTCCACTTGCGGCTCCAGCATCCAGATTCTCTGGCCCCTCTGTGAATTGGCCATGGAACTCGTCATACGGATCGCTGACCATGACCGTCCGACGAAGAGCCGGCATCATTCCGGGGGTTAGCTCGCCGAAGCATACGCCTGGGCAGATATATCGCTGACAGCTGCAACAACCGCGGCCTAGCTACTCTACGCCCTATACAGCTGTGATGCTTCTCTATCGGTCGACAAGAAGGATACAAAAACACGCAATTCGGATCGCTCTAGCTTCAAATCTCCTGATCGTCACAAGTTCGCGAAGGTTGGGGTAAATCACTGCAGGTGCAGTGGAAACCCCATTGGGGACCGGCGGCTCGGGCATGAAGATCAAACAACTGACAGCATATGACCAGAGCGACTTCACTCATTATTACAGTGCATTTCACTGGACCTCATGTGAGTTGACGGAGGCTTCTTTCTCACCACATCCACACGAAACTGTATCCGTCATGTATTCTCAAACTTTCGTCGCGGCGTGGTTGACGTCCCTGGTGGCCAGGGCCTCCGCGCAAAGCACGCCAACATGCAGTCTCTCTTTCGACGGCAGGATCCCCACGAGCTTCACCCCGCAGACATTCGACACGAACTCAAGCCTCTTCAACACCGTAGCAGCAAAGGGCGAAAGTGCGTCGTCCCTCTCCTAACGATATCAACTTCTCCAGTACTACTAACATTTTCCCCCTCCCCCCTTCCTCAAGACCAAACCTTCGCCCAAATCATCACCTTCCCCGACCCCGCCACCACCCCGCTCTCGAAATTCGACATCCAGAACCGCACCAAAACCCTGTCCCTCTCGCTCTCGGACGCGTCCATCTTCCGCTCCTCGACCGAGTTCGAGCCGGCGCTGCGCCGCGCCGAGCTGGTGCTCAACAGGCGCGACGCCACCGTGTCGGGCCACAAGACGTGGCACTTCTCGCTGCGCCTCGACCCGGCGCGCCCGCTCAACCTGTCGGCGCACGAGTACCAGGTCGCGTTCCACGAGGCGCAGGACTTCCAGGCCGACTTCTGGGCGGTCAAGGTCGGCACGCCCATGAACGAGACGTACCGCGCGGGCCTGCGGCCGGACGGGCGCAATCTGTGGGTCGAGGGGTACAAGTTCGATATGCCCGTGAAGCGGTTCTGGAGTGGGGAGTTGGCGGAGGGGGTGTGGCATAATTTGGGGATCAATTTGGACTATGATGCCAAGTATGTATGCCCAGGGCCAGAGGATGGCTGAAGATGTCCTCCTGATATGGCTGGTGGAGATCTTCTTGGAGAAGTGAGGTGAGGCTGACCGTGAATTTTTTATAGTCTCATCCAAGTCTTCTACTCAAGAGACAACGACGACCTCATCCCCGTCACTCAACCGGCTTACAACAACCTGAGTGGCACGGCACCAACCACGCTCGGTGAGACGCACTTTGGGCTGCAGAAGAGGCCCATCGGGGCTACGATCTTCAATTTCCTGACGGAGGGAATCCAGGAATTTGGGATCAATGAGGCTCTGTTTCTGGGTGGCATCTTCCAAGATGAGAGCTCTGGGGGCTGTGTCACGGGCAGTAGAGTCATGGGGCAGACGAACTCGTCTGCCTCGAGCGGCACCGCACCGGTTCAGGTGGGAGGAGCTGTGCATGTTGCAGCTGCTATGACTGGATTCTCAGTGCTACTGACTGGGGTCTTCACTGTGATTTTCCTTGGACTACTCTAGACCTTGGTATAGAATGTGAGTGAGTCTCGGACTCTGAGCTAGAAGCTAGCTAAAACCTACCCAGCCTGTATCTACCCACTTGAGCACCCCGTTGTGGCCCCAGGATTCTCATCAGTTGCCATGAACGAGATCCGCGTATCTTGAGTATATATGATCTACTGAGAACATGTTTCTAGTCATCCATGAGATACGTGATTTAGCTTTTAGTAATTAGGTCAATCTTTTCTTTTTTTCCCCTTCTACTAGTTGTGTGAAATTCAGGGGGCCCGTCGATTTTATTCGGTGTCCCAGTGACTTTAACAAATGCAAACCAGCATCGCACCTACAAATTGGGTTGCACGACACAATCTGAGTAGAACCGCTCACATTGCTCCGAAAGATGTGGTCTCTGCGGAGGACTCTCACCATGCCGACATGCTATCTTCTAGAGAGCTAACGGATGAAGATCGCCGAAGCAACCACTCGCAGCGCCTGCGCACAAGGGAAGAGATCCGTATGGTCACGCAGCTCAAGTGGTGCTTACTGAGCCAGGACTGATCGAGACAAAAACGACGTAGAACGGCTCTCTATCTCAAGCAAAGCTACAGTCACCATAGTCTCACTCGACAGCCGAACCAAGTCAGTCCTCACGCAACCACAGGTTTTCAAATCTCCCCCGTCCCCACCTCCCCACATCAAGAACACAATCAACCATGACCACCACCACCACCCCCTCCTTCGGCCACGAAACCCAAACCGCTTCCGCACAGCGCATGTACAACGCCCGCGCCGCGCACTACGAAGACTCGTGGCACCCGTCCTACGCGCGGCGCTTCATCGCGCACGCGCCCATCCAGCCCGGCCACCGCGTCCTCTCGCTCTGCTGCGGCACCGGGCTCGACGCCTTCCTCGCCGCCGAGCGCATCGGCGGCGACGACGACGACGACGACGACGATCCAGCAGGCGCCGTCGTGGTCGGCGTCGACGTCTCGGCAGGGATGCTGGCTGTGCTGCGCGCGCGGCAGCAGCGCGAGCCGGCGCTCGGGGCGCGCATCAGGACGGTGTGCGCGGACGTGTCGCGGCTGCTGGACGATGACGTGGCGGGGCTGGTGGGTGAGCAGGGGAGCTTTGATGTGCTGCTGTGCTCGTGCGCGTTCGTGCTGCTGGAGGATCCGGCGGCGGCGGTGGCGCTGTGGAAGCGGTTCCTCAAGCCCGGGGGTGCGATGGTGATTGACATCACGCATGAGCATAACCTCCGCGCCGGGCGGGTGCTGGAGGGCGTGGCACGAGAATTGGGAATCAAATTCCCGTCGAATCGGTCGTGGATCACGTCGCGGGAGTCGTTCTGCGAGATTTTGGAGGCGCAGGGGATGCGGGTGGAGAGCGTGAGCTTGATGGAGGATATCTCGGGGTGTGGGCGGACGTTTTATGGGGTGGAGGACGCGGAGAGCCAGTTTGAGTTTATCGTGGGGCGGAGCTTGACACAGTTCGTGGACGCGGAGGATTTTAAGGCTAGGGCGAGGCCGTTGTTTCTGAAGGCGTGGGCGGAGGCGGCGGTGGATGGGAGGGTGGAGGACTCGGACGATTTGTATCTATATGTTGCGAGGAAGCCCGAGGCGGCGTGAGAAGGTTCTGGGAGTTGATACTGGCATAGCAAGGGCAGATCATCTCAACAAACTGGGTACAGACAGTATAAATACAACCTTATCGACTCACCCCCTTCTCCCTCTCCTTCTCTTTCTCCTTGCTCTTCCCCTTCCCCTTCCCCTTCGCCAATCCCACCAAACACGCAACCTTCTCCTCCAAATGCCGTATCCGCTGCCGCCCCTCCTCCAGCGCATGCACCTGATCCAACAGTTCGGCCTGGATCCGCAGCCTCGCTTCCCGCGGCACCTCGACCTCCCACTCCGCCAGAATGCCCATGATCGCGTTGAACGGCGATCCATCATCATCAGCGGCGGCAGCACCACCACCACCCTCCCCTCCTTGCTCTCCCACATCGTCGTAGCCGCTCCGCAGCAGCACAAGACCAGGTAAGCTCTTCCTCCCCGCTGGGCCCGTCTTCGTCGGTGTCGGCGTGCCGCTGCCGCCCTCGGCTGCCCGCTGTTGTCGTCGCGTGCGGGGTGTCTTCCCCGTCGTGACAGGGCGGCCGCGCGAGCCCATGATGGCGTCGAACGCCGTCCTTCCACTGCCACCACCAGAAGTAGACGCCGTCCTTCCTCCACTCGGTCCACCACTTTCCTCCTCGCCGGCGGCCTGGGCCTGATCGCGCTGCGGCTGCTGCTGCTGCTGCTGTATGGTCTCAGGACCGGGCACGCTCACCACTCGCGACGGACCCGGCGTCGTCGGCGGCCTCGTGCCGCTTCCGCGCCCAGCAGCAGGCGGCTGTCGTCGTGTGCGGTGCATATTCCCCGTGATTGGAGTTGGCGACCCGTCTCTACCATCTAGTTCCGCCATATGCGCTGTTCGCTTGCGCGAGGGCGTCTGCTGCTCACCACCACCACCAACAACGCTGCCGCCGCCTGAAGGGAAATTGTTGTTATTGTTGTTGCTGTCCCCGCGCATAGCGGCCTCGGCCTCCAGCTGGTCGTCTTCCCAGAGGAAGAAGCCGCAGTCTTGCTTCTTGTCGCGGCTGTTTGCGCATCGTATGTCTGGTTTCAATTGTTACCAACGGTGTGTACTGTAGCAGATCGCCCGATTGAAATTCCCGACTTAAGAAAAACACTTACATTTTCTCTTCGCATTCGGGGTCCCAAGACCCGCCGTCTTCCACTGCGCTCGTGCGTTGCACTTGCAGAACCACGCGTCGTCCACCAGCCTGCCCATGGCGTATCTAGAGCGGCCCATTGCGAGGGGGCTGAAACCGTGAGATCTTCTGCGAGCAGGCTTGGACGAGGGGAAGGTGAGATGAACTGAAGAAATAGTATAGCGGAATGGAGATGTGAACAAATGACTTGCAGCTGATGTTTTTGGCAATGCTTTTTCCTTTGGACTTTTTTGAAGTGTTGTGGGATAGTAGCGAGGTCGTCGTGGTTGTTCGATGTAAGTTCGCCCACTCAGCCCCGTAAAGAGTGGAGCCTGTCGTTCTGTGTGTCAGGCCTCTTGCATACACAGTAGGTACTCACGGAGTATTGACACTCCCTTCGCAACGCTCCGTATCTCCACATAGATGTATATACTGTCCAGAGCCACAAGACTGTACCTGTGGGTGAGACCTATGAGAATTCACGTGCTGCTGCATTCTCAGTTTCGCGAACCGAAAAAGGCAGTAGTAGGCCTCCACGACCCGGCACGCCGCCCTCAGCTGCAAGATCAGCCAAGAACCAGGAAACGCAGACTGACCAGGGTAATGCCCTGGCGATTAGGAAAGATCAAATATGGCATTCTCGAGGAGGTTCTGCGGAACATGCCTCGTGAGATCAAAACGCCGCCAACCACCACTACCAGCAAGTGCTCTCTTTTTTTGTTTTTGGTTGCCCGTATCCCAAGCCATCCCATCCCACCTTTCCCAGCGACGCGCACGCCAAACCGCTATGCCACGGACATTGAAAATATACACAGAGGGAGGGGGGAAAGCACACGAGTCGGCCCCTATTACCCTCTCGAAACCGACCAAACATCGCGCCAAGGACCGTGAACTAGCAGTCAGTACTCTAGTGGCCCCAAGCCAGTCGGTCATCGCCACAACTTGTCACAGGTGGGCGATAGTTGTTATACGTCGTTCGGTACCTGCTTCAAATCGCATCCTCGCCCGTGCGAGGCTTCTTGCTCGCCTCGCTGTCCTCCATGACCACGTCGTCCTCGGCCTTGCGCTTTCCATTCGAAGCCTCCGCCGGAGCAGGAGCAGGAGCAGCCGCAGGCTTGCCCTTCTTGCGCACCAGGCCCGTCAAGTCCGTCGCCGTCTTCTTGGCCTCCTCGATGCGCGCCTCCGTCTCGGCCGCAGGCTCGCCCATGAGGCCGCCCAGGATGCCGCCGAGGGACTCGCCGCCGAGCGCGGCTTGCATATCGATGGGTGGGCCGCGGAGATCGGTGAGCTGTTGGATGGGTGGATCATGTTAGCAAGCTCATTGCAGATTCGTCTGTGTGTTTGTGTTCTCATGAGTAGAAGAAATTGACTCACCCTCTGTTCCATATCAGCAATGATCTCCTTCATGTCCGCAATCTGCGAGCGCAGGATCTCGTTCTCCTCGGGGTTGTGCAAGGTTGCAACCTCGACTTCCTTATTGTGCAGCTTCATCTTGGTGCTGTCAATAGCCGCAGCAAGCTCCTTAACAGCCTCGTCCCGCAGCTCCTGGTTGATCTCCTTTGGGGCGGTGCTGGATGCAGCGCCGCTGCCCTCCTCGTTCTGCTGCGTGACGGAGGCAAACTCCAGTGCGAGCGAGAGCTTGTAGTGGGCCTCGGCGATGTTCTCGTGGTCTTCGGATTGGAGCTCTTGCTGGTACTTGAGGGATTCTCGGGCGTCGGCGATCGCGTTAGGATATCTGCGGTAGGGATAATCAGTAAGTCCCCCTTGGAGAAACAGCGGAGGGATAAAATAAACATACCGTTCATTCTCGAGTGAAATCTCCATCAACAGATCATGCGTGTCTGCCAGCCTCTCCTTGATGTGCCTGATCTCCGCGTCTCCACCCTGGCCATTCGCGACCTCTTTGCCCTTGCCCTCGCTAGCCTCCGCAGCAGCAAGCTTCTCGTCCAGCTTCTTCTTCATCAAGACGCGCGCAAGATCGAGAATCTCAAAAGCCGTAGCGAGGTCGTCCTCCTCCTCCTCATCTTCATCCCCCTCCTCAGCAGCGTCGCCTTCCTCGTCATCCGTATCATCCCAGTTCTCGTCGCCCGTGAACTGAAACAACTGGCCCTTCGCCTCCAACTCTTTCTGGCCCTCCTTCTTCCCCTCCTCCGCCGCACGGCCCGCCACAGCCGTCGCGACCTTCTCCCCAGCGGCAGCGCCCTCTCCACCCTCGCTTACACCCTCAGCCGCAACGACCTTCTTCGTCTTCCCCGCCGTCTTCTTCTTCTTCCCCCTCGCCTTGTCCCCACCGGCGGCGGCCCCCTCCGTCTGCGGCGCCCGCCCGCCCAGCACGTCGCTCTTCGCCTGGCCGACCTTGAACAGACTGCGCCCGTACAGGAACAGGATCTCGGCGTTCTCGGGCGACATCTCGCCGTTCATCTCGGCCTGCATGTCCGCCGCCTGCGAGTAGATCTCGGCGGCGTCCTCGAAATGCTTCTGCGCGTAGTGGTGCGAGGCGCGCGCGGCCAGGTCCGCGAGCGACACCTTGAGCGACAGCGCGCGGCCCTCGGCGGACAGCGGCGCGTCGGAGCCCGCGGGCGAGGCGGCGGCGGCGGAGGCGACCGCCGCGAGGGCGTTGGAGCTCGCGATGGTGTGCTGGAGGATTTCGTTGGAGAGGGAGGGCTGGGCGGCGTCGGTGGAGGGGGCGGGGTCGGGGTGGTCCATTGGCTGGAGGGTGTTTTCAGCGTCCTTGGGGGCGTTGGAGGCCATAATGGGCGATTGTAGGGTGTTTCGATTTGCGGGTTTGTCTGCGTTTGCGCAGAATTCTGTGGCGCGTCGTCGGTCTGACACTGTCGAGGTGCGCGAAGCTGGCGTCGCAAGTTAAACCGAACTCAATCAATTGAGACAGTTGCAGGTATCGCCGGATTGACTGACTTCAGGCAAACGGGATCAATTGACCAGATAGGGGTTCTCCGTTTGGTGTACTGTATGCCGAGGAAACAAGAAGGACGTCAATTTCTTTGACGTGTGGTTGGAAGAACGAGGGTTTGCTTTTTGTGATGTACGCGACTGTTGTAAGACGTGGGGGAAGTGCTGGAAGCGCGTTGTCGGCAAGAATGGACCCCTGCTCAGAAACCCTGGTGAGCTGTAGTGGCCTGTAGGTACCTAGGTAGCTCCCGCAATCACAATACAAGGTATTGTACGAAGTAGCATACGTACTTAGTATGCGGGCGGTGAGGACTTTGCTACAAACCTAGGGATTCTGAACTACGCTCTTCAATACTTTAGAAGGATTCATCAGTTCTGAGTTTGATTCTGTTCCTTCCACAGCATAAGTCATGCCAATTGGGTCATGGACACTCCACAGAAGAGAACCTACCTGGTGTATAGCCGCGGTCTGAGAGTACAAGATCTGACTTTGGGCAGTCTGTACCTAGACCCTGCAAATCCGCTGGAAGGGGAATGGAGGCGGTATGAATCTCACCTTAGGTTAGTCTTGATCAACGGCGCCATGGGCTCTCACTCCATGCTGATGTGGACTACAGGGTACAAGATATAGAGAAATGGGCCGGAGAAGCACAGCTAGACCAGCCGTGCAGCCTGACTTTTACAGCATCCCACGAGTGGATGCTCAACGCAGGAGCTGTCTTTGCCAGTGGAGAAGCTGGCCGAGCTCGTTCAGATGCTGTGACGATTTCAGGAAAATGTGGTCGGCGCTTTCAGCTCTACAGGTGAGTCTCTTCTCCAAGTGACGACTCCATACTCTCCGTCTCATTCTACCATACAGACCTCAAGCTCTCCTCAACGAAGTTGTCCTACAGTCCCCAGCGGCATCAGATTGGCTCAGGCGTCAGCTGAGCGTTTCCAGAGCGGCGTATCTACGGAATAAGCTACGTTTTGGAGACACTAAGTACGCAAAGATTTGGATGGTCACGGGTTTGCAATACATCAGCGGCGCAGAGATTTCCACGAACACAAGCAAGCGTGTCCAGGTATCTGTCTCTGCTGCAGCCACATTACCAGACCCCACAGCGGCTGTCGTCTCCATCTTGACCAGCGAGCCGACATTCAGCGCAGGAGGATCGGCTCAAAAGGAAACAGCTGCTGGCACGATGTATGCACACGAGGACGAGCGGGTTTGGGCAGCGCAATTCTCGCCGCTGAAGGTGAAATACTTACCCGCCATGAAGCTGGACGATCCTCAAGCCATCGGGCGGGTATACCTGCGCGAGCTCCAAGATCTGGGGTTTTCTGGCTGTCGGGGGAACGATCAGCTGCCGCCTGGGGACGAAGAGTGCGAGGTAGCATTCGTGGACGGCATTCAGCAGGAAAGCATTCAAAATTATGATGGACTGCCAGACTCATTGCTTGGAGATATTCGAAACGTCGATTGGGATCTGCTAGACGATTATAATGAGCAGCTGGACATGCAAAATACAGCTGTCGATTCTGACATAGATCTAGATGCAGATTCGCAAACAACTGGCTGAGCTCAAGTGCTCATTCCGTCAGGAGGAGTTGATGGCATTTTTCACTAAACTCTACTTCCTTCTAATCACCGTTCTCAATGGTGATACCTTAAGGTTGAATGCGAACTTCGAAATGTCCGACCCACAGCTCGCGTTCCGGGGAAACCCGCTGAGAATCCCTCACCGTGCTGCCACTTGAATGCGAGGACCGATTGTGATCGTCATCGAGGGCGTCATGTTCTTCCACGACTCCGTTTGAGTCCAAAGGCAGAAAGCTGCTGTCTGTGGGCAATGATGGCAACTCCAACAGGTCCCAGGATGGCCGCGACGAGCCTGTCGCCACCAAAACAAACTCTTTCTCGATACAGCTGCCAGGATCCTCGCCGTAGCACTTAGCAGGTATTTCGGCAGTGACGTCCAAATGTCGGCTGTATTTATCACACCAGACGATTTCTTCTGCCCCCTCACCCTTGGGATGCAACTTTTTGATCCCCCACGATGAGTTGAGCTCGAAAAGCACTAGCCAATGATTCTTCGGTGGGACATCGTCCAGGCTCTCAAATGAACACCAGTAGTTTTGTTGGTTTCTGAGCTCACAGTACATCTCAGTGTCGCGCTTAGCAATGTCTTCAAAGTCCTCTGGCCAGAATCTGATGTCGGATGCTAGATTTTCGCGACGAAGCAGTATGTTGACGCGATTCCTGTCTGGACATTTGTTTTCTGTGCGTAGCTCGAGGAGGTGGCGCTCCATTGCCTTGTATCGTGATAGGTGGCGAACCACATAGGCCAACTTTCTAGCTGCGTTCGTGCTGTGCTGATAGATCGTTGGTAGTCGTGGTATGGTGGACGAATTTCCTACTTCGCAGATCCGATAGTTTAAGTTGTCGCCCATGGACACTTCGAATTGAGCTTCCCTTGTGCCAGTCTTGTTGTCGTAAAGACGCAGGTTGTGAGTCTTGGAGAGCTCATCTTCAAAGGTCTTGCGGAAATCCTGATCGTCGTCCTCTAAGCGAACCACCACACTGTCTGGAAGCGCCCACTTGCGAAGAACGGCTAGATAGCCATCCTGAACCAGGGCGATCGTGCCATCATTTGAGCAGATCTGGCCTTCGACAGAGCCCCTAGACGTGAAGAGAACTGATGCTGTAATCGTGACCTGGGGCAAGCCTCGCTCCTTGTGAAAGCCCGAGTCATCGATATGATGATCAATCGACTCGCCGTCCCGGTGGATGTCGAACACTGCGCCAGGAAACACTCCTTGGGCTTTGCCAACGTCTAAGATTACTCTTCCGTTGTTGGCCTTGATGACACGGCAAATGGGTGCGGTGTATATGCGGTTAATTCCAAAGAATTCGAGGTCATGGTCGCCAATGATGTTTGGTTCCTGTCCATCGTTTTGAGTTGCTGAATTCGTCTTGGTGCGAACATGCCTTCTGATCTGAGCGAAGGTAGGCAATGATTGGCCCTGATGAGCTCTCAGCATATTCAGCATCCAGTATGAGAAGACACCGTGGCCCTTCGAACTTTTTGCCTCGGCGCTTGAGGAATTGTCGAAGAAGCCTTCACCTGCTGTTTGGCGGATGCCACAGGCAGTGACGATGGTGCAGCCCGTTGGACTTGTATACCAATCAGCCAGCGCAGTTGTATTACGCCAGGCCTCTTCAAGTGTCTGAGCCGCAGTATCACTTTCGTCCATGTCGTTTTCGTCCTGAGGAGAAAGTTCGACGTAACGAGGGGTGAAGGTCGAGTGCCTATCCTGACCATGTTTACGGAAGGCCCCTCCAGAGAAGCAGCTATCGAGGATGAGGAAGACGTAAGCATCCTTCTTGGTGATCTCTCGAACCAGAGTACCCAGGTATCTCCCCGTGATGTAGTGCCCACGGGTCATCGCGTCCATTGGCACCAAAACCATTCCTGTGAGGTTGCTCCCGCCATCTATTGGCGCTTGATGATTCGCCTGGAGAAGTAGTCGAGATGCTCCATGCCCGGAGTAATGGATGTAAACGAGATCTCCGGATTGACACTGCTCCGCAAGATCCTTCAACGCTTCCACAATTGCATCGAATGTCGGAAGCTGGTTCGTTCCGAGGTTCGGGCTTATCAACTTGGTAGTGTTGCATCCACCCGGAAGTGAAGCAATGAAAGCTTCAACGGCATTGACGTCGTTGACACATCCATGGAGGTTATTGAATCGCAAGTCCGACTGGTCGGCAGGACTCAGATAATTGTCAATGCCAATCAGGAGGGCCCGACGACGTGGATGCATGTTCAATGCTCCTTCAGCCATATTGCAATGCTGAGTGGCAGCGGCGCGAGAACACGAGGGTACTACACCATGAATCAGTCAATAAGAGCTTTGGAGAGGTTTGTGATTGTGATTAGGTGTGCTGTACCGTCGGGCGTTTAAAGGGCAAGGCTTGCAATAAGGTGTCGAGCTTGATTTACAAATGCTTCCAACCTGGAAAGTTCATGTCAGCCATGAAACTCCACGATCCAGTCTGCGGGTGTGATAGATGGCATCAGCAGAGAGATGCCACTTGTACGCAGCGGAAGGTCTGGGATGTCTGTGAGTCTGAATTGGGAGGACAAACGAAGCGGTATGTATTGGTCTAAGTAAGATCCGGGTCGGTCCCGGATAATCAGGCCTCATGCGCCTCTCTCGTTCCTCCCCGGGGCCCCTACACACTCCTGTCGAGGCAAGGCCTCGTATGTCTCCGCTCTGCAAATTCGCTCGACTATACCGCGACATCGAGACATTGGAGGATCTGTATTGATCCGAAGAGTACGTTGTCCGTTGCAATGAGCTCAAGCCGAGGCAATGATTACAGACTTGGTTAGAATCGTCGCATCGCCATTCAATGATTCAGCGCAGTAGGCATCCAGGCTGACGTGTCCATTGCCTGTTCAGGAATGATAGGCAATGGCTGGGTTCTATTATTGCTTCTTGTAGCTTCAGCCCGGAGATAACCTCTTCGACGACCCACCTGTCCACCAGGCCAGCCAGGCCTGCAGACATGAGCATGTGCACGGCATTCACGCTCGGCACCAGGGACATTTCAGCCGCTCAATGTTGTACCGGGTGCTCTCCTCTCTCAGCTGAAGCTCAAGAGCATCCTTGCCACTGCGGTCACTTGTCCCGAATATCTTGCAAATGGTCCAGCATACATCTCTTCAGACTGCTCCAGTGCTCTTGCGCTGAGTTTTGTGAGCCTCCAAGTCTCCTTTGCTTGGTCGCGGCCCTACCTCTACCTCTCTTTGTCTACTAGTGAATCGTCCACTGGTATTCAGCGCGCTCGCGACCAGTCAAGGGGCCCTGTTCTGGCTGGTCATGATGAACGACTTCATCATCGAGCGGGAACTTGCAGTTCTTCTCAATACTCTGACCGACTCCGAACTTTATGAATGGGTTCAACTGCAAAACGACCACGACTCTCTTCCAGAGGCTGAGCTGAGCATTTTCTCACTTGTTCTCTTCTCCACCAGGATACAGTCTACCAGACATCTCGAACAAGCCCGCACCTTGGCTAAAGAATGGGTTGCGGACTCAGCAGAAGGAGACCCAGAATACAATCGAAGATGCCGCGTCCTAAGCATGATTGTCGCCCTGCAGACAAGCTATACGGCTGACACGGAGACGACTGCGTCAATCTTCCAAGACTCCGTCGTTGCTAGTCTTCTGGGCATTGATCAGTTTGAAAAGTTCGAGGAGACTGGCTCAAGCGAACATCTGAATGCTGCTATTGAGCGCATGAAGAGTGCACTCGCGA
Source organism: Ophiognomonia clavigignenti-juglandacearum (assembly GCA_003671545.1). Lineage (NCBI taxonomy): Eukaryota > Fungi > Ascomycota > Sordariomycetes > Diaporthales > Gnomoniaceae > Ophiognomonia > Ophiognomonia clavigignenti-juglandacearum. The sequence goes on along the minus strand of PYFS01002320.1, from coordinate 187,003 downwards.
TCATCAACGCAATACCCAATTCACCACAGCGAGCGGAGTATGCCACCGACCTTGCAGCTTTTCTCGACAGCCGTTTCATACAAACCGGTTCAGTGGACGACCTTCAAATGGCTGTTGCCTGTGCCCAAATGGCAGTCTGGATTACGGCTGATGATCACCAAAGGCGTCCGGCATACCTGAGCAACCTAGGAAACATATTGCAACGGAGATTTGAGCAACTGAGAGACCCAGACGACCTCGAAATATCGCTGAAGTTGTCCTCGTCTGCGGTAGAAACTTCCGTTGAGACCGATCGCAATCACATACAGTACTTGGGCAATCTATCAAGCAGATATGCAGCTAGATATGAGCTTACAGGAGCAAGCATCGATCTTGTGCGCGCTGTCAATCTTTCGGGCAGAGCTGTTGCAGCCTTCCGCACGCGGACTGAAGCGGATCGTGCAATAGAGCGATCTGATTTGCTGCTTTTGAAACGTCACGCACACCTGCTGAGTCTTCAATTTACACACAATGGACTGCTGCAGAATCTGGATGAATCTATCAAGCATTCGAGGGAGGTCATTGATGCAAAACCGACAGACAGCAGCATCCTGGCTTCTACTACTGCGGAGCTTGGGGCCACTCTCGGCAGACGTTTCGAAGCAACCTTCTCCCTAGACGATCTCAACGGTGCTATCGACAATCTAGAAGAGGGGATACGCACTGCACCCAAAGGCTCGATCGATCTACCTGTGTGGTTAACAAACCTGGGCGGCTTCCTTCTGCTACGATTTGACCGCACTGACGACAGTGAAGATATCGACCGAGCCATCAGGTACGCAGACAGAGCTGTGGATTCCATGCCAGGACACCCATCTCGGAGAGCTCCGCCGCTGAAGGTTCTGGCCGATGCACTTCGAGCGCGATTTGAGCGAACGAGGCTACTGGCTGATCTCGACCGAGCTGCCAAAGCCGTCAGTGAAGCCCTGCAAAGTTGTGACATGCCTATGTTGCAGGCTCATTGCTTCCAATCGCTTGGACACATAGCACTTACGCGGTTCCGACACATGCGTGACCCAAACGATCTTGACCAAGCAATTCAGCACGCGGAGAAAGTCCTCAAAATCACACCGGACGATGACCCTGGCCGAGCCGGTTTGTTCGGAAATCTTGGGATGCTACTGGAACTCCGGTACGGTGAGAGACCAGGAGTTGTAACGCCTGAGAATGATCCGAAGGGTTTTGAGGAGCTTGAGCATTTCACCAGCGAGCTCACGCAGGCGTATGGGAGGCCCATGCGGTGCATCAGGGGAGACACTCTATCGATAATGGACCTCCGAGGTGCAGTCATTGCGTACGAAGATGGCTGGACTTGTTCAAACAGTCCCGCGACCGTCCGTGTTCAGATGGTCATGCACACTTTGAGGCTGCTACCGTATGTCACATTCGGGCGCGATCCATGGAAGGAGATGTTCCCGATATTCTATCAGGCTATCAGACTGCTGCCCATGGTGAGCCCACGCTATCTGAGACGCAGCAATCAACAGCACAATCTTTCACAACTGGTTGGTTTGGGTTCCGAGGCAGCTGCTGTTATTCTCAACGCGGGAGGTGATGCATCAGAATCTCGGTCTTTCGCTCTGAGCCTTCTCGACATGGCACGAAATGTTACAGCAGGTTTCTTGTTGGATATGCGAGAGAACGTCTCTGAACTTCGCCGACTGCATCCCGAGCTCGCGGCTCGATTCGTCCGACTGCGACATGAGCTGGACGCACCCGAGAGTGAGCAATCCTTGGTCCAGCACAGCAACACGTCTTGGGAATTGCGAGGTCGGCAAAGACGTGAACAGATTGACGAATTCGATCGCATTGTGAGAGAAATCAGAGTGATACCCGGATTTCACAATTTCCTGGACCACTCCCAGAGCCAAGACCTAAAGCACTTGAAGGAGGCAGCTATACCAGGCCCAGTCATCGTCATCAACTTGAGTGTCCACCGCTGCGACGCATTCATCATTGAGTCAACCCAAGTCCGAAGCCTGCAATTGCACGGACTGAAATTGAGTGACGTCGATGATCGAGCTAAAGAGTTGCTCCCACGCATCCGCGATGGCTCTCACGACCCTGAGATGATGCTGGCTTGGTTGTGGGACAAGATCACTCAGCCAGTTCTCGATTTCCTGGGCTTCAATTCTCCTGTCACCGACGGGAATTGGCCTCACGTGTGGTGGGTGCCAACTAGATCTCTCGCAGCCTTCCCGCTACACGCAGCCGGGCGGCATGGCAAGGGCACTGGTGAGACGGTGCTGGACAGAGTGGTGTCCTCATATGCTTCATCCATCAAATCAATCATGTTCGGAAGGCGTCAGCTCAGACTTGAGCGCAATGGAACAATACAGTCTCGGGCCGTCCTAGTCGGCATGTACGAGACACCCGGCCTTCCATCAGGGGGGTACCTTCAAGGTGCAGCCCAAGAACTAGAGGCAGTGGAGAGCTTCTGTCCCGCTCTACACTTGGAACCGGTAAAGCCACTGAGGTGCAAGAGCGAGGTCCTGCGGGAGTTGAAGAATTGCAGCGTGTTCCACTTTGCGGGCCACGGAGAGTCCAGGTCCAAAGATCCTTCTCAAAGCTGCCTGCTTCTCGAGGACTGGAAGACGGCTCCGCTGACGGTCCAAGACTTGCGAGATCACAATATTCACGAAACGCGGCCTTTCCTTGCATACGTCGCCGCCTGCTCAACCGGGTTGAATGATGCAAAGGGCCTAGCGGACGAGAGCGTGCATCTAATCAACTCCCTGCAGCTTTCAGGCTTTCGTCATGTCATTGGAACTCTCTGGGAAGTTGGAGATCGTCAGAGCGTGGACATAGCCAAGGCGTTCTACCGACATTTGTGCGAGAAGACAATGACAGACAAGTCCGTCGCGTTAGCTCTGCATTTAGCTCTTCGAGAGGCGCGCGATGGGATCAGCCACGGAGACAGAAGTGAGAGGGGCACAACAGTCAGGAGCATGGATGGACACACGAACTATCGATGGGTTCCTTATGCTCACTTTGGCGCTTAGATGTCGCGGTTCAGCTGTTGTTTGGTTTGGCGGTAGAAAGCGTACAGTTACAATGGGCCTTCACGTAACTTGCTGCCGTTTAAACAGCTCATTCCATAGAGTAATCAAGGGAATATGTCTAGAGAGAAAATGTTCTCTTCAGATTGCCTGCCCAGCTCCGTAGCACTTTACATATAAGCAGTCAACACAAACAATAGAGCTGATTCTACACTCCCCCAGCCAACACCATCCCCTTCTTCCCCTTCCCAGTGCCGATAATGCAAGTAAGAAAATCAGTAATGATCGGTATCCAGTCCACGAACCTTCCCAATGAAAAATCTGAAAATGCCGCTGCCCTTTTCAAATCCAAAAACGCCTCTCCGATGGCCTAATGCTCAATGCACGATGCGACGATAGTCATCGACGCAAGCAGTACAAGACACCGACTCCTGTGGCGATGCATCTCGCCTTCCTCTCTCGTTTGTGCTTTCCCAAATGTCCCCCAAGAATCAGGCTCGCTTGAAAATGCAGTAGAGACAAGAAATCGACTGAGGCCCAAGTGGTAACAATGACCGGTCCCCATCCGTCTCGATCAACAGCAAAAAGGAAAGCAGCTCTTCCTCTTTCTCCTCCGTCTTTGGTGCCCTCGTCGCCGCTTCTCCTCCGCCTTCCTCGCACACTGCCACCGATTCCCCTAGTCATCAACAGCACTTTCATCTCCACCCTTCTCCGCTGCTGGTGTCCCAGCACTAGAATCAGCCTGCTGCTGCTGCTCCCTCGGCATGACATTCGCGCGCGCCTTCTCCTGGCTCTCCACGAAACGCGCCCAGTACTCCGGATCCGCCTCGCGATACCGATTAACAATGCTCTGGCGATGCTCCTTGAACACCCGCAGCACGCCCTTCTCCTCGCGCAGCTGCAGCAGCTCCGCGTCGCCCAGTTCGTCCAGCATCTCGTTGAAGATGCGCGTCAGCGTCGGGTTCTTTTCCATGTCCTCGAGCGCCGTCGACGCGAGCAGGCGGTACTGCTCCGACGTGAGCATCCACGCGGCGCGGAACTGGTGGCCCGCCCGGTGCGCGTGGCCCTCCTCGCGATTGAGGCGCAACGAGGACAGCGACAGGTTCGAGGACTGTCGCGATAGGGAGCCCGTGCCGGTGCGGACTTCAGAGTGCATGGGGTCGTCTTCGATGTCCGAAGCACCGTTTGAGGGCTCGCGCTCGACTTCGACAGAGGAGAGGGAGGTGCGTGTGGGTACCTGCTCAAGTGCATTGGACTCGGGCGCCGACAGGGATACAGGACTGTCGGCTGCTTCTTTGGTCTCCGGGAACTCGTCCTCGAATCGCTTGATGATACCATCGAGTGTTCGTGAAAGGAAAAGCAGACGATCTAATGCCCAATCAGTGTCACGAATAATGCATGAGTTAAACGAGCTTGCGTATGACTTACAGTAGGTGTGCCGCTCTTCGCTGCCTTGCTCAGCCAAGGCCTTCGCCCTGACCAGTGCAGGATCCAAACGATGCCGAATCTTCCTCGCACTGAAGAGCAAGTGCTTCGAAACGTCCTTGGCTTTGCCAGTCGGCAATACAGCCTTGGGAAGCGCTGCACCGTCCTCCTGCTCCCGGGTGAACTCGCCTGACGGTCTTCTAGACTCGTCTCCTTGTCCGCGGTTGTCCAAGCAACAGGCCAGCGCCTTCGCAACGCCTGTGCCGCCAACAATGTAGTCGTCATCGGGCGCCATGTCCTGGTCTTCGGGCCCGTCGGGAGCCATGATGTCGTGTCCGACCAGGTGCTGGAGCACGTCCGGGTACGCGGGATCTTTGACGGTAGTAGCTAGACCTTCGCCGAGTGTAGTTTCGCCGTTGGCGAGGGGGACACGTTCCATGTTTCTCAGACAGTACGCCACAATCTGCTTAGCCAACGCCTTGACGATTTCTCCAGACCTATCGGTAGGCACATCGATGTCGATGCACACCAAGTTGTCAGATATCCTCGCCGCAGCTAGCAGCGAAGCATACAACGCAGATGCCTCCTCTTGCGTCTCCTCGGTGCTAGCGTCCGCCAACGCCGTGAGCTTGGGGTTCTGCAAGAAGCTGAGGTGGGCAATGCTGTCCATCTCGGGGATGACCTCTGCAAGCGCAATCACTTGTTCCGGCTTGAGCGCACAGTCGCTGAGATGTATCCGTTTCAGACTGTGCAACTTCGGCAGGTACCTCCGTAGAGTGCCCACAGCGCTAGGATCTGTGCGAAATAGATCCTGATTATGTGAGAGATCCAGAAACCGAAAATTGCTCAACCTAGCGAGGTGAGGCAATAACTTGCATAGCGAGTGTGGTGTCAAGTTGCACTCTGCTAGGCTCAGTGCCCACAGAGTATTGTTGTCGTCGAAAACGCTACCAAGGCTCTCGCAGTGATCCCGCAGGTCGTTGCCGCCCAGGTCAAGGCCCTCGCAGTGTCCGCTTGTGAGGTAACGTTTGATGTGCTCGAGACCGTCAACGTCGAGATCCAAGTGTGCCAGGGCAAGTCTGCGCACACCGCATTGCATGATGCCTTCGAGGAGGCGACCCAGTTCGCTGTGCCGGAGACCGGTGTTGCTCAGGTTTAGCAGCTCCAGAGTCGATCCTCCCAAGCGTTCCCCGATGCATCTTGAAAATAGCGCATACATATCGACGCTCCCTTTGTCTTCGTCTCGGCGAACGAAGTGGTGTCCATGTCCATGTCCATGTCCATGTCCATGTCCATGTCCATGGCCGTTGGGTGCTGCTGGCTCCTGTAACCTCGGAAACGCAATGTCGGCGAGGTCGAGACTTATGAGGGATCTGCACATATAAATAAATAGGCACAAATGCTTCCAACCTTCAGGCCCGATCTTGTTGCTTTTGAGCACGAGCCGCTCAACCACACCACCCTGGCTGGTCAGGCCATCTGGAACGCTGCGTGGTCGTTTTCCTGAGGAAGCCGGCCTTTTCGAGGCCAGCAGACCAGCTAGTACAACCCTGAGTCCTTCATCGTTGAGACCGCAATTTTCTAGTAAAATCTCCTTGACAGGCACCACAGCCAAGAAATCGCCCAGGGTGACGAGATCTGGAACCTGCATCCAGTACCCAGTGAGATCAAGCTTCTCAACGACCCCGTCCGTGGTAGTATTTGAGGGCTCTAAGAGCTGTTCGGTGATCTTTTTAAGAATTGGAGTTTCTCGGAGCTGGCAGCATCTCCTGTAGATACGAACAGGATTCGTTGTGGGGGTTACTTGGGTTTTTGGTGTTGCTGGGGCTGATGGATCTGAGCCGTCCGTGTCGAGGTGGATCTCCAGGGGGACCTGTCCATTTGCCTCTGCCAGTTTTCGCTTCTTCTCTTTCCTTGCCTTCCTCTCCTCCTCGCTCCTCTTCTTCTTCTCTTTCTTTTTAGTCGGGCAATTCTGCTCTGCTGAGGCCTCTGGTTCTTTGGGTGTGGTGTCCTGCTGGTTCCCTTCGCCCTCTTGCGTCGGTTCCTTGGGCACTTTTTCCCCTGAGACCTCAACAACGCCATTCTGCTCTTTCTGTTCCTCCACAGCCTTTGGGTTCTTCAGGGCGTCGCCCTCGCCCTTCTCAACCAGCTTGCGCTTTTCAAATTTATTGCCTGAAACGGCACAGGCCTTGGACGTCGAAGAATCCCCGTCTGAGTATTTCGGCATGGGTGCAATCTCGACATCCACGCAAAATGCGACCCTTCTAAGCTTCGCCTGGTGCAGATCCTCAAGCGGACATCGTTCCCTGTGCGTATCAACATTCAGCACTTTTCTGTCAACCAAGCCATGGGCGTTCGCTCCCTTGGCCAAGGGCCCGGAACTGAGCTGTCCAGCACTCGAACTCGACAGCCGTCGGAACACATGCAATATCCCGCCACCGCCCTGTAATGTCCCCCGCGGGGGTGCGGGTGTATACGGGCCTTCGCCCTGGTGCTTGGCGGCATGTTGGAGGACGGCATTCCTGGCGGGTGTGATTTTGGGCACGGACAATTCAGCATCTTTAGTCGGCGAGCTGGACGTTGCTTGGGGCGTCGGACTCGGGCCCTGCGCGCCGCCGCCTCCACCGGAAGCGCTGAACTTGGAGCTGAGATTCGAGAACCACGAGGGTTTCCTTGACAGCGTCGGACTATTCGGCAAGGAACCACTCTTGGCATCGCCGTTCTTGGACTCGCGCGTGAATCCCGGCCTCGGGGGTATGGGCTTCGGTTGGGTAGCTCCGTTGGCTTTGGCCGCCGTGCCATCGGCGTCGACATTTGAACTGTCGTGTGAGTGTCGTGGCGAGCTTGGCGCAGGCGAGTCGCGTGTGATTTGTGATTCTGGATCGGCGGAGATGGTTGATCGGCGGCCGTTGGGCAATCGATCTGTGCCACAAGCAGCTGTGTGAGTATAGTCCTCGAGATCATAGCTTGTGTATCAACAGGAGCTATACATGCGTTGGGGAAGAGTGTGCTCACCTTTCGGACCTCCGTGGTGGGTCATCCAACTGACGTCGATACCATGTATCTGCTCCATGATGTGCGGTGTGATGCCAGTAGCTAAGGGCAGCTCCAACGATGTTCCAAAGGAAGCAGGTGATCAGTTTCAGCGGATCGCAGCAGAAGCACGCAGGGTTGCGCAGCGTCACGGAGGAAACCCGAGGCCTCGCTGTAGAACAATGGCCCAGTGGAACGACCGGCTTTTTGCGGACGGCGGTTGTTTGCTGGCGCGCAGAAGTTTCCAAGATGCGCCGCAGCGGTGAATTTCCTCTCACCAGGGTTGGGAAGCCATATGTTAAGCACGCATTCTTGGTGATGCGAGAGTAAGGTGCGGCGGTGAGGTGGTAAGTTTCCGGATCCTCGGAAGATGGCGACAAAGAGCGCGAGGTTGTCGGTGGTCGTTTTTGGGTTTTCTCCCTTGGGTTCTTGCTTTTGAGTTTGTTGCACAAGAAAGTCGAGAAAAGTATAAAGTATATTGAATTGTGGGATGGCGAGAGCCCGATGCCGGCTTTTGAGATGTACCAGGTTGAGCCAAGGTCCCAGTGTGAGCTCAGGGTCAAGTGAGTTGGACGATATATTGGCCGAGGTCGACAGGATAGAGTCAGGTGCAGCGGGTTGTTCAGTGGTCACGTCAATCCAGGGGGTCCACCGCAAGTTTTGGGGCAGTTTTGGTCAGGTGGGCCGATGCAGTGGAGGCAGTGAGGCAGATCTGAGATGCGCGTCGGTGAACGAATTGATGAATGTTGGATGGTTTGAAGGTGCAAAAAGCGAAGTACCTTTGGCGCATTCGAGGCAAATTTAAAAGTATTCCATAAAAGTATTTCTTATCATCGGGTGACAGATCCGTACTTGCACCAAAGCTAAAGGTATTTCTCAAGCGGGCGCTCGCGCGGCAAGTTCATGTACTTGGGCTGCACCTACTTGGGTACTAGGTAGCACTAACAGTAGCTGCTCTCATCAAGTCACCCCACATTGCACCCTGCGAATATGAAAGGTCACCCGCCTGCGAAGCCGACGTCACAGCCAGATCCAAAAATTTAGACGAGCGAACGGTTCACCTGCAAAGACCTGCAATGTCGTGCTGTCTAGGCCCTAGCGCTGTCAACAAGGGACTCTGTACCAAGGTAATCCCCAGCTGAACCAGTTTGCAAACTCCGAAGTACCAAGGCACCACCAGAACGACCGACCACCTTTTCAACCTGTTCTTGCCTCTGCACCAGCACGCGATCATGTACCACGTAATCGAGATTCTCATTTACACTGCATCTGCTCTGCATGTCCTCGTACCACTCTGCATCAGTCTGATCGGACCTGACCGAATTCTTTTGCGCCGACTTGATTGTCCGTGGACCCATTCGCCGACATGGTTGCATTGCAGAAATACCGTGTACATACCCTGTAGGGAGTACCTCAGTACCGACAGGTCAGCTTACAAGGTTTCGCTTACAAATTCTGCTTTGCTCGGCGATGGCAACAGGTGGCTGGAAGAGAGTTTGCCATCCACCAAACACCTCGTGGTATAGCAAAGATTAGAAATCTCGCCGCGCAATGTTGAACACTGCTAGATCTAAACCATTCCTTTGTTTGCGCATCTAGCACAATATTTGGTAGCCCTGGAGAGTCACACTAAGCGCAGTAGCCGCATCATACAGCATACAACTTGTTCAGGTCCGGCCCCCAATCAAACCGCCCGGCAGATTCAACGGCATTGTTGATGAAATTTCATTTTTATCTATTCCACGATGCGTGTATATCGGTAGTGCGCGCCCACGCTGCCCAAAATATTGCAACTGCTTTCTTGTCGCGCCACGCGAGCCAAGATGTACAGCCCATTCTCCACAGTCCAGACCTGTCACTCTCCCGCGGAAAGTTTGATCGCCCCGGGCACACGGTCTATAAAAACAATCCCTCTATACCTGGGGCACCCAACTCGATACTTCATTGGCGTGTCAAGATCATACGCACTCGTCAATATGATAAATATCCCCCGGGGGGGCCGATGAGCTTGTCGCAGGGGCTTTTCTGATGAGTGGTGATTTCAAATGGATGACAGAGTAGACACTGTCTGCACAATTAAATTCCATCATTTGCGTTCATGCACATGCACCTCGGCCATGTCAAAACCGCGAGCTGGGCAAGGACACTCTCAACGACCTGCAGGACCGCATCGCTACCCTCGCAAACCGGTGAACCTTCCTATCCAGTCTGCGTTTGCCGACGCCGTGCATCTTTGCGAGGGGGGTCCGAGACACGCCACTTTCTGTATAGCCGCGGGAATATTATAGCCTGCGGAGTTGGTTGCTGCACACCTGGTGCTGGTGCAATCTCGCGACGCTCTAGGAAACACCGCGAACACCGAACCGCACAAAAAAAAAGGGAAAAAAGAAGGGGGAAAAAAGGAAGAAAGAAAAAAGCCGGTAGTCGCTAGCAGTGCAGGTTGGAAACACAACTGAGATGACGAGAAATGTCTAGCTCAACAAACCTCCAGGATTGTGAGACTATTCCTGTGGACTTTCGTGGTCCTTGATTAGGTATCTCTGTTGATCCCACGCTGAAGAGGACGTATGCAGCCAACTTCTATTTGCTCGTGTTATTGTGCGGTACGGACGTTGTACAACATGTGCGCTGGCTGATGAGGCTGGCGGGCTGTTGTGCTCTGGACCGAAGGCGTCTGGATCCATCGTCACGTCATACACTGCTTGAGATACCAGCATGGAGTGTCCGAGAGTGCGCTGCTTCTCGCAGGATTCAGAGCAGTCAGCGTCTTCGACCACCAAGCTGGCTGCCCAGAAAAGACAGCTCTGGGGCTTAGCATGGTCGCAATTGGTAATGCATGAATACCCAAGAGCCTGGCGAATGGACGAACTGCCGTCTGTGGCGATGAACAGCAAATACTACGACACGGACAACCTCCAGTAGCCCCTATTCTGGGGTGGGTATACCAGTGTGGAGAGACCCAAAGGGTTGGTTGAATTCATTGATTTCCCTAGACCCTAAGCAATCCCTTTCTGTTTTGAAAACTCCTGATTCACGCCTTCCCATCCGGACCGGTTCCTTCCAGGTCAACCCAAAAACAAGTGGTCATGAGGTAGAGCATTTTTGTCGACAGTGGTGGTCAGAGAGCAACACGCTTACTCGGCGTCGCGGAGCTCGGCAATCTTAGCCTGGACGCGGGCCTTCTTCTCCTCGAATGTGAGCTTCTTGGTCTTGTACTTGAGAGACTCGGCCTTCCACTCCTCCTTGGTCTTCTTGGGGCCGCTGGACTCGACCTTCTTGAAGGGGTCCTCGCGGATGGCCTTGTGGGCCTCCTGGTACAGCTCCTCCAGACCGTCAGCATCAATGTCGTCGTCAATGTACTTCTGGAACTGAGACTTGTAGCGCTCCTCGTCGTCGTCGGCCAGAGTCTCCATGTACTCGGCAACATGGCCACCGTAGATGTACTTGCGGAGGGTCTCGGCGTCGAGCTCCTTGGTCTCCATGTCGAAACCGGGGAAACGGTTCTCGGAGTGGGGCACGAAGATGCCACCGTCGGAGGCACCCTTCATGGCGCCGAAGACACGGGCACCGGTGGAGGTGCGGACAAGACCGACATCGAGGAAGGCCTTGAAGGGGCGGCGGCTCTCGCCATCCTCACCCTCGGCAGCCTCGGTCAGGGTGTACTCGCCATCAGCCTCCTCAACACCGGGGAACTGCTCCTCCATGCCGAGCTTCTTAAGGGCGCGGCGGGCGATCAGCAGACCAGTGGCGTAGGCAGCAGCCCAATTGGTCAGGCCGTGCTCGATGCCGTAGGCCTTGAGCTCGTGGGCGTAGGCGGCAACGAAGACCTTGTCGCCGGTGATCTCGGAGGTGACAAGCTGCCTGTCAATTACGATGCGGGTCAGTAGCTGTTGTATGTTGGCCTTGTCCTGCCCCACAGTCGTTGGATCGTGCCAACTCCCGGACGCTCCCACGATTGTCTAGTACGTACATGATGATGTCGCGGTTGGTGAACCGGACGACCAGGCGGTACTTGGGCGCATTGTACTTGTTCTTGGCCTGGGAGATGAGGCGCTTGCGGGCGTAGTAGTCGGTCTTGCCGGACTGTCTGCGCTTGTACTTGGTCTGGAAGCGACTATGGTGGCATCGTCAGCATTGCCTGTCGGTTTGTCGTCGGGTTTGTCGCTGTGGGTGGATCTGTCCCGCTCGTTTGTAGTCTGAGGAATTAGACTGGTGACTTACCTGTAGTACGCGCTGGTCTTCTGGTTCTTGAACACCTGCGATTTCCCCTTCGAGTCAGCAATTATCGCTTCAGACTATTTTTCTTCCTCCGTCCGAAGCATCTTGCTTTGACTCTTTTCTGTTCTTTTCCTTTTTCTTGTGTGTGTGTTCATCGATTGACTGCTCTTGCGAGAGCATCGCGTTCGTGGTATTGGCGACTTACCATTTTGAATTGTCTGGCCGGCGGCGGGTGTCGAGGAGTTGATGGTTGGTTGGATGGTGGGAAGACGAAAACCGTGATGTTGCTCTTTCCTCAACTCCAGCTTTGAAAAGTGCGCAGGGCGTGGACCCACTCTGGCATCGGCCTATGATTGGTTGCTGGGCTCTCGCATTTCAGCAGACAAGAAGTTGGGTTGGGGACGATTTTGCAGGGGGCAGGGTTTACTCATCCCGCACTTGTACTCATCCCGCACTTGAGCCGAGGTACCCCGGATTCCTGCCCGGCCCGTAACGGGAGGAAGGCGGGGGGTATGTAATCCATCAACGTCCCTTCATTATAACGTGCCCAGGTCCTCGCAATGTCTGCACTTATTCACGTCTTCATATCCCATTTTGTAGGATGCTGCCGGATGAGCAACCAGTCGAGTACATTCTTGAGGGCTTAGATGCAGAAATGGCTCTTACAACCCAACCAAAGGTCATCCTTTTCGACATGGGAGGCGTTGTTGTAAGTCCCTCCTCCACCTGGCGATAAATCTGTCTTCCATGATCTTTTTGCGTCGTACCCTTTGATTGGATATGTTGTTATTACCATAAGTCGTTGCGCAGTATCTGTATCATTTTCAATGAGAAATTTATTACCCTATCACGAGATCTTGATATTACGTTTCTCGTGGACATCCTTATGGACACAGTGGGCCTCACCAGCTGACATGAACCAGCTTGTGTCTCCTTTCCAGTCGATTTTAGACTACGAATTGAGTCTGGGCATTCCTCCGGGCTGGATCAACTACTCCATCCAGAAGACCTCTCCCAATGGATTCTGGCACCGCTTAGAAATGGGACAGATACCGCTTGACAGCAAGTTCTATGACGGCTTTTCCAAAGACCTCCACAACGCCGAACTATGGGAATCCTTTTACCGATTACAGGCAGCAAAGAACCCGACATGGCCCAAGAAGACGCCCCCCGTACCGCAACTCGACGCAGAATGGCTCTTCACTGACATGATGAGCGCGGCAACGAAGCCGGACCCGTGGATGTTCCCAGCCCTGAAGAACCTCCAAGCCAGCGGGAAATACCTCCTGGCAGCGTTGAGCAATACCGTCATCTTCCCGCCGGGACACGAGCTACACCGGCCCGACCTCGCTGAGGACCCTACACGCCAGCCGTTCGATGTCTTTGTGTCGTCTGCCCATGTTGGCCTGAGGAAGCCCGACCTGAGGGTGTATGAGTATGCGGTGCACGAGGTAGACAAGTTCGCACGTCAGAACGCCAGCTCGCCCAGGGGGAGGCAGCTTGGCTGGGAGCAGGGCGTCAAGGCCGGGGATATTGTATTCCTCGATGACATTGGTAGTAATTTAAAGGGAGCAATGAAGGCTGGTTTCCGTACCATCAAGGTGAATTTGGGCAGGGCCTATGAGGCAGTAGAAGAGCTAGAACAGGTGACGGGTTTGAAGTTGGCTGGGCCTCACCCCAAAGTCGCGATCAAGCCGAGGTTCAAGGCATCAGGAACAGCGAAGATATAAGGATCGACAATAGGTGGAGGTAGCGAATACTGAAGGTTCGGCCCTTTGCTGATTTAGGCCTGTGAGCGTATGGTTCCCGTCGACTGCGGATGGACGAAAGACGTTGGAGTGTGCCATGTGCCGATCGGACGTTTGGGACCACTAGGGATGCTGTGGCCTGGCCAACTCAATCTTGCCCACTGTCTGCTCCGCTGTTTGTTCGGCATCATTCCAAGTCCTCGGCGTAACTGAGAAGAGCCGCGTCTTGCTTGCACCGTGAGTCTTAGATCCCGCCTGTTGTCCGTCACTTAAATCAAATACTGACCTTTTTAAGAGGGGACTGTAGGACTTCAGCAGCGCGCGAGACTGCCCGTGACCTTGACCACAGTGCAAATGGTCTGTGCGTGCTCACACTGTGTTCTGCTGCAGTACCAGTAGTTGGAGAGTCGCCTCCTTCCTTTCTTAGAAAACTTACACCAAACCTGCCAATTCTCGAGCTCGACACCACCCTTTTCCCTGTGGCCTAACCCCCTTTCCGCCACAAATCTGGTCAATCACAGGGTTCAATTGGTTGAGGTGCACGAGTCTGCTTCTGACATACCTGAAGCTACCGTGGATAAATCGTTCGGTAACTATTTCCCGCTCTCTTGCCCCAATACCTTCCCTGAGGTCGCAGACGATCAGCCACGCTGCTTACGGGCCCTGCAAACAACGAGTCATCTGGGCTGACGACCTTGATAACCTCAAGTCACATTCGAGGGTACCAGTTCTCGATATCCGTCTGGCTCCCTGCCCTGTTCTTACAATATCGCCAATTGGACACTACGACGCAGCAACTCGCCGGGTTCGACGACGCCGACATTGGACCGATTGAAGCCACCAACACTCACCATGTCTTCCGACTCTGGCTCGTCTTAAAACTCCCACATTACCTCCCACATTACCATCACTTTGAATGGAGAAGAGTTCAATCTCGTTGTCTCACAGACTGCTGTCAACCCGACCAACCATTGGCTCAACCGATGCCAACAGTTTTCGGCGACCGTTAGCATCGCGGGAGAGCCCGTCGCCCAACTTGGCGCGTACCTCATCGAGTTCTTGCATCGCTTCTTTTGGAGAGAATGTAACAAGCACAGAGATAATGACATCTTGCAGTTCGGCTTCGACTTGTTCGACAGATTCGGACAGCTGAAGCAGGCGTACATCGATCACGAAGTCAAGGCAGGCTCAGGCGTGTGGGGTCCAGAGCTCCACCAGTACGGACAGGCGTTCTTCCTGATCAATGAAGTCTGGGTTGAGAAAGAATGGCGACGGAAAGGATTAGGCACGCAGATGGTCGGTAAATTGATGGAATTGGCTCAAGAAGAGGCGATAGCTGGCGACTGTCCCATGTTCTCTTTCGCCAATCCGAACCAATGGGACAACAAACCTTCAAATACCTCCACAACGCAAACACAGAAAAGCAACGGTGCGCTCCGAAGAACTGCTGTGAACTTCTTGCGAAGCTTAGAATTTCGAAGGATCGGCAATTCCGAGTGGCTCGCGCATACAGCCTCGGATTCTCATCCGTTTCGTCAGATCGCAGTTGGGGATGATTACGACCCTCCTGAAGTTCCAGAAAATGGAATGAGCCCGTTGTGGACTTGGGCTTTCGAAAATCTCGCGGACTCTGTCACCAGTGACGATGATTGTCTGGCTCAGCTGGAAGTTGCGCTAATTTCTGTCCAAAGTGCCGCCACGGATCTTGAGTCTCGCCAGCTTGTGTTCAACGAGCAGGGAAACACGATTCTGCATGCAGCTGCCCTGTCACACCGATCAGTGCTTATTCGCCGAGTACTAGCGATCATGCCAGACTTGAGGAGCATTCGCAACCGAAACGGAGGTACTGCGTTGGAGGCTTTGCGCTGGGCTCTTGATACTGAGCGATGCGCCACAGGACAGCCTTACGAGTACCGCGACGTTTCCGCCGACTTCAGAGGCTATTCCATCGAAGAGGTACGATGTCTGAGCTTGCTTACGGACACCAAGTACTACGATGTTACGAAATTGGCACCCGGGAGAGTCGACCACGCCATGACTGCAACAGACGCTGAGGATCGCAAAGATCCCCAACTTTCCATCATCCGGTGCACCATGCGGCTCGCATGCGGCTGTACCTGCGACACCTGTGTTGAGGGATTTCTCAGCCCCAGGATGCGATATTGTCTAGAGAATCGCGCCATGGACATTCACCGAGCGATGCAGGGCGCTGGTGGAACTTCAGTGAGCGTTTTCAAGTACAGCGATTCCTGCGACGCGGAGCAATCCTATCAATCTCACCCAAGAGGCCGCCCACGAGTACCCGCCCACATTTCGGAAGACCAGTCGCTCCGCTCCGGATTCCAAGAATTGTTCAAACAATTCGCCAAGTGTGTGAACCAAGGCACAGTTCCCCGCAAGAAGAACCTTGCCTCAGGGTCGCTGCCTCGGTCAATCGAGCCCTACTTACAAGAAGATGGTGCGGTGGAACTCGTCGCACAGTTGGTGTTCAACGACGCTGAGAGCAATGACGCAACTATCTTTCCTTTGTTTTATTTAATGAATAAAACGGAATACCTGGACGACAAATGGTACAATGCGCTTCCTGTTTGCCATAACGACCAGGAGTATGGTTTTGTCAGCGCCATGTGTGGCTACAACTTTCGCCGATGGCCTGTTAGGAGTGAAGGCGCTCGCAGAACCCCCATCTACTAGCCCTTGGACCAATCGTCATCAAGATCATCGCCAACATGCATGGACTGCTGGATGCTCGGTTGCGGAAACAGTGTATACGGCGTTGTATGGACGGCTACGGCTAGAGAACTCCGCCGTCAACCCTCCAACAGCTGAAGGCCCCCCAGCACCTCACATATACGTCGCGTCATAGTACCCGGCACTTTTGTAGCTGCTCCCCAAGACCGTGTTGATGGACACACCCGCGGACAAAATGTCGGCAAAGCCGGCGCGGGCAGTCGTCGATGCGCCGGCACCTGCGTTGCCGTACTCGCCGAACAAGACATTGTCGGTATTGGGCTCACTGGACGACCACTGTTCCCAGCCCGCGCTGTTGATCACATTCGTCATGGTGGTGTACTGGAAGACAACGCGGGCATACTCGGTCCATGGTCGGCCCAGGTAATACGAGCCAGCGGTGACGGTGTTGCCGGAGGCGGCGGCGATGGTGCAGGAGTTCTGTATGGTGTGTTAGTATTGTCTACAGCGAAAACGTCTGAAGAGGGTATGGACAGGAACAAAATGGGGGGGGGGGGGCATGACAGAGGGAACACGGCTCAGGGCACGCTCGACGGAGCGTCACGAGACAGGGGATGGGAACGAAGGTTGGGAGGGGGGGTGTCAGATGGGCGAGCTTACGAAAACGTAGTAGGAAGTGCCGGATGATGAGGTTCGGCCGTTGGCTGTCCACGAATTAGCAACTCTGAAATGTGATGGATCATCTACATTCGTCAAACTCACCAGTGATGGTGCCCTGGCTTTTAGCAAGCACGCCAATATCAACTTCGTTGAACCAAGCCGGCGAGTACTGGCCAAAGATGAAGTCCGTTGCGCCCTCGATATAGCTCATCGCATAGAGCTGATATCCCGTCTCAGCCAGCACCGTGTCCTGGTAGCCTTTGAACTGGCAGGCATAATACCCCGAGTCGGCATACGCCGAGAGAGCAATGGCCTGGCTGCCCGCGCCGTACGAGTTCACAACATTGATATTGTACGCCTTGAAGTTCTTGGCCTTGACCCGCAGCGTGCCCGTCTCGTCGTCACTCAACCCGCTCGCCGCGGCCAGGTTGTTCGTGATGGTCACCACGTTGGCCGAGTAGCTGAGCGTGTCGGTGGTGTATCCGTAGAAGGTGAGCTGCGCGGAGCGCGCCGGCACCAGCACCTGCTCCTTGTAGGTGCCCGACTTGATGAAGATGCACTGCGCCGTGGTGGAGGTGGTGGACAGGGAGTCCACGGCCGCCTGGATCTTCGTGTAGGTCGCGCCGCTGCCGACGGTGATGCAGCCTGATGGCGCGGAGGTGCGGCTGGCTGCGAGGACCGAGGTCAGCAGCGCGGCGAAGGAGAGGATTGGCTTCATCATCTTGGCTGGCTGCGGGTTGATTGGTGGTGATTGTGCGGGAGGTGTAGTAGAAGGGTGAGCTGTTTCTGTTCTGTGTGGTGCCAAGACTAGGGGACCAGTTCAAGTTTATAAGTTAGATGCAGCTGCTTCGTGCCAATGGTGGTGGGTGTGCAGTTCCATCGAGAGACATCAACTTCCCGTTTCGATCGCGACGCACCGCTGCAGCGGTGGCTCTGAACAGCCTGAAAGTGGGACCGCGCAGCAAGAATCCCACAAATATGCAGACATGACTGCATGCTAATACCTACCTAGGTAATGGATTTCTGTGCTATTGGAAGAGCACTGCAGACTCCAAATCCGGTGGAAATAAGATGGGGAAGAGAGCGCAACTTGATAGGGACAAAATTCCCCGAGTTTCTTTTTGGTCGAAACAATGGCCGCCTCGTATGTTGCCCCAAGGCTAGTACGCAGTATAATACGGAATGAAAAGGCATTTTATTGGTCGAACGTCATGCAGAAGTAGAGACTACCAGACAGGCTGACTGACCTACTGGTCACCGTAATTGTGATTGGAACCCTCACCGTAAAATAACATAATAGCCGAGGCGTGTTTGTGTGATTTCTCAAAAGGCGTGGTGGGGACATGGAAGAAAATACGACATATCGGACCTCTGTGGAGGCGGGCTGCGGCTGGTTTGTCCACAAGGCTTCCTCCTAGGTCCGCTACCTAGAGATACATGCTGTACTGTACGTAAGACCGGTTACCGACAGCTGAACTTGAGGTGCAGCTGGGAGGCATACAATGCTCGAGGCCATGCAACCTGTTGTGATAAGAGCAGATCTGTCAGGCACCGCGGTTGGATCGGTGACGGATCCGGACTTCGGGGTCGCAATTAGGCTGACAGAGACCGCTCATTCTGCGGCAACTCCCGCAGCAAATCGAAGAAGAAAGACGCTGGAGGGATACCTTTTCGTGTGTGTCTGCATAATAAAACGTATTTGCCGGGGTACTGGAGGTATAGCACATATCTCCCGAGGTCAGTCTTACTCCCAGAGGCCCGCACCAGCTCTTCCACGGCCCACACTGAACGACAGCACACCACATCTCCCACAACTGATTGGATTGAGCTTGATTCCTTTTTATCTTTTGTCCAGATTCCGAAGTTAAATTGAATCACAACACAGCACTTTCTATGAATGTGAGGGTTGCTGGTGATTTTGAATCCAGGTTTGTGTGCATCGTCTTGCAAGGCTGCACATATGTGAGGCCGCAGCGGAGTCTTCTTCTCGTGCGCCTGCTTAGATATCCCACCATGATTGCGCCAGTCCCTGCTTGTAGTCGATATATTCAAAATACTTTAAGCATTTCTATGTTTACTTTGTGAGATCGTATGCCTGTGGGATGTCGTGCGACTGATGGTATTAGGTATTGCATCTTGTGGCAGATCAATGAGAGACCTCCAATGGCTCCAAGAAAAACCCGTAATAATCCTAATTACTTCAACAGGAAATCCCTCAAATTACTCCATGAATCTCGGTTTAGATAAGATGAGTCTTCATCTGATTTGCATGGTTGCAAGCAATTATGACCTGGGTATTGACACTTCTAAGCACAAGGCTGAGCCTCATGTATCCCGTGTAGACAGCTTTAGAATGCTTTCCGTCTGTGCTCTCTTCCCTGCCACACAGAACAGCTGTTGGGTTGTTCCACATGAAAATTACAGATTCATTCAGTAGCTTGGAGAAGAACTGAGAATCAACGGCTCTCGTGGCCAGTCTACTTCGTAGTTTATGAGGCTGCATGGACGCTATCTAGGTGACGGCGAAGGAGATGCACTTCGCACCATGGGAAAGGTAACTTACATGCCGACACTATCTCAAGTTCAGGTAGCGGTGCATCGCTCGGTACTCGGTCAATGGCTCCGCGAGGTCTTCACCTAGCGGGGTGGGTCGAGGGATGAGGTTGAAATCTTGACACACTGATACTACTTAAACATCTCCCAAGAGATCACAGATTCAAGCTATCAATTATTAGTCACGCATCAAAAAATAAGTAGCTCGAGCCTATGTCATGGCAAGGATGTGGTCACATGAATTTGTTGCGCAAGTGTCCAGATGTCAAACTGCCGCACGACTACCTGGGTACTGTACCTAGGTACCGTGAAGAAGGTGGAGCCGGTGAGATACATGATTTCTTGAGGGGATGTGTCGTACTTTGGGAGCAGGTTCACCAATACAAAAAGACGGGCACATTCAAGGTTTTGCATGAAGTGCCAGCAATAGTAAGTCAGCAGACTGTAGGTCGTTCGGCACCCAGCCCAATCTGAGTGGGTGCCGTACCTGGGCGTCCACTCACAAAGAAGACACGTGCACGTTGCCTACCGTATCTTTCTCAACTCTACCACCAGCAAGGTCAGATTACACGGCTTCTCGTAGCTCTAGCTATTTGCCTCTGTCGATGATGATCTCGCTTTGCACATTTGACATTGGACCTCGGGTTCTGGCCCTTGGTGGACATCACGATGTAGAAGGTACTACCAAGGAAACTAGTCGCTCATGGTATAGACCGACCTAGCTCGCCGACGTTGTCCACTCAAATATCGAGAAGACGCCTATGAGCGCAACCGTCTGTCAGCTACTGTTTGTAACCAATCTCAATGGCCAGGCAGTCGTCATGATGAAATAATCGTCCGGAGCAGAATATCCGTGCGTGGGCAGCTGTGTTGCTCTCAAATATAACGATCGACCCTTCACGGCAGATCGCAGGCTCTTTCTGGGTTCTGAAGATCTTCACGGCATCGCCACCTATACTGCCACCGGAGTGCCCAATTCGATGTCTCCAGACTCAAGGACATTATGAAGTTCACCAACTTGCTTGCCTTGATGGCACTCGGCGCGGGGACCACACAAGCTGCCAGTCCACGAGCGGATGCCCTCATCTACGCCATGTCGCTGATCGGACAGTCACACCAGTTTATTATGTATGCTCTTCCTGCGCCAACCAACAGCTTTCCTCTGCATGCTTCATATTCGGATACCGCCCTGAACCGAATCAGCTCTCAGTATACGTGCTGATTCACAATTTGACTTCTGTGCAGATCCGGCTTCCAAGGCTGGAATGGCAAATTCATGGCTTTCAATTCGATTCGATTCGAAATGCACATGATCCTCAGACTTAAGTCAGATGCCGTTCACAAAGCCACCACCTCCGGCGACTTGATCCCCAAGGACTACGAAGAAGTCTTGGAGGCCGCTACCGAATTGGCGTCGATAACCGACCAAACAATGGATGTAATTGTTGGCGACAAGAAACGGCTTAAAAGAGCTGACTTGATGTTTTTCGTCGTTGTGCAGTTGGAAAAAGAGCAAAAGGCTGCGGCTGCCTTCGCGAAGGCAATGTTGGACATCTCGCCGTCTTTTGGGAAGGAAGTCGACCAGGTTCTCGGCAACGCAACTCTTGCCTCCTATCAAGGGGCCATCGATGGGCTCAAGAAGAAGTCTTGAGTTTGACTATAAATATTCAGCATAGCAAGTGGGATTTCCCCCACCGTGTTTCTTGTTGCGCTGGCGGAGGCGCATGGCTCTCTTCTCGCGGACGACCTTGGGTGGTAGATTGATTGCAGTTTCGTCACTTGCGTCCCATGGTTCTCTAGTATGAGTCAGGTACAACAATGAAAGAACAGACAGTATCCTAATGTCTATACGCACCAGAAAAGTCAAGCATAGTCTTAGAGTTTCGTTAACAGCTTGAATGAAAATTGCGACACTCAAGAAGTTGATGAGGGAAAGCATCGCACATCGGATCAACGTGCAAAGCACTGGTTTCTGTACTTAAACAAAACATAGTTTCGTGGCATGATCATGGACCGGAAAAATGCGACACTCAAGAAGCTGATGAGGGAAAGCATCGGATATCGGATCAACGTGCATCGCGCCTGGGCACTTGTGTTTGTACAAACAAGATAATTGTTCCGTGGCATGATTATAGACCAGCGATTGGTAATAATGCTGCATGCAATGACTGATGTGCCCGTCAACAGTAAGCTTAATTCGGAGTGTATGATATCCGTTTCTTTGACGCAGCGGGTATGCTTGTGTCGATCCGGCTCGGTTTCGATAAGATGCACAACACTGATACACTATACTCTGGACGCACCGTCAGGCACCCGGCCCAGAGGTACGGTACTATGATACCTAGGTATACAAAGGCTGGGTGCTCCCACCTGAGCAACATGTGAATCCTACAACGACGACATCGCAAATCTGCTCCTGTCGTGAACTGGATCGACCCAGCAAGGACGACGAACATGATTCCAATTATCACTGTGGCTGTCTTGGCCGCGGTGGCTCATGCCCTTCCTGGGGACCCTCCCGGAAACGAATTTATGCCTCCCACGCGGAGTGATCGTGAGTGAGCCCACTGATTCACTACAAATTCGTCATGTATCTAAACTTTCATATGCTGATTATTCTGAGATGTTAGAGCGTAGTGCATGTCCGTACCTGAACACCCTCGCAAATCATGGCTTCATCAATCGCACCGGCGCGGTCATCACTCGCAATGAGGTCGTGAACGCCTTTGACGTGGTATTCAACATCGATACTGCCATCGCAGACATGATCTTCACCGCAGCACTTGCCGGGTCGACTTCGCAAGTTCCCGACACTCTCAGCTTTGTGGACCTGAACCAACACGGGCGTGAGTCTTACGAGTGAAAGAATGAGGAAGCTTCAAGAGACGGTGCTGACCGCGTCTGCAGTAATCGAGCACGACGGCTCCCTGTCCCGCGACGACGCCGCAACCGGCAACAACTTCGCCTTCAACCAGACGATCTGGGACGAAATGACCATGTTCTTCACAACGCCGCTCATCTCGATCGAGCAGATGGCGACGGCGCGCGTGGGCCGCATCAACCGCCAGCGCGCCGCCAACCCGTTCTTCGACTTCTCCGAGCAGCGCGCCGAGACCAGCCTCGGCGAGACGTCGCTGGTCCTGATGACCTTCTCCAACGGCAGCCTCGACGGCAACGCGGACCGGCAGCAGGTCGACACGTTCTTCCGCGAGGAGCGCCTACCGTTCGACCAGGGGTTCACGGTGCCGGCGCAGCGAATCACGGCGCAGGGCGTGCAGGAGGTGGGCGCGAAGATCTCCGCCGCGTCCGATGTGGGCGCGGTCACAGGCACTCCGGATGGTGGGGCTACTGCTGCGGCGGGTACGACTGCTGCGGCAGGCACACCGGCTGTTGTGTCTTCGGGTGGCCGCATGATGGTGAATGCGGCGGCTTTCGGGTTGACTCTTTTACTTTTTTTGTAAACTCCAAGGTTGTGTATTTTCCATAATTAGAGAGCACATGGATTGATACCATGGCAAGCATAATAGTCTGTATGTAAAGCATTTCCAATCCCACACCCCATCAGAACGCCCCAAAAATCAGGTCTTCTCGGTCGAGCGCCTTTAGACGGCCTTGTGCCTCCGTGGACCAACATAGGCGATACCTAGATAGGCATTCATCCCGCTGAAGGGCATATTACTTCACACTCTCGCTGGGTGTGGTAGATATGCACCGCTGTTGAAGCCGACAATTCCCTCCGCCACACAGTATGATGGAGAGGCCGAGGTGGAAATGCCTACGCGTCGTCCTATGATGCCATCACCGCCAACCTGCAAGAGCAGGTCCCGTTCTAACTTCGATTGCACGGTCCCTCCCATCGCAGCCCGTCTGTTGGTGTCTGCCGACAGAGTGAAGCGATTCAAATGTGTGCAGTCCGCTGAGGGAAGTGTCAAATCACCGGTAGAACTGGCACAACGAGTTAGTCACGAATCTGACGCAGTCTCTCGAGAAAAGACATTGGAAGCCTGCTCACAATATGGTAAGAATCAAGTCGGAACATAGAGACTGCCCGGACGTCTCGTTTGGAGTAAAGCTGATATGTGTTGCTGTTGGGCTCTTGTGATCGGAGTTGTTGAAGAACACAACCTGGCCTGATAATTTTGCAGTCTGTGCCTCCAGGGGAGAGGACGGGCTCATGACAGCAAGGGCCCCGAATCTCCGGGGATCCAATAGGTCCTTATCACTGCCGCAGCACATTCTCGTGACTCTGATGTTCTCGATGTCGACGCAAGGTAAGATGAGCAGGGCCACCAGGGCAGGAGGGCAGACAAGGGTATTGATTTGGTTAACACAGCGGCCCTGTGGTAGAACTGAGATAGAGACGAATGGTCACGTATGAGTGAGGCGGTATATATATATATATATATATGTGTGTGTGTGTGTGTGGGTGGTATAAGTGAAAAGGGTTCTGCAGATACCAAGGTACGTTGGAAAGACGTGATAGGATGTTGTTCTCCGGTTCGTGCTCTCAGGTCAAGAATATCCTGCGAGACTGGGACAACAGGAAGGCTGGCAATGGCAATAGGATCTCGCAGCTTTTCATATCAGCCAGCCAGCAGACTTGGTGGAAACTGCCTCATTCAAACACGTATTTATCTTGCTCATGTACCATGTACTCGCCAAGGTGTGCTCAAATGAGACCCAAAAGCACCTTGGTTTGAGCAGGTTACTGAGCAAGTTCTGATCCACAATTTGAGTCGCAGTGGAGCTGCGAAGGAAATACTCCGGGTAGTATATAGCGTACCGCACAACGAGAGGTACCCACTATCACTTACACCAAGACCGGACCGCATCTGGCTTCGTCCTTCAAGGTTCTCATCATCACGCATAAGTACTCAACGTTTATCCTTCAAGGTACTCACGAGCAGGACCCCTATAAACTCGCATAACACAAAGTATATCACTTGACTAAGCACGAAAGCACATCTTCGACCCCGCTCCTCTATCTGTTTCGCAGCTTTCTGTTCTCACGAAATTCAAGCTCCCGACCGTGGTCAGTGTTAGTCATATCACCACTCTCAACAAGTACCAAAATGGCCGAAATATACACCCTTCCGGCGCTGCCTTACGCGTACGATGTGAGCCGAAATTATGACACTCCGGGGTGCTGTGACATGCTAACGTCCTGATGCACAGGCACTCGAGCCCAGCATCTCCAAGCAGATCATGGAGTTACACCACTCCAAGCACCACCAGACCTACGTGACGAACCTCAACAAGGCCCTCCAGTCACTGGTCGATGCCACCAAGGTCAACGACATCGACACGCAGATCTCGCTTCAGTCAGCCATCAACTTCCACGGCGGCGGCCACATCAACCACAGCCTCTTCTGGCAGAACCTGGCACCAGCTTCGAGCTCCGAGGCAAAGCCTGACGCGGCGAAGTCGCTGGTAGCCGAGATCGAGCAGACGTGGGGCAGCTTGCAAAAGTTCCAGGACGCCTTTTCTGCAAAGCTCCTCGCGATCCAGGGCAGCGGGTGGGGCTGGCTTGTGAAGGCGGAGGGCAAGAAGTCATTGCAGATCGTCACTACCAAGGACCAAGATCCGGTGCCCAATGTCTTTGTGCCTATCTTTGGCGTCGACATGTGGGAGCATGCATACTACCTTCAGGTTCGTTGTCTCGTCTTTGAGGGCGTGTGCAGGCGCCATGCTTCGTACGAACGGACCACTAACGAGCCCATGTAGTATCTCAATGGCAAGGCTGCCTATGTGGAGAATATTTGGAAAATTATCAACTGGGCTACTGCAGAGAAGAGGTTTCAGGGCGGACGTGTTGACGCTTTCGCGGCTCTGAGGTCGTCCCTCAAGTGACTATCTGCGAAGCACGTGGACTCACTGAACGGAGATGCTGGTGGTGTCTCTCGTCTCTAAGATGTTCAAAAATTTACTGGGACCAGGCCTGCTTACTTTGATTTGAGCCTTCTGTCTTTACTCCCATCACACACTGCCCGAAATTTCATAAGATGGACCATGTGTTTGTGGCATGCACACGATCTGTTCCCCGGAGCTTCGAAATATACCTAGGTACGCACAATGCGCTTATTCGTCTGCAAGCACCCGTCCAAGACCCATCCAGAAAGCAATCTTGGAGTTTAACAAGACAGGAGCTCACTTACTGGCAGAGTATTGTTAGCACAGACAGCCATAACGCCCAAGAGATGTTACAGTGCAAACGTGGCATGACTCTGCAACGTCCTTCCACCATTCCTTCAGTGATACTTGTTGATAAAGTACGGGAGAGGCCAGGCCAGGTGTCCGTCGAAAGGCTAATTTACAGTATGTGAATGACTCTCCACCTTCTTCATTCATCGTTGGATTCCGGCCCTTTTTAATTTACCGAAATGCTTATGTGTGACTTGCCAACGATGCCAATGGTCTACCTAAGTATGAATCGAGCTATATCACATGGAGTCTATAGCTGCGCACCACTCATCTGCACACGCGTACTCGTACAAGCCACTGGCGATATGATATGAGTCTTGTGACTGCTGAATCAAGGTTGAGGTCAAGATCTAAAGTTTCCGGCCATAATGTGGTTGCAGTTTAAGGATTCTACAGAGGGACACGAACAATCTTGCACCGCTTGCACATCCTGTGGTCCACAATCTTTGCGAGACGCCCTTCACCTTTTCAATGGAGGCTGGTCCCAAAAAGATTCTTGCTAACCAGTCTTGAACAATGAAGTGATAGATGACGGCGTCGTGAACCCCGGGCTGAAATCTCCGGGTGCAAACGATCTCATCACCAAGGTACGTTACATACGTACCCGAGCGGTGTCCACTGTCGATAGAATGCAGAAAGTGGGTCATATCCTGATCTCCGGTGTTAGCGAGTGCGAGCAGCAAACAGCCCTATGCCGCTTCGGAAGATGCCTCTGGCCATTCATCTATCTGCCGTCCCCCTTTCTGGAAGAAGACAGAAGTTCCTTATTCTGCTTCTGATTTTCTGCAAATTTGCAAGTGCAGAGCCTTCACAGCGATGCCTCTGACAGACGCGGCGGCCGCGTGGCCCAAAATCGCTTCGACGGACTTGGTGGTGAAAGTTGTGCTTGCGCTGGTTTTTGTCCAAGTCGTGCGATTTTTCTACAATGGCTTGGTGATCCGGCTCAAGTTCCGAAAACTACAGGCACAAGGCCAGGTATGTGTTTTCTCTTTACTCCCCGCTTCCCGGACTTCAACCGTTGCATGAGATTACTTGTACTAAAACCACCCTTCTCCCAGCCCATTTTCCCCCACTCATTCCTCCTAGGGCACCTCCCGCTCCTCCAAAAGCTTGGCGCAGCCCTCCCCGCCGACGCCAACAACGTCTACAGCACGCGCGACCTCGCGACCGACTGGGCCGAGTACCTGCCGGCCAGCTGCACCGCGGCGCCAGGGCTCGTGTACCTGGACCTGTGGCCCGTGGCCGCGGCGCCGGTGCTGATCGTCAAGGACCCGGCCGTCGCGGCGCAGCTGGTCGCGGGCCGCTTCCCGCCGCGCCACGAGCAGGCCAAGTACCTGGCGCGCGGCACCGCGGGCGTGCGCAACCTGTTCGAGTGGGACGGCGAGGAGCACCGGCTGTGGCGCGCGCGGCTGAACCCCGGGTTCTCGGCGCGCAATCTGCAGGGGCATGTGGCCCGGGGCCGCATGGTGGAGGAGGCGCGGGTGTTTGGCGAGCGGATGAAGAGGAGTGCGGGCGAGGATGGGGCGTGGGGACGGGCTTTCCAGATGTTTCCGCGGGCGGTGGATTTGACGTTTGATATTATCTGTGGAGTTGCGCTGTGAGTGTCTATTCCTTCGTGGGTTGTCTGAGTGCTTTTGGAACGTCAACTGACCGTAGCATTGGCTGGGGCCTGCCAGTGACTTCAGTCCAGGTGAGCAGACACAGGGGCCAACTGAGCTGCAAAGAGCGCTGCGGACGTTGGGCACAGAATACTTGGCATTCTCGAGTCTGCTGATATTGCACAAGCAGCTCAACCCTTTTTGGCATCTGCAGTATTACCGTTGTCACCGAGCCCTCCGGCGGATTTTGCTTCCGCATATACAGAAAAAGCTCGACACGCAGACCACCACGGAGTCAAAGAAAACGTCAGCGCCGACGACCATTCTCGATGTCGCTTTGAAAGATTTGCAACAAGAAGGCTGGTCGACCAAATCTCGAGAGAACTTCATAGAAGACGTGATTGGGCTCACCAAGCAGTTCATCTTCGCTGGGCATGAGACCACAGCGATCACTCTGTCCTTTGCCATACATCATCTGTCAAAGGACCCGGAGATGCTTCAGAAAATCGTGCGTTGTGTCCTAGAACCTGTCAATCCTGAGGATCTAGATGACAGGAAGATTTGCAAAATGACGTTTGGGGCGTTACTGACCCAGATCTGCCCTTCAGCGCGATGAACACGATCAGGTCTTCGGAAAGGACACAAGCAAGCTTCCAGAACTTCTCCGAGAATCGCCGCACCTACTCAACTCTCTGCCTTGCACAACAGCCGCTCTCAAAGAGACCCTGCGTCTCACTGCCAGTAAGTCGACGACAGCCTGCTCACCCCCGACACCGATGCCCCAGGCCTCCCTTCTAACGCACAACCTTTTTTCTCCCTCCCCAAAGTCGCCGCCGCCATCCGCGAAGCCCCGCCCGACTTCGTCCTCAGCGACCCCAGCACCGGCGTGCAGTACCCCACCGCGGGCTTCATCCTGGTGTCGGGCACGCGCAGCATCCACTACGACCCGGCCATCTTCCCGCGGCCCAATGAGTTCCTCCCGCAGCGCTGGCTCGTTGGGCCCGGCGACCCGCTCCACGCGCAGACCGAGGGCCACGTGTGGCGGCCGTTCGAGCTGGGGCCCATGTCGTGTATCGGGCAGGAGCTGTCGATGATGGAGCTCAAGATGGCGATGCTGTTTACGGCGAGGGAGGTGGAGTTTGAGGCTGCGCTCGAGGAGTGGGATGCTTTGCAGTGAGTTTGCGCCGATGCTCCTTTTTCATCGAACAACTCATCCGAGGTGCTGCTTTTGTTGTATGCTAACGATAGTGCGCAGAGGGACGAGGAAGGGGCCACGACCCACTATTGACGGCGACAATATCTATCAATCGAGCGCAACTCCCTTAGGCCCTCCAGTGGAGGGCTTGCCGATGCGAGTGAGACTTCGATCTCGGCCTTGACGAGATCTTAGACTAGGATTGAATAGTTTCGTGGAGTATCAAACATGGGGTTATACCTATGTCAAATGAGTGCGGCCAGACGCACTGAAGGGGGCGAGGACTGGTACCTTCTGAGCATTAAGTATGCCTGCTATTTCTGCTTGAGTACTGCATACTTTGAGCGATTGTTTTCTTGTTAGTGCCAACGTGTGTAATGCTAAATCCGACTCACCACTGGCTCACCAAACCTGGGAAGATTGCTGCATAAGAGATCGGGGCGGGTAGTGTATGAAGGTTAAGCATTTGAAGAGATAGCCCGTCTACCAGTGTTCTCTAAATGGAACCCAAACAAAAGAGGCAACTACTGCATCCTACAGCGCCTGAATTTGCACGACAATAGTCAACATCGCTCATAAATCCAAGTCTCATAGCATCCCTACATCGGTCGATCTCTGAATCTCTCGCTCCAAGGTCGAGCATCTCCTGGAACCAGGCCCCCGCCCTATGGGATCGAAAATACCAGTCAAAGGCGTGTGTCTGGGCGCCGCAAGGTCGTTCACAGCTTTGCGGACTCCTTGACCTCGCCGATCTTGAGCTTGCCGCCCTGCTTCTCAAGGACCTTGGCGTTGTGGTACTTCCAGAATTGCTTGCTTGAGTCCTTGCCAGCCATCCGCTTCAGGATCTTGGCGCCGCCCGGGTGCTCGTCGAGGAAGTCTGAGGCAAGTGGGTCAGCGGAACTGTGAGAAATAAAAAATACCAAGTTCCTTGAGTCTCGTGTTGGACGGGCTCTCATAGTCACGTACTTGTGATATCGTACACGCCCGTGTCGACAATGATCCACATGCCACAGGACTCATCCTTGTGTTGGGCCACCTCGGCTGTTGTGTACTGCTTTGACATCTTGACTGTGGGTTTTGTGTTTGCGAGCTTGTGCTGATGAACTGTGGTCGAGTCCCTGGCGACAATGATAATGGTGGCAATCGAGGTTGAGTTGGGAAAGAAAGTGGAATGATTTGAAATGCTCCGGTTTTGTATGGGCGACGAGTCGACTACACCCAGAACCGAGAATCCGGGGAAGATACCTCGGCCCATTGTGACAGTGGATCAGCACTACTAACAGGGATCAGGGGCCTTGTAAGGTTCTTCGGGTAAGGCAAAACCGTGGCGACTCCTAGTGGCCAGCCGGTCTCGGCGCCGACAAGTCGGGAAGCCCGGACACTTCACCTCAACCTCGGACCAACATCTTATTGTACAAGTCTTTCGCGTAAACCCACCGAATCAAGAACTCGAACGCGTGCAAGCCGGGAAGCAGGTCTCCAGAACCTGGACCAGCAGCAGGACTGTCGACACAATCACCTTTGGCGCGCTTACGCGCCCCGACCGCGATGGCCTCAAGACCTCTCTCCCGGCTTCAGTCCCTCGCGTCATCAGCCACCCTCCACGCACGACATTTACATCTCCCTAAACCTGTCGGCCGAGCCATACCTAACTCGAGCCCTCGAATAACACGATTGTCTCCACCTAGACGCAGCTTTTCTCAAACCGCCTCCCGCTCCCAGCGCCCCGATCCACGCAACATCCCAAACCACGTCGACTACGATGCCTCCCTGGGCGATCCATGGTACCACTACCGCCTCAGAACCGCGAAACCTCTCTTCGCGCCTCCACCACCACCCTCTCCAACGGCCGGCGAACCCCCGAACGCTGAACAAAACGGACAAAGCCGCTCCGGCACCATAAACAGCTTCCTCCGCACAACGAATACACGCACCTTCATCGGCGCCTCCATCGTCCTCGGCGCCCTGTTCTTCTGGTACAACACCGAGACTGTCCCCGTATCCGGCCGCAGGCGCTTCAACTGCGTGTCCGAAAACTCCATGCGCATGGCAGCCGAATGGCAGTTCCGTCAAGTCATCGAGCAAGCGACGCGCCAAGGCGCCGCCTTCCTGCCGGCATACGACCCGCGCGCGCGCCAGGTCCAGCGCGTCATGAACCGCCTGATTCCCGTGTCGGGCATCCCGGGCGTCACCGAGTGGGCCGTGCACGTGATCGACTCGCCGGACCTGCGCACCGCCAATGCCTTCGTGCTGCCCAACGGCAAGGTCTTCGTGTACAGCGCGCTGCTGCGCGTCGCGCGGACGGACGACCAGGTCGCGGCGGTCCTGAGCCACGAGATCGCGCACAACCTCGCCCGGCACGTCGCCGAGCGCAGCTCCGTGGCGATCGGCGAGAAGTTCTTCCTGGGCTCGACGTTCCTGCTGCTGCTGCCGCTCGGGTGGAGGTACTGGCTGTTTGGGAGCCTGGCGGTCAACCAGGCGCTGAAGCTTATGTTTAGCCGCCCCATGAATCGCATGCAGGAGACCGAGGCGGACTACATCGGGCTGAACATGATGGCGGAGGCGTGTTATGATCCGCGGGCCGCCGTTGAGATGTGGGTGCGCATGGCCCGGTTCCAGGCGCAGTTGGGAATGGAGCCGCCGGAGTGGACGAGCACGCATCCGACTAATGAACATCGCATCGAGAGGATCACCAAGTGGCTGCCTGAAGCGCTGGACAAACAGCAGAAGAGTGATTGCAGAGGGACCCAAAGCTTCGCCGAGGCTTTCAGGCGGGCGCTGGACAGGAATGAAATTTGGCTTCGTCGCATGTAGAGCTGCTTAAAGTACTGATCAACATCAGGTTGGTCGAGATGGGTTTCTGGATGACATCTGACTGGGTATCTTTGCTTTTTGGTCCCTAGCGAGGCGTTTGGGTTGTTAGAAGTTTAGAACATATGGGATTGGTATCATGTATTTTTGGCAGCATTTAGAGACAGCGTCGCCGACAGCGGTGCTCATCTATTTTCCAACAAGGATGGCAGCCAAAAGCTGGCCCTTTTCACCACCCAAGTAGGTATCCTCCTCGCCCTCCTCCGATGCCCTTGCCATCTCGATAGCCTCTCTGTAGCCCCTGACGACCATGTCCTCGTCCACGCGTAGATCATTCTCCACCAAAGCCGTAATGACGCCCCTGACCCTCGAAATCTCCCTCATCACCTCCACCTCAATCAAGTCGTTCTGGCTGCTGTAAACGGCCTGGCTGACGCTCTCCTCCATGTTCGTGATGCTCACACTCGCACCGCCCGCCGCGCCCGCCAGACTCTGATCCTCCACATGCTTGCTGATCCAGACATACCCATTCACCCCCAGCACAACATCAATCTTCGCGGCGCCCTCGCCCCCGCTCCCCGCCGTCCCCACATCCATCGTCCACACCTGCCGCCGACTCCGCACCACGCCGCCGCCGCCGCCGGTCCCGCTCACCGCGAGGAACACGCCGTTGCGCAGCTTCCCGTACTTCAGGCTGCGCGTGTGCAGGACCGCGCCGCCGTCTGCGTACACGGACTGCACCTCGGCGACGAGCAGGTCGCCCTCGGCGAAGAAGGAGCGGATCGCCAGCTCGTCGGTCTCGGTGCGGCGCCGCTGGATGCCGCCGGGCAGGTTGATGGCGCTCAGCGGCAGGCCGGCCAGCTGCGTGCCGCCGACGTTGACGCGCCAGCGGCGCGACTGCACCTCGACGATGCGGCCGACGACCAGGTCGCCCACCTCGGGCGTGTAGCGCGCGCGGAGCGGCCGCACCGAGATGAGCTTGTTGGTGCGGGTGATGAGGCCTGCGAGGGAGGAGGTGATGGAGGGGAGGGCGGTGTCTTGGGAACTGGCGATGTAGGTGCCGTGGCCTCTGGGTGGGTTTGTTAGTTCTGTGTGTGTGTGTATGTGACAACACTGTCAAGGTGAAGGATGAGTGAGTATAGTGGGGAGCGGGTTATTGCTTACCTCATGAACTGTGTGTCGTCGGTGATGACCTCGCCGGGGGTGACGATATCGTCGCTATATTTGACGCGCTTGGAGGGGCGGGCCATGCCCATGGAGACGTCACCTTCGAGATCTACGCCGCCGCCGCCGCTGTCGTCGGAGTCAGAGTCGGATGAGGCGCCGTCATCGCGATTTATGAACTGTGGTGTGGGTCGAGGTTGGATGATTGTGATGGCCATTTTGCCGGCCTTATCAAAAGATATTTGAGTTTTGAATTCTTGAGTTGCCAGATCTTGGCCGCTTGGGAATTGGTGAACTCGATGGTGGAGTGAGTTGCTTGTTTGGGGTGCAGTGGTTGCCGTTTAAACGTTGAAATTTCGGCGGCCCGCAGCGCAGCGGGAGCTTTTTAGCGGGCGCTACTGTAGGCGGGTCCCAAGGCTGCGATATGCAAGGCTACCAATTCTTTCCAGTTTCAATACTGAGCTCAAAGACAGCAAGAATAGACGAAAAACACTTGAATCTGATAGCAGTATAACTTGACGTCGTCCGAGTGAAGTTAAAGCTTTGCATCTCGTCACCCGCCAGCTGTCACCAGCTGCCGACAACGACATGTCTTCGTTGTATATCCGTACTGGCATCGCCATTCTCCCAGTGATGTGGTCAACAAATGATGAACGCTACGTGTTCAAATGTAGAAATTATTGTATGGTTGATGTGGATAGTCGGTAATTTACATTCAAGACTTTCGAGAGTAGTGCCATGAACTCACAGCCATCCTGTCGAACTTCCTGTCCATCTCTAGTCCACGTACCGATTCGTGAAGAAGGCAGCCGTGGATTTGACTCTCCGCAAAAGCCGTCCGCATACGACGAATCTCCGCTAATCTTGCTTAGGTAGCCGGGTAATCAGAGCTTTCTCTTTGACCTGAATACATAGTGTGGGTTTTCTTCCTCCTCAGATGCCTCTGAGTAGCATTTTGTCTCATCCGAATAGTCTGTAAATTCCCATCCACACCAAGCCCGCCGATATTCCTGCGAGGCCCATCTGTCGTTGTTTCATGCCAAGCATTGACTTCTTCAACTGGATTTGAGCCTGGTTGAGTTTGAGTTGCTTCTGACCCTCATAATATGTGTAGACGCCAAGACCAATGAAAGCGGTTCCTCCTAGAAGACGGGGTCAGTACGAGGTGTGCGTAGGCATCACCAGGTGACACAGCGAGGCTAGTTACCAATGATGCGGCATGGTGTGCAATCTAGGTCCCGCTGCTCTGCCTTGAGGATGTCTGCAGCTTTGACATCTTTGTTGAGCGCGTGGATAGACGGTACGTCGCCCGCCATTGTGGCCGAATGGGGGTAGTGGTTGTGATTCAGCAAAAAAGATCGAGGTGCCTTCAGTTTCTGGCAACCTCAAGCGAAGATGTTGAAGTTCAATCAGCGCACTTGATAACCAGGGTTAGGGCTCCACTTGGCCTTGGCTGAGATTATAGGGATAACCTTGCTAGTCGAAGAGGCATGTGCAAGGGTCCACAGTGCTTGCTAGCACGTCATGGTTGTGCCTCCAAGACCTAAGCTATACCCAAACTTCTTTCTCCCAACCTTCAACCCTCGCAAAGATGGACGGCGTAATAGAAGCAATACACATCTTTGACGAGCGGAATTCGCCAATCCTATCACATACCTACACATCGCGCCCAATATCCGCCACCCATCTCCTTCCCCTCTTCCTCGCCCAATCCTCGCCGCGCCCGAACCCGCTCTTCCTCACCAACGTCAACCCTCCTACCCTCGTCTTCAGCCTCGTCCATGGCAATCTCCTTTTCCTCCTCACTACCTCTAGCGAAGTCGAGCCGCTCCTAATTCTCGAGTTCCTCCACCGCATCGTCGACGCCCTCGAAGAATTCCTCTCCGCGCCCCTCATCTCCCACAAGATCGAAGCCAGCTACGATGTCGTTGCCCAGCTCCTCACCGAGATGTGCGACGGCGGCAGCGTCGCCACCACCGAGCCCAATGCCCTGCGCGACGTCGTCGAGGTCGAGGGCTGGATGGGCAAGCTGCTCGGCTCCATCACCCTACCAAACCAAATGAAGGACCTCGGCGCCTCATACGGTCGCGCCTCCCCCAATACGGGCGGCATGATGCCCTCCTCGCTCGCCGCGGCCGCTGCCGGCCCCGCGCTTCCGTGGCGCCGCGCCAACGTGCGGCATACCAGCAACGAGCTATATGCGGATGTCGTCGAGACGCTAAGCGTCACGCTGGCGCCGAGCGGGCGCCCGCTGGCGGCGTTTGCGAACGGGACCATCGCCTTTACCAGCAAGGTGTCGGGCGTGCCGGATATCAGCGTGACACTGACGGGACCATCGGGGAAGCATAACTTGGGCAATGTGCTGGAGCTGCCGGTGTTTCATCCGTGTGTACGGTTGGCCAAGTGGAAGGAGCAGCCGGGCTTGTTGAGCTTTATACCGCCAGACGGGAGGTTCATACTGGCTGGGTACGAGGTGGATCTCTTGCCCTTTACGAGCGGGAAGAGCGGGAATTTGAGCGCAAACAGCCTCAAGCTGCCAGTGAATATCGAAATGAAGACGGGGTTGGGCCTAACAGGATCAGATTTTGAGGTCCGTGTCAATGTCAACAAGATATTCGGCACGAGCAATGTTTCAGCAGCTACAGGTTTTGGGAGAGGAGGCTCGAGTGCTGGAGGTCGAGGTGCGAACACCTCTTCGCCATCAATGGAGGATGTTGTCATCTCAGTACCATTACCCGAGGAAGTACGAAATCTCCCTGAAATTAGACCGACCAAGGGCGACGCAACATACAACCCAGGCGACAACCAGCTGCAGTGGCACATACCCTCGAAGGACCTGGCCGCAGGAGCAACATACTTCAACTTACGATGTACGGTGGTTGGGCAGCCGTCTGAGGACGAGGAGGACAATCCCATGGCCAGTGACTATGGCTACGAGGAGCCATATCAAGCCGAGTCGTTGACCGCAGCCTCGAAGCTCGACAAAGCTGCCGGTCAGGAGACGGCCGAGGACCGTGATGCGAGGAAAGTGGCCCAGAACAAGATCTTGATGCCCAGCTCCGCGTCAGTCAGTTTTACGGTCAAGGGCTGGTTACCGAGTGGGATCAAGGTCGAGAGCATTATGCTAGAGACCAGGAAGAGCAGAGGGCTGGGAGAGGGCGTGAAGCCGTATAAGGGAGTCAAGTATTTGACTGTGTCGAAGGGAGGCGTGGAATTACGCTGCTAGGCATGTTCAAGTGTCTACGATAATGGAATACTTGCTATGACCATTGCGCAATGGCACCCGTGGACCGTCGTAATTGTAGGCTCACACTCTCAGTACCGTCACTCGCCTCACAAGGTCCTGGGTAATAATGTACTTCACAGAATTCGCGAGCAGACCAAGTTTTTCGTTGTCCATAAATGGTCACGACTTCGACATTGAGTGCTAACTACGCTCGGATCCGCAGCAGAGAAGTGCATGGTCTTAGGCTCTCACAGCCCGTTGTCTCGCCCATCTCACCACCTCTGCAGTCAACTATTTTTAAAGGCACTACGGTCTAGAAACTTGGGCAAAAGCCATATTGCCTGGGATGGTGGTACCTTGGTCCATCACGTCTACGCCAAGCAGGCACCTGTTGGTGTCAGCACGGCTGAGTTTCCCTCCTGGGGCTGGGGCAGGGACTTCTTAGCGCGCTGATCTCCCAAGGATGCAATTTGGCGACCTCGATGCGCCAGCTGGGCCTACGCGCCCGGCCAATAACTCGATAAGCGCTAGGCAGTGTGTCAAATTTGTCTGTGTTGTATTGATGGCTGCCTCCTGATATTTTGGGAATACAAATACAGCCTATTGTCCGTTATGCTAATTTGTGTAGCGTGGAGTGCATCTGACAATCGACTACAAGCACTCATTACTCACCCGCACACAAAAAACACTTCTGTTCTCTGGGGAGGAGTATCCAGAATATCACGACCCAAACACGCCTGCCAACCAGTCAAGTCCATCATGGCCTCCCGCGCTCCCACCGACACGTCGCCCTTCCGCAAGAGAATCCTCATTCCCCTCTGGGTCGTCCGCATCTTCTTCGTCACACTCAGCATCATCGCCAACGGTCTCGCCGTCGGTGCCCTCGCATACTACGCGAACAACGACGACGACGCCCGCTTCGACGAGCTCAACAGCAAGTACAACAACGTGAAGTCGGCGGTGACCGTCGCGATTGCGCTGGGCTGCGTCGTCATTGTGTTCATGCTCGCCTGCCTGGTCCTCGACGTCGTGTGCATCGTGAAGCGCTGCAGGCACACGCTGCGGCCGCGGTTCTTCCTGGTGGTGAACATCGTCCAGACGGCAATCTGGTCGACGATGTTTGTGCTGGGGTTCTTCACTGCGTTCACGGTCGGGTCGGTGGTGCTGTCGCTTATCCCTCTGTAAGTCTCCCTCCCGAGAACAGCCCATTTAGCTTGCCGCAGCCAGGTCCAACGAGTTTGTAGGCTAACTTGGACCCACGTAGCATGTCCTTCATCGGCCTTCTCATATATGCTGTTATCATCTACCGCCGCGAAAAGAAGGGCACACTCGGCAAGGGCACGTATAGCAGCACGCCACACGCCAACAGCGTGGAATTCGGATACGTCCAAAACACCAGTGCCTACCCAGCGCCGGATAGCCAGACGTATCCTCACAACTACGGCCAAGGGCAGACGTACCCTCCGGCTGGTGCTGCACAACAGCCGTATGAGTCAAGGATGGCCTACGCTTGAGCCAGGTGCTTGCGCTGAGTGTGCCCTCCCTATTGGATATAATGCGGTCTGCTTTGGGATCTGGAATAATGTTCCAGGATACAGTGATCCTCTGGTTATAAAGGGCACGGTACAGAGTACAGAGGAGAGAGGCGCGGTTGCCAGGCAGGCCGGCGCAATTTTAGACCGAACGCATCACTTGTGTACAAAGATACAGTGCCATATCATTGAGGACAGTCGAGAATTCGAACATGAGGTTAGAGCAAACCAAATCAGCAAGTGTGTATGAGTTAGAAGGAGGCTGGTGGCTCAACAATCTCCGCGAAGCCATTGTCCCTGAGCCAAGACATCTCAAGGTCCATGCTTGGTGTTTTACCGGGAGCATGCCGCGGTTAGACTTTCCTCTCACCACCATACTGTAATAACCCCTGACGTGGACTGCCGCAGGAGCTGTCCTTGCAGCGATCATGCTTCGTGTGATATTATGCATTGGTCGCTGCAACCGCTGGCAGCGACCAAGCTGTCGCCTCTTTGAAATGGGCGCTTGGCCCCCCAGAAGCTTCGACTGCATTGTCATCTTCTGATCCGTCGATCGAAACCCATACCTGAACTTGACTCACAGTATACTACGTTCTGCTTGCTCTGATCTGTAGCACGGATAGACACGCACTCCCACCATCTTCACCATCGAGCTGTGTAGCTTTCCATCTTCACACCCACAACCGCCGAACATGGCCAGAACACTCACCAACGAGCCCATCCTCACCCTCCCCGTCGACCTCCTCAAACACATCACCAACCACCTCTCGCCGCGCGACGAGACAGCCCTCAAACTCACCTGCAAGCGCATGAGCCTGCTGCTCATCCCACCACCACCACCTCCTCCTCCAACGGCGGCCGCCGCACCGACCTTCCTGGCCATCCACCAGCGCGACTTCATGCTGCCCCCACCCCGCCCCGACGGCGGCCGCGCCACGCCCCTGCCACAGAGCCCCATGCCGTGGAAGCAGGCGACGACGCTGCAGGAGATCGAGGCGGAGAACCGCGAGGTGGAGGACCGCGAGCGCGAGCGGGGGATGTACCTTTCGGACGACTCGGACGACGACGACGCGCTGCATTATGAGGAGGAGCAGGAGGCGGCCGACACCGTGGGAGGCGAGATGCCGCCGGCCAGTAGGTTGAGGCAGCCGACGAAGATCAAGCGCAAGAAGAGCATCATGTCGTGGACGGCGAACCTCGACTCGGCGCCGTCGAGTCCGCTGGTCACGAGCCCGAGCGTGGCTTCTTTTGCGCACAGTCGGTCGGGGTCGCCGGCGCCGGCGGCGGTGCCTAGTTTCACGGTCACGACTTCGTGAGAGAGCGAACCTGGGACGATGATGTCTTACGCGGAAGACAGGATGGGTGCTTTGGCATGGAGGGGACGGAGGGATTGGTCACGGTTCTTGACGGGAGAACCTTGTGCTTTGGTGGTGCGTCGGACTGGTCTGGCGTGACAGGGGAGAGAAGATCAATCACAGTTGCTTCAGAAACTGGATGGGGTGGTTGACGGTAATCTCTCTCTGGGAACTGGCTTCCAAGTGATAAACTCGGGGGCAGGCTTCTGCTTGGTATCTGGGGACAAGATTGGGACGCAACACTGAGGCGAGTGTGCGTCTTTTTGCGGTACCAAAAGCACATCTCTGACCATGTTTCTAGAGGCTTAAACCTGCTATAGAACACTAGAAGCCAAACTAACTGACGAAGAGTACGTCGTTTCCCGTTAGACTGCTAAGTGAAGCGTTCAGGTAGATGCTGATCAGTCCTCGACCCCTGCATGAACCCGGAGGCTCCTCCACCGTGATTCTACTTCAGGGGCCGCGTCCTCC
Source organism: Ophiognomonia clavigignenti-juglandacearum (assembly GCA_003671545.1). Taxonomy (NCBI): domain Eukaryota; kingdom Fungi; phylum Ascomycota; class Sordariomycetes; order Diaporthales; family Gnomoniaceae; genus Ophiognomonia; species Ophiognomonia clavigignenti-juglandacearum. The sequence goes on along the minus strand of PYFS01002320.1, from coordinate 148,084 downwards.
AACACCAATTCGTCAGCTCGTCTTGAGAAGTGCTCCTGGCACCTGACACTTTACTCTGCACAACAACATCACCTAGGCTTGTCTCTAGAAATGTCGACGTGGAAGTGTTTCGCCCAAACCTGGGGCTGATACGCATACGCCATGAGCAGCGAGAAGAAGCCCATCCAAGTCCGGCCGAGGCGACGCCTCCGGAATAGCTTCATTCTCATCAGCGCTGTCCTCATCTGCTACTATCTCATCTTTCGCGGCAGCAGTTCCAACAAGCTTTACCATGGCTTCACAGAGTTCACAGAGTCTCACGCCCCAGGCCCGCACCCTCCAGAGATACTCAACAACCTCTCCCTAACCACAGCCCAATGCAACGCCTTCTTCCCAAACCTCACCGACCCCATCAACTCCCTCCTCTCCCAAGGCCCCTTCACCATCCACCCCTCCTCCACCCCCCTGCTCATCTCCCTCCGCAACAACACCCACCTCTCCATCGTCAAGTCCCAGCGCAAGCGCGACCTCTCCACCGACATGCTCGCCTCCCGCACCGCCGCCCTGCACCAACTCCACCGCGCCGTCATCACCACCCCGGCCACGGACCCGCCCCTGCCAGCCACCCTCCTCTCCCTCAACATCCAAGACCAGCCCTTCGGCACCGCCCTCGCCTACAGCACCCAAGCGGACCCAGTCGCCCGCCCCGGCGCGCCCACCACCGACGCCGACGCCGACGCCCGCACCTGGCTCATGCCGCACTTTTCCTTCTGGGCATGGAACCTGCCCTTTGTGGGGAGCATGTCCCGCGCCGCCGCCGCCATCGCCGCCCTCGAGTCCCCATCCTCCTCCTCCTCCTCCTCCTTTTCCGCCAAGATCCCCAAGGCCGTCTGGCGCGGCACGACCTGGTTCAGCAGCGTGCACAACCCGCGGCTGCGCGCAGACCTCGTCGCGATCGCGCGCGGCAAGCCCTGGGCCGACGTCGAGCCGCTGGCGTGGGACACGGCGGCGCGGACCTCGACAACAGCGGCGGGGGGAAGGATCGAGAAGGAGGGGCAGGGGCAGGGGCAGGGGCAGCAGCGCACGGCGCGCAACGCGCTGGCGATCGAGGACTTTTGCCGGTACAAGTACGTGCTGCACACGGAGGGCGTCACTTACAGCGGGCGCTTCCAGTTCCTGCAGATGTGCGGCAGCGTGCTGATCACGCCGCCGCTGGGGTGGCTGCAACATGCGACGCATCTTGTGCGGCCGGTGTTCTCGTACGAGTTGCTGGGGCGGGAGGGGGAGGTGAGTGCCTCGGTGAGGAGGGCGTGGCCTAGGGCTTGGGGGGTGGAGGAGGCGAATGCCGTGTTTGTGAGGCCCGATTGGAGTGACCTGGAGGAGGTGGTGGGGTGGTTGGAGGCGCATCCAAGGGAGGCGGAGGGGATTGCGCAAAGGCAGAGGGACACGTTTGTGGGCGGGGGGTATTTCAGCCCGGCGGCGGAGACGTGTTACTGGCGGGCATTGGTGAGAGGCTGGGGGCAGGTTGCGAGGTGGGAGGAGGAGGAGGTGAGTGAGCTTGGTGAGGGGCAGAGGTTCGAGGCATTTGTCTTGACGAACGGGGACTGAAGGATAGCTGGGTTGTCCTGCTTGCCGCTCGCGTGACCGGCAATGATCGAGCTGCCATCGGGGTTTGTTATGAGTAGCATCACACATCTTGATCCCATCAGTAACTGATCAGAAAGAATGAAAGAGAACAGTATTTAACTGGTTCATCCTTCTGTAAGCTATATCACCATGGGGCCTGTGCCTTTGTAACTGCGCCGATTTTACAGGAAAGTATCTCCAACGGATCCCAAAGCAATTCTTCCAACTGGGTGTTTAAAAGTGAGAGCGAAACACCAGTGTCCCAGAGGAAACGGTCCAATACCAAGGTATAACCAGATAGCTGGGCCAAGGAGGCAAACCTCTGCGGCATCTCATCGACGTCCAGCCTCAGAAACGCTGCTATTGGGTTCAACGCCTCATACTTGATGGTCTACGGCGAGTTTCAGGGGAATCGTTGGCGATGGCCATCTCTTTCATCCCTCGCCTTGACCTTCTGGTGGAGAACATAGGGCGTAAATTGTAATAAGCAGCAGCAGTCTCACCTGCTGGCATTACTGTGGTAATGGAGGAGTAGCAGCAATTCCTACAGGTCCAAAAGTCAGTCGAAGGCAGAGAAGGGTGTAAAAGCCTTTGCCTATCATTGAAATCAAGTTGTGGTGTCGTAGTTCTACTGGCCTAGAGCAGAGACAAAGGATTCGTCCTTGGAGGCAGCTGTCCAGCGAGGCTGAAGCAGGCTGAGGTGCTTTGGCCAACTCCATCACCAACTTGCCTCCCACTGCATTGCCTATCCCAGGAAGCGCACTCATCCCTCCTTCGATTAGTGGCCAACACGCACTCGCGCTTCCTTTGAGTCAACACCTTATCCTCACCTGCGCGTCATATCTAACCTTGTCCATTCCATTCCGTCCGAACTCCACTCAAACCACTCAAACTTCACCCGTCAACATGAAGGCTACCTCATTCCTTACTTTCCTCCTGCACGCCACTGCCTGCACTGCCCAAATGTTCTTCGCTGGCCGACCCGAGCTCCTTCTTTTTGTCCCCGAGCACAGCAACATCACCGGAGACACTGCAGTTGACTTCGAGATCCTCTACAACCCAGGCAACCCGACCCCAGTCAACGTCAAACTTGTTGACGGTGCCCTACAGATCCTGAACAAGAGCGGTGTTGTGCTTCCTGACGTCAACAGCCTGACCAACTACTCTGTCCGCTTCAACGGCAGTCGCGCTGCTCTGGACGCATACCTGGACAGCATCACCAACCTGACTGCCCAGAATGAGAAGTTCAGTAAGTTTCCGGCCCACTCCCTCCACCAATCTTCCGCTCTCCACTCAGGTGTGCTGACCCCAAGTGGACCAGAGGCGTCGGGTCTTGCTGTAAAGGACCTCGTCACCATCACCCCCAAGATCATGTCCGCTACTGCCAAGAACACCACCACCACCACCGACATCTCTATCAAAGAGGCCCCCAATGGCTATGGTGTCGACTGTGGTCACTGCCACCTTTGTGAGGAGGCCTGTGTGTCGATCATCTGGATCTGGTGGGGTTTCCTGATGTAGGTTATGGACCTTTCCTCCTCCTATATGGTGCATCTCGCAACCAAAGGACAGTGGAAGAGACTGTTGCTGACTCGACTTGATGACAGCTGTATTGGCGCATGCCAGGCCCAGTCCTGGTGCCACCACTGTGACTGAGGCTACCATTGCACCAACAGCCTGACAACTGCGAAGAAAGGCAATGGCTGCTGCACTTACAGGCCAACTACTGTGGGAAAAGTAGAGTTGGAAATTGCACACAATCGACAGGGAGGAATATGAAATAACGACAAGAAATGGATGTACAATATACGAAAGCTTCCTGTCGCCCAGCTGAGGCTGAGCAAGCACAACTTTGTCCTCAGCCGGAGTTCATTTTTAAGAATGACAAAAAGCATGTCGGGTCTAAGCCACCTTGTGATCGTCGAAACACGCCACACAGAAGAAGGATGTTGGTGGTCTGAAAACTATCAGGAAACGAAAAAGACTCACCTAGACGCCAGCCACAAATCCCTCTTCCATCTCCTCCCATGTTTGTCAATAATATTCCGTGCCGCCCAGCCCGCCCACACAGGACGATGCCGCAGCTGTCAACGAGTCAAACCCGTGCGATGCTCTCGGCGTTGATTACATAGTAGTAAATAAGCCCACCGTTGTGCGCAGCACTCATCAAGACGAAACCACGGGAACCCGCAGCACAGCAACCACCGACCTTGGTGTCATCCCCCGGATTTTTGCATTGGATTTTTCCGAGGGGGATCCGATCGATCCGGACGTCACGATTGCGTTCGCAGCGTTCTAGACCCTGTTTGTTTATCGTCTAGCCTTACCGCACTACCTAACGTGACACTGCGAACTGACGTGGGCGTAGGCGTGCCGTGCCACAATTATACGATGCTGGCCCCCTGGTAGGAAATTAGCAAAAGTCTATCTTCCTTCCCTGTTGAGCTTACAATAATGAAATGACGGTGAGAAATCTGCAGATGAACACATAGCCCCCACAATACGGATAGTGAGGCCAGGGTTGTGTTGTTGGTGCATGGTAGAAAAGGTTCTCGGCCGCCAACATGTATGAGTGGAAGAAGGTTGGTCGGACTTACATTTCTCATCCAACAAGTTTAGATATTTCGCCTCTTCGGTCAACACCTGACTGTCACTCATAGTCGTCCCTTTATTCGTTCCTGACCACGTCCATCTGTTGATCACACTATCATCGCCCCCAAGCCGTCTCTGCCAAAGCATCGAAACTAAGGCATCTACTCTCTCAACACCATGAAGTTCCAACCCATGTTCGTGGCCATCTCGGCCCTTTCCATGGCTCTGGCTTGCCCTCCCGAATCCAAGTCCCAGCCTACTCCAACCCCAACCACCGCCTCCATGATCCCCACCGCAGCTCCAGTGAAGGTTCAGGCAGCAGCCATCAAGCCGACATCTATCGCTCCCGAAGGATATTTTGAGAACAGCGTCGCGACCTCTTCTGGTTTCTCCGGCTCTTCCGGCTCCACCTCCGCTGCCCTGTCCGACAGCATCACCGGCGAGGCGACCTTCTACGGCGGGAACCTCAGCGGCGGCACCTGCAGCTTCACCACCCTTAAAACCATCCCCAACGGCATGACCGGCACGGCGTACTCGGGCCAGGTCTGGGACAACGGCGCCATGTGCGGAGCCTGCGTGGAAGTCACCGGGCCGAATGGCAACACCATCACAGCCATGGTGAGACCTCACTCCACATCCCATCCCTCAACCAACAGACAAAGCCAACCCTGCTAACCCCACCCCCCAGATCGTCGACCAATGCCCGGAATGCACCCAATCCCACCTCGACCTCTTCGAAGCCGGCTTCCTCGAGCTCGGCACCGCGTCCGAGGGCATCATCGACATCAGCTACACGGTCGTGGACTGCGGCATCACCACGCCGCTGGTGCTGCACAGCAAGAGCGGCACGTCGGCGTACTGGTTCTCGATGCAGGTGGTGGGCGCCAACGGCGCGGTCGATGCGCTCGATGTCAGTACCGACGGCGGGAGCACGTGGCAGAGCACGACGCGGACCAGCTACAACTTCTTTGAGAACGCCAGTGGGTTCGGCACGGACACCGTCACGGTGCGCGTGACGGGGGCGAGTGGCGAGACGGTGACGGTGCATGATGTTAGTGTTGCGAGTGAGGCGCAGACTACAGCTGACGGGAATGTGTGAGGGGTCTGAGTGGGTTTGCGGACGTTGGAAATCTCAGCCATCTTGTTTTCTGCTGTACATATTGGGCATTGCCAGCAGGAGGCAGCAGCACAACTGTGTTGTCTCATGGAGGATCGTTGAGAGCTCGCTGGTGTGGCTGCCCGGCCGCTTCATGTTGGCGAATTGAGCCGAGTGCTCGGAGTTATATACTCTTCGACTCTTTTCATGAGCAATGAAACCCAAGCAAATTTTGGCTCACTTGCTGATGAGCAGGCAACAAGGTCGGGAGCGAATGGTCTTGGTGAGAATGCAAGTGATACACAGCGGTGGTATGGATCCAAACCGCCAATGGACCGGAAGACAATCAGAAATGCAGTGTGGCCAGGTAGATGAGCGTAGTATGTCATTTGGACGACAACTCACAAGGCTCTGATTCTGGTAGAGAATTGGCTGGTTGCGGTGTCGTGGTAAGGTGAAGGAGAACTTTAAGAAGTCACATATAGTGAGGGTAGTCTCAGTGTGCAGATGACATTGTTTCCCGCCTGGGGTTGGTTCTGTGGCAACGATAGCCCGGGTCATCGAGATACGAGTGCGGGTAAGGGCGGGGTCTGTACATAGGTTTATGCACAGTACTCCGTAGGTATTATAGCAATTGAATGCAGGGATCCTCGACGCGCCTCACGCCGTCGCGTAGTCATCACGGGTCGCTCGCCTCTTTACAAGCAAACCGACAAAGGGCAAACCACCACCCCAGTCTCCACCTCACTCGCCCAAAGATGTCATAGCAATTCGCTTTTTCTCCCTCTCTTCCAATTCTCCTCAACAACCCTCACCAAACCAAATCGACCAAACAATGTTCAGCACAATGCCCTTCCCAGTCTACCGCGACGACAGTCTCCCCACGCTCCCACCCACCACCACCACCAACCCCTTCGGCAACACGGGGGGCGCGTCGTCGTTGCCCTCGCCGTCCTCCGCCGCCCAGAACACACCATACCGACCCACGCGCTCCTCGCCGCTCTCATCCAGCCCCATCCGCCTCTCCTCCGCCTCGCCGCCCCTCTCGCCCCGCGACCCCAACATCCGCCGCGACATCCAGTCCTCGCCCGTCCCGCCCCGCCCCGTCGTCTTCACCAGCAAATTCGCCTCGCGGCCGGCGCGCCCGAATCCCGTCACCGCGAAGCGCGAGGCCGCGCAGGAGAGCCGGCGGAAGCTGTTCCTCAAGAACGTGCGGCAGCGCGCCGAGGACCAGCGGTGGGAGCGCCGGGGCGGCGAGCAGGAGGTACGTCCTTTATACATCTTCATAACCACCCACCCACCCACCATTCTGTTCTACCTTACTTAATTACATAAACGGACCCTGTGGGCTAACGCGATCAACTTTTCTTTCCCGCAGTGGCTCAAACTCGAATGGTGGTCCCTCCACCGCGACCTGCACCAAGCCGCCAATGCGGACGTCAACGGCGTCATCCTCGATTCAGATATTGAGGACGCGGCGCGGCTGCGCGAGGAGGTCATGCGCAGCAGCAGCAGCAGCAACCGGTCGCGGACGCTGGGCATAATCCCCGAGGCGAGCGCGAGCCAGGAGCGGGGACTGGTTGCGGATGTGGATGCTATGCTGGTGGATATGTTTGAGCAGGAGCAGCAGGCCGAGATGGACGCTGCGATAGCGGAGGCTATGGCGGCGGCGGGTAGTGGGCAGCATCGGCCATCGTCGGATGATGGAGCGCGGCCGAGATCGCCGCAGTGGGATGATGATGAGGATTACGATGCGTTGTTTATGGACTTCCTGGCGCAAGAGCAGCAGCAACAGCAGCAGCACGAGGGGCCGGTGCATAGTCAGGATGTGGGCGATTACGGGGACATGGATTTGTCATGAGACGACATGCATAAGGGTTTGCTTTTCGGTTTTGGCTTGGGTTGTCATGTTGTTTGGAGTCTGGAAAGGTTGGCATGTGTGTACATCATCACGGCAGCGGCGTTCAAAGATCAGGGCCCAGGGCTATATTGCATCCATCGGCTTTGTGTTTACTGGTAGTAGGGGGTATATCTCCATGTCTTCGCACACGATCACTGTCAGAGAGTCCAATTTCACTGCGGGTTGCAAGAGTCCATGTCAGGAGCACCCAACGCGTCTTGAGCAGATGGCATGTCGCCCACTAGATCGGGTGGTGGTGATCCGGCGGCTTGCATCTAGAGCGATCTTGTCAGTGGAATGTCTTTCTCTGCCATCAGTCTTGACTCACCTTCTGCATCCTCTCCACGATGTACTCCCGGTCCGCTGTGTTCGAATCCGCATACCCAGTCTCCTCGAACTTGCCCACAATCTCCTTGACCAACGCCTCCTGCACCTTGTACCGTTCGCGATCCTCGGCCGAGATCGTCTCGCGGTTCTTTTCCATCCACTCCGGGAACTTGTCGTTCAACTCCTTCATCGGCTCGTAGAGAATGTCCTTGTTGGTCAACTGCTCCATCATGCCCAGCAAGAGTTTGCTGAACTCCTCATCGCCGCCCTCCAGGCCGCCCTCGCCGCCCATCTGTCGCAGCATCTCCGCCATGAAGTCGTCTGATCCTTCGGCCGTCGCGGCGGCTGTGGCTGATTCGCCGGACGCTTGCATTCGCTCCATGGTTCTGCGGATGGTTTCTTGAAAGTCGGCGCCGCCGGGAGCCGTCGCCGCTGACGGGGCGGAGCCGGTGTTTGCGCCAGTGGGAGCAGATCCAGAAGCGGGGGGAACTTCGCCACCTGCTGCCGCTGCGGCGCCAAGTTCCTTGAAGATGCTCTCAAATTGTGCTGCCATTTCCGGCTGATGATAGTTAGCCATCGAATCTGAGCTGGACTGGGTAGCGCGTGACTGTACCGAGCTCTCAATCTCTCCCATCAACTCTGCCATACCAGCCTGGAGTTGCTTGGCAAAGTCGTCATCTGAAAGAACTTCCTCATTACCCGTTGTCGATGCTGCTTTTGGTACTGAAGGGACAAGTGGTGGCTCTGAGTCTGCTGGCTGTGCTGCTTTTGGTTCTGAAGCCTTTGTGGGTTCTAATTTGACATCTTTGAAGTCATCCAACATATCTTTATTCTCACAGTTAGTTTGATACTGCAGAGCATGAGGGATAAGTATCACATGCCATCAAGATCATCCAGGTCATCCTCATCTGGATCAGGCACATCTTCCTCCTCAATATCTTGTGATGTCGATGCCTCATTCTTGAGTTGTGAGACCTCTTTGGCCTCTGGTTCGGAAGCCATTATTGTGGGTTGTGATCTGTGGCCTGTGCCCCAGAGATTGTTTGGTGACCTAGTTTCAACAGTGAAATGCCAGGTTGGCGGCAATAATGATGAACTTTCTTTGTGCGGATGGAAGTGATGATGGGTATCTGTTAGAAGTCTTGTAAAAGCCAAACCAGAAAGTACGATGAGCACTGGCTACAAAGCAGTAGTTGAGTGACTTGATTGATGTTCATGTGAGTTCCCAAGATTTATTGAGTGACGAGGGTGGTGTTTCTACCGAGGCTTGTCACAGTCTCCAGGGGCCCTAAGAGCCCCTACCCAGGCTTTACAGTGGGGCATCCGGTGCCGCCTTCCCTTTCCAGATTGAGCTTAGCTGATCTGCACATTGCTTTCTCAAGGCTTCGTCCAACAGCCAGTTGAATTTCAGCCTGCATTGTCTTTGCAGGCAACTTCCTTCAGCAGGCCCTCACTTCTTTATTCCACCAACCCGGCTTGTTTCCAAAAAGTAGAAGTCATTTTGGTCTCAGTCATCACTTTGGCAGCATACAAAAGAGCCTGTTCTGGACCTGGACCAAGGGAAGGGCAAGCTCTCAACTTCCTTCGACCTCCGCCTTGAAGGCGCCTCGATTCACCACTTCCTACAGAAAGCGCAACTCTGAAACCGACCGCACCTGTCTCTCGCCTACAATTGTCCCGGCCGTCGTTTGCCTCGTCTCAAATCCCAACTCCATCAACCGTCTTTCAAACAAACCATACAAACACAAAGATGTCGCTGTGCCAGAATCGGCTCATGGAGGAGCGGTATGACAGCACACGACCACGCAAGCAGGAACCCGTTGGCTGACAACTGGATAGCAAGCTCTGGCGCAAAGACCACCCGTTCGGATTCTATGCGAGGCCCAAGAGGCTGCCCACCGGCGTGCTCGACCTCAAGATGTGGGAGTGCGGTATTCCCGGCAAGGAGAAGACTCTCTGGGAGGGCGGCCTCTACAAGCTTGTCCTGATCTTCCCGGAGGAGTACCCTACCAAACCGCCCAAGTGTAAGCCGGCAACCCCCCCTCCCCCCGTCCTTGCTACTTACAAGGCCATGCGACTGACCAAGCCCACCACCTACAGGCAAGTTCGAGCCACCTCTGTTCCACCCCAACGTCTACCCTAGTGGCACTGTCTGCCTGTCGATCCTGAACGAAGAGGAAGCCTGGAGACCCGCCATTACTGTCAAGCAGATCTTGCTGGGCATCCAAGACCTGCTCAACGACCCGAACCCCGACTCGCCTGCCCAAGCCGACGCGTACAATTTGTACAAGAAGGACCGTGACGAGTACGAGAAGCGGGTGCGCCGGGTTGTCCGAGAGAATCCTGCACCATGATTGGGAGAGAAGCAAAACTTTTCTTTGGTCTGGAGGGCATAAGCAGTTTTCTTCCCGGCTTGGTGGCGCTGCTGCGGGGTCTTTCTTTTCTTTGCCGGAGTTTGGGGATTAGGGCGAATACCATCTGGAAGGGTAGGCGGGGCGGACAAGGCTCATTTGTTTGCCACGGAGTTTAGATGCGATGGCTTTTTTTCCTACTCAAGCGCACTCTGCGTTCTTTCTCTTGAAGGCCTTGAATAAGAGGAGACAAAACACACTGCGCATTCGCAGTACTTCATACGTCACAGACGAACAGTCATTGCCGCCCGTCTCACATGTGTTAATCTTAGATGGCGAGATGTGAGAACATTTGTGCTTCTCGTGTCGCGTGCTTGGCCACGCAGAATGACTGCCTGCAAGACCACAACTTTCTGAGCATGGCAAGAAGCCCGCGAAGGCTACTCAGTCGGTGATCTAGACTGGTGTCTCTTATTAGCTTCGTTCATGAAGCTCACCGCAGTTTGGAATTACTCGGAGCTGTCACATCCCGTTTCCTTATCAGTATAAATTGATATCGATATCGGTTCTGGGCCGCGCTGTTGACTCGTGCCGAGATCGGCCAAAAAGCCCAGTTATTATGACCAAATAAAGTACGACAGCTTGTCTCTAAGGCTCTGTCTTCGCAAGCTCGCACAGAAGATATGGAGTCGTCCTCTTGCCATTAGCAAATTGAAACGCGCTTATTTCTGTGACTCAGTGACGAAACTGATACATTGACTCCTTCGAGGCGAAAGAGCTTGCTCTTTATTCATCCAGCTTGCCTTTCCTTTCTTCGACAGAACAACTTTCCTCCCGACGCAGATATACACACTTCCATCCTTCTGTGACAGTCGCACACGCCCAGTCTGAAGCATTTCCCTCTCCTCCGTACCTTTGATCACCCTCTGAGACAGTCGCGACGATGTGTGGAATCTTTGCGTGTCATCGGTCAGTCCTAACTCATGCTGGCGCCCACCATGGAGGGGCATTCATGTGCCCCACCATCACTTGCATACACGCGATGCGACAAGGCTGACAACCGCCTTCTTCAGACACCCCGACGTGGTAAAGTTCAAGCCGACTGCTCTTAAGCTCTCGAAAGCGTATGTGACCCTCGCCTTAGCCCAGAGACAGTCAATTGACTTTGCAACTGTAGAATTCGTCACCGAGGACCCGACTGGAGTAAGATTTGAGTTACGCGGACACATGTGCAAAAGTACAACGGACTGATAACTTTTTCGCGTTTGAATAGGTGGAAGCTACATTTGCAACGACACGAGTATGTTATACTACAGGAGGTGGACTGAATAGCTGGGTAGCCCAAGCTGACTTTTGCGCGACAGTTCTTTGCCATGAGCGTTTGAGCATCGTGGGTGTTGGTGAGTTGTCCTCTGCCCACAGCACCTGATTCACCGGACCAGGAACTGGGACTGACGAACGAATAGAGAGCGGCGCCCAGCCCCTGACCAACGCCGACGACAGCATCATTCTGGCCGTCAACGGCGAGATCTACAACCACAGATTGATCCGAAAGACTCTCAAGACGCCATACCACTTCAAGACGCACTCCGACTGCGAGGTTGTCATCCCTCTGGTGCGTCTGACATATCCCATAAAGCACGAGATCGCACATGCAAAGGTTGACAATCAACGCAGTATCTTGAATATGGCCTGGACGCACCCAAGTATCTCGATGGCATGTTCTCCTTTGTGCTCTACGACAAGAAAGAGGACCGCACGATAGCCGCCCGCGACCCGATCGGCATCACCACCCTCTACCAAGGCTGGTCCTCCAAGGAGCCCGGCACCGTCTACTTCGGCTCCGAGCTCAAGTGCCTGCACCCCGTGTGCGACAAGATCGAGGCCTTCCCTCCGGGACACATCTACGACAGCAAGACGGGCAAGCTGACGCGGTACTTTGACCCGACGTGGTGGGACGGCGCGAAGGTGCCCCAGACGCCCGTCGACCTGAAGCTGCTGCGCCAGAAGCTGGAGAAGGCTGTGCGCAAGCGCTTGATGGCTGAGGTGCCGTATGGTGTGCTGCTGTCCGGCGGACTGGACTCGAGTCTGATTGCGTCGATTGCTCAACGCGAGACTACGCGCCTGAGGAAAGCTGCGCTGGCTGCCAACGGCGGCGCGGAGCCCCAGGAGGGTGACGAGGACCGCGGAGAGGGCTTGGTTGGTATTGACGATGACGACAAGCTGTCTACCCTCACATACCTGCCCCAGCTCAACTCCTTCTCCATCGGTCTCCCAGGCGCCCCGGACAACGAGGCGGCGCTCAAGGTCGCCAAGTTCCTCGGCACGAAGCACCACGTAATGACCTTTACCATCGAGGACGGTCTGAACGCGCTGTCCGATGTCATCTACCACCTCGAGACCTACGACGTGACGACCATCCGCGCCTCGACGCCCATGTACCTGCTGTCGCGCAAGATCAAGGCCATGGGCATCAAGATGGTGCTCAGCGGCGAGGGCAGCGACGAGATCTTTGGCGGCTACCTGTACTTTGGGCACGCGCCTGACAAGGACTCGTTCCACGACGAGTGCGTGCGCCGCGTGAAGAACCTGCACCTGGCGGACTGCCTGCGGGCCAACAAGTCGACGTCGGCGTGGGGGCTCGAGGCGCGCGTGCCGTTCCTGGACAAGGAGTTCCTCGAGACGTCGATGAACATCGACCCGGCGGACAAGATGATCAAGGAGGGCCGCATCGAGAAGCACATCTTGCGCAAGGCGTTCGACACGTCCGACGAGCCCGAGACCGAGGCGTACCTGCCGGACGAGATCCTGTGGCGCCAGAAGGAGCAGTTCTCGGACGGTGTTGGGTATGGGTGGATCGACGCGCTCAAGGACACGGCCGAGCAGCAGGTCACGGATGAGATGATGAAGAACCCCAAGGCCGAGTGGGGCGACGACATTCCAGACACCAAGGAGGCGTACTGGTACCGCTGCATGTTTGACGAGCACTTCCCTCAGTCGTGCGCGTCGACGGTCATGCGGTGGGTGCCCAAGTGGGTGCAACAGAGTGACCCCAGTGGACGGTGAGTTGGTTCCGTATCTTGACTTGGAATGCTGAAGACTTTGTGCTAATCTTTTTTTTTCTATCCAGTGCCATCGCTTCTCATCAAGCCAAGTATGAGCATGTTGCTGCGTAGGACAGGATGTCTACAGCTACGATCTTGAGACTACTTTATGAACATGTTGGGATGGAGCGGAATTAGGCGTTGCTAGACAAAAGCTGTGGAGTGGAGAGCTTAGATACGGAATATCATAGACTCATCAAGACCTAGGCAGATTCTTGAGTATACACCTGTTGTCGTGTAAGTGACCGCTCACGCTCTGGACTCCAGGCACTTTCATGCAGTTGCGTTCACCTGCTTCGCTTTGAGTCAGGGGGGAAGGAAATGGACTCAGCACGTAGTCAAATGACTTTATGCTGCCCCTTCGGCGCATGAAACCATAGAAACAGCTTTCAGGCACACGTGGATCATCAGCGTTGGTGATGATTGTCGTGACCCCTGTTCATTATCCGAGGTCAATTCCCAGTCGGACTCCACTGTTTCCATCCATTTCAGCCAATGACAGCAGGGACCCTGCGTGTCAAAATTTCGCGCGCATCGCAGTGCCTGGCATTTGTCGCACGGAAGGCACCCGGGCAGCTCCGTACTTTTCCTACCTGACCTCGCGCCGAGAGATATTTGAATTCTTCCTGTTTCCAGCGTTCCCACCCCCCAACAAAACAACTACTCTGCAAATCGCATTCACTTCTCTCCTTTCAGCATTCGTGATACCCTCATCCGCCCAATTCAAAATGTCTATCCCTGCCTTCGCTGATATCGCCAAGTCGGCCAACGACGTGAGTGTTTCGGCGCGGCTTTTCCTACGAACCTTGCTTATGGCTGCTGTCAAACGAGCTACTGCCCCCATACTGATGGTCGACGCGCTGCTGTTGTCCACCCCCGTTACAAGGCGTGCTTGAAGCAAGCAGTAGTATCACAATGACCATTGGCTAACGCGCTTCTCCTCGATTCTAGTTGCTGAACAAGGACTTCTACCACGTCTCGGCCGGCGCCATCGAGGTCAAGAGCAACACCCCCAACAACGTTGCTTTCAAGGTCACCGGAAAGAGCAGCCACGAGAAGGCCACCTCCGGCACGGTACGATTAGCCTATGGACCCATATCCTTTGCTCGGAGCTTGCAACAGAACACCCTGCAATGGCGGTGGAAGGTTCGCAAAAGTAATACTACCCATCAGTGGCTGACATCGGGACGCGGATCCAGGTCGAGGGAAAGTACAGCGACAAGGTCAATGGTAATGGCACCACCACCACCAAAACTGCGTTCAAGAGGCCGCACCGCTACTTGCCGGCGCGTCCTCCCTTGACGTTCGAGCTCTACATGGGTGGCACTGGACATCGCTAGTCTCGGTTTCCCGTCCACCTAGCGATCTTCACCACCCAAGGATATACTGAATTGCTGATCAAAACGCCCACTCCGTCCCTAGGCCTCACCATCACCCAGACGTGGAACACGCTGAACGCGCTCGAGACCAAGATTGAGCACGCCGACTACGTCACCAAGGGCCTCAAGGTCGAGGGCGCCTTCTCCTTCCTGCCCGAGACCCAGAAGCAGGGCGCCAAGCTCAACGTGCACTTCAAGCAACCCAAGTTCCACTTCCGTGCATTCACCGACCTGCTCAAGGGCCCCACCGCCAACATCGACGCCGTCATTGGCCACGAGGGCTACGTCGCCGGCGGCTCTGCCGGCTACGACGTCCAGAAGGGCGGCATCACCACCTACGCCGCTGCCCTTGGTTACCAGGCTCCCTCGTGGACTGCCGCCATCACTGCCACCGACAAGTGCAGCGTCTTTGCCGCCTCGTACTACCACAAGGTCAACCCTCTGGTTGAGGCTGGCGCCAAGGCATCTTGGGACTCCAAGACCCCTGGTAGCGCCGTCGGTCTTGAGGTTGCCACCAAGTACCGTCTTGATGCTGCGTCTTTCGCCAAGGTGAGTTTCGCTGGGATTATATCGAGAGACATGCATGCATTTTGTGAAGAAACAGCACTGATACATGTTGGGAAAATAGGGCAAGATCAACGACCGTGGTGTCGCCGCTGTCTCCTACAACGTCCTCCTCCGCACTGGCGTCACCCTCGGTGTCGGTGCCTCTTTCGATACCCAGAAGCTGGACCAGGCCACCCACAAGGTATGCGCGATCTCGTTCGCTAGGACTTTGTGTGCAATGCGATATGCTGACAGATACTTTACAGGTCGGCACCAGCCTCACCTTCGACGCTTAAGTGGTCCAATAGGCAAAAAGGTTAGAGCGTCTCATTTATGCTTTACGTCAAAAGTTTGGATGAACGCATCTTCCTCAACTACTACCACCACACCCATAGTATCAGTCGGCTTCGCAGCAGCTTAGAGCATGACTGGCGAACTGGAAAGCGACAAAACTGCAGGAGACTAGATTAGACAGGCGGCACTTTCGGAAGTCAAATTGAAGCATTTGCAGCAGGCCATTCAACTTATCATGTCAGTTGAAATGATGTGCCCGTTACCGATGTATTGACTCCAAGTATATCTAAAATAGGTGAGGCTTGCTGGCCTTTCTATGTCTCGCGTATGCGTGTCTGAATGTCCAGCCGCCATGTATGTATGTACCTCTAACCCCCGTACCCTTTCTTACTGATCTCCGGCTCAGTATTAAGCCTGAATATTTGCGCAATGATCAAAAACGGAACGCCCATCCCAATGCCCAACACCATCGCCACCACCATAAACTTCCCCACGACACCCTGTTTACCTTCGTCCGCAAGTTGGCCTTCCCGCCGCGCCATAGCTCGCGCCGCCGCTCTCAAGTGCTCCTGCCTCCGTGTGTGCGCCTCTTTCGCATAGCGGTCGAAATGCGGCACCTCGGAATCTGCCGCGCCGCCGGGCGGCGCTTGGCCAGGTCCCATGCCGCCTGCGCCAAATCCCCTGGTGGCCTGCCCTTCTTCTTCACCTCCTCCTCCTGCTGCTGCTCGTGCTGAAGACGAGGTACTGCTGCTGCTGCCGCCGGGGCCGCCACTACCAGTTGTTTCATCGTGCGCGGCACTGCGCTTCGCGCCATGCGCGCCCCACCCGCCGCTGCGGTAGAAGCTCGGCGGCGGGCCGCGGAAGGTGCCGCGGCGGCGGGAGAGGCCCGAGGGCGGGCGGCCGCCGGCAGGGCCTTGGGTTTGGGAGGAGTGGTAGCTTCCTCTGTGGTGGTGATGGTGGTGGCTGTGACCGCTCGCGGAGGCGGAGGAGGATTGCTTGTGGTGGAGGCGCAGGATGTCGCGGTCGTATTTCTCGCGGGAGGCGGTGTGGGAGAGGGTGGTGTAGGCCTCAGAGATGCGCATGAAGCGGCGCGAGGCGTGCGGGTCGGCGCGGTTGTGGTCTGGGTGGTGGGTTTTGGAGAGGGTGTAGAAGGATCTGTGGGAGAGGGGGAGGGCGGGTTAGATGCTGGGTTATGGTTGGGAAAATAGACAGAGAGAGGGGAGGGTAGTGAGGGTTTCAGGACGGAAACACACTTTTTAATTTCCGCTGGTGTAGCATTGGTCTTCAAGTTCAACGTCTCGTAATGATTCCTGTCATCAATCTCATCGCGCAAGCTGCGGGTCCCGTGGAAAGGCCGCTTTTGCACCGTTACTGCCGCTGCTGGTCGCGTGCAGACGGCCGGGGCACGACCGGAGCCTGGAAAGGCGAGGCATTGGAGGCGCAGTGATGCACTGAGAGGGGAAGTACGGCCTAGCATTCCTCATCCCGGCGAGGTGGTAAGAGGGTGAGGAAGAAAATATCCAAGTCCTAAAGAAGTGTCGATGTAATGCAGCCACTACAAAAGTGAGAGATATGATGAAGTCGTCAAACAATTGACGGTAATGACGTCGGCAAGGGTACATCCCTGCAAGAATCATATACTAACAATCCCTGTCAGCTTTGTGCCCCTCGATACTTTCTCGTGAATGTGGGGTGATTTTTCTGTGCCTGGCATACTTTGTTCCAGGACACGCAAATTCAACATGGCGGCTCAAGCTCCTGTGGAAGAGATTGAGAAGCTGTCCGGTATGTTTTTCTATATTATTGACATGTCGGTCGTCAGGGAAATTTTTACATTCTAATAAAAATCAGTCCAGGACGCCGGCGCCAACGGCACGGCGGCCAAGTCGGCGGCAGCAACAAAAAGCGACGCAGCAGGCGCTGACGCAGATAGCGATGGCTCCGACGACGAGGCAGACGCTGCGGCGCCGGACGCAGAGGCAGGCCCCGCCAAGAAGAAGAAAAAGAACAAGAAAAAGAAGAAGAAGAAGAAGGCCACCACGCAGTCGGACCCGCCGCGGGTGCTCATGGCGCAGCTGTTCCCCAACAACAGCTACCCCAAGGGCGAGGAGGTCGAGTATACGGGCGACGAGAACACGTTCCGCACGACGAGCGAGGAGAAGCGGCACCTGGACCGGCTGCAGGACGACTTCCTGACGGACTACCGCCACGCGGCCGAGACGCACCGCCAGGTGCGGCAGTGGGCGCAGGGCTGGATCAAGCCCGGCATGAGCCTGACGGAGATTGCCAACGGCATCGAGGACAGCGTGCGTGCGCTGACGGGCCACGACGGGCTGGCCGAGGGCGACGCCATCAAGGCCGGCATGGGCTTCCCCACGGGGCTGAACCTCAACGACATCGCGGCGCATTACTCGCCCAACGCCGGGTGCAAGAAGGTGTTTGGGCAGGACGACGTGATGAAGATCGACATCGGCGTGCACGTCAACGGGCGCATTGTCGACAGCGCGTTCACGATGGCGTTCGAGCCCAAGTACAACCCGCTGCTGGAGGCTGTGAAGGCGGCCACCAACACGGGCGTCAAGGAGGCGGGCATCGATGCGCGGCTGGGCGAGATTGGCGCCGCTATTCAGGAGACGATGGAGAGCTACGAGATTGAGCTTGACGGCGTGACGTACCCCATCAAGTCGATCCGGAATCTGAACGGGCACACGATTCACCACTACAGCATCCACGGTGACAAGAGCGTGCCGATTGTCAAGACCAACGACCAGACCAAGATGGAGGAGGGCGATGTGTTCGCCATCGAGACCTTCGGTAGCACCGGAAACGGCTACGTGAGGGACCAGGGCGAGTGCTCGCATTATGCGCTGATGGCGGATGCGCCGAAGGTGGACCTGAGGCTGTCATCGGCAAAGTCGCTGCTCAGCACCATTAAGAAGAACTTCAACACGCTGCCGTGGTGTCGGAGATATCTGGACCGTCTGGGCTGTGAGAAGTACCTTCTGGGTGTAAGTCTTGCTATTCAACACGTCTATTGGCGATCCAGGCTAACGTGTAGCAGCTCAACAACCTCATCAACAACGGAATTGTCCAAGACTACCCACCGTTGGTGGACAAGAAGGGTTCCTACTCGGCCCAGTTCGAGCACGTAAGTTATTACGAACTTTCCGTGCCCCGGCCCCCGCTGTTGCTGTGTACTAATTGACAAAATGGTAGACCATTCTCCTCCGACCCAACTGCAAGGAGGTGATCAGCCGCGGAGACGACTACTGATTTGATGCATTGGGCTGGAGTTTCTCGGCTCACACTTGGTGTACATGCTCAGGATACATCTACCAGTGACATGGGCATGCATCGCATTACACAGGCGAAGGAGTACTGGGGGAAAACTAACGCTACCATTTTACGGTAGTCGGCCAGTCATGGTGTTCTGCTGCCGAGTAATGTGTGACACTGACGGGAAAATATCAGGACAGCACAGAAATCAGTAAACACCATTAGCCATCACTGTAGCACGAATTGCCTGCTCCTGGGAGCCTTTGACCAATATGCGCAGTGACCACTCGGATTAGAAGACAGAGCTGCTATTGGGTATGAAGTTTCCACGAAGTTGTATCAAGAGGCCGTGTGACAACCAACAACAATAAGCTCCCGATTAAGTATGACGAGTGATATCATCAAAGCGGCCGTGATCAGGAACATTTGCCTCACACGCCGGCTGCACGCCAATGACTGGACGCAATCCGGACGCGAACGGAGCACATTGACCCAGCCATGACAGCCTCGGCCAAGGGTCTGGGGGTTTTTGCAAGGGTTTAGCAGGGATGTCTCGTCATGATCGCCCTTCTCGACCCTTCTCCGCGTTTGCAAATGGGTGCCGGGGACGGCGATCCTTGACAACCCGTTTAGAAGTACTCTCTGTTTTCTGTACTATCAGCAATCAGTGTGAACCACTAGCACGAGCGTTAGTGTCTAGCATTCACGAGACCTCATTCGCACCCGGATCCACCCTTACCAAGCCCAACCACCCGCCGCTGATTGGCTGGGTTAAAGGCGACTTAGCTCCGAGTAGAATTCGTTCGCCAGATCGCTTCTGATCGAAAAAAATCCAGAGTTACCGGCAACACCGCGTCGTCAAACCTTTTCTCTCAAGGAAACAACGACGACTACCCACCACTCGATACTATTCTCCAACACTAGCGAGTCGATTCTACAAATAGATCTCACCTTTCCTTGTCGATAATACACTACCGTCCTTACGCCATAAACAAAGACGCAAATAGACCGCCGCCAAAACTGGTCGCTGACCACTGCAGCACATCAAACCCGATTTCTCTCCGAACAACGTCAATCTCGCTCGACACAAACAACAACTTGACGACTGCGAGCATCTTCCTTCATCCGTCAAATCGACGGCGTCACTCGCTATCACTTCCAAAACTACACACCTCCACTCCGACCCCCCCCCCCGGCAACCATGAAGGTCTTCAGCAGCACGCACACCTTCAACTACTCATGGGAGGAAGTCTCGACCGCCAACTGGCGCAAGTACTGCCCCTGGAACGACAAGTCGACGCACGTCATCGCGGCCGACACCCTCGCGCGCCACGTCGACCCGGACACGGGCATTCTGCGCACCGAGCGCCTCATCACCTGCAAGCAGGCGACGCCCGAGTGGATGAAGGCGATCCTGCCGGGCGGCGACGTCTCGCACGTCTTCGAGACGTCGTACGTCGATCCGGCGCGCAAGACCGTCACCATGGTCAGCTGGAACCTGACGTGGAGCGAGTTCGTCACCTGCCAGGAGACGGTCGTCTACCGCCCGCTGAGCCCCACGTCGACGACGTTCGAGCAGGAGGCGCGCATCACGGCGCTGTGCGGCGGCTGGCAGCGCATCAAGAACAAGATCGAGGAGCATGGCGTGACGCGGTTCAGGGACAACGCGGTGAAGGGCAAGGAGGGCTTCGAGGCGGTGTTGGCGATGAGTAGACGGGCGTTTGCCGAGGAGAGGGAGCGTGAGCGGAGCGAGAAGGCCGTGGCATAGACTGCCGGCGCGGTTTCAATCACCATCCTGTTACCCGCCTGCATCGCGCTTGTCGGACGAGCTGTCTTACAGCGGCGTGCGAGACATTCCGCACTTCACCATCCAGTCTGGAGGGGTCGGTCACCGACATTCTCCTCGCGCGCACCAGCTTGATGCTCTCGCCACTACCACACAACGACGACCTGTACCATCACGACGGACTGCGTACACGACTCTCCCATTCTTTCTTCTTTCTCCTTTAGATACACCACACAGCATAGCGTTGCCTTTTTCGACCAACAAAACTCCGGGGTGATGGGTTCGATGCAGGAGATTTGTTTTTGCCTTTCAGAGCAAGGCGGGCAGAGTTTTTGACAGGGATTTTACAACGGGGCGTTCCGGACCCTCAGGCTAGAGAGGGATTGATTTTTTGTCCTGCACAGGATGTGTATGGGTTGCTTCGGCGCGAGACCACCGGAATACAGGTACAGGATAGATAGATCCTAATACGAGACTAAACATACTCTGCTCGAGTGTGTCTGTAGCATCTTCCCACAACTTTTCTTTGCACTTTTGTGACATGTGCGCTCCCATGATCAACGACTGAAGTCATGATATTCGCCTTTGGGGTATATTTGAATCAATATGAAAAGCTATGCCTTGCCGCCACCATCACGTCCCAGCCTCACCAAACACTTCCTCTCATACCCCTTCAACACATCCCCCACCTCGCCATCCAACCCACTCGCCCCACCCTCGCCCTCAAACACCCTTCCCACAAACGCAGCCGCATCCTCATACCGCCGGTAGAAGTACAGCTCCTCCACCGCGTGCAGCAGCTCCTGCGCCTCGGGTTTGGATATTTTGCGCCGGCCCAGCGGAACCTGCGTGGACTTCCAGATCTGGGTTCCCCGACTTGCGTTAGAACAGAGTATTGAAGCTCTATTTTTTTGGGGGAGGGGGGGGGGGGGGGGGAAGAGATCGGGGGGGGCACGGGGAGGGAGAGAGGCAGCAGGAAAATTATTAGGTTAAATACCTCGCCGTTGTCGAGTTTGGGTCGGTACGCGGTTTTCACCGCTTGGAAGGCTGCTTCTGTTTGGCCGGTGCGGTCTCGTGGGGCCTCTGCTGGAGCGCTGGTGGCGGTGGTGGATGTATGGTCGTCCTCTGAATCCGAGAGGGCAATGTTGAAGAGGCCTGAGTCCAGGTCGTCGGCCATGGTGAGTGATGATGCTGGTCAAGGTGGGGGGGGGGGAGCGCCTGAATTATGGTGTGG
Source organism: Ophiognomonia clavigignenti-juglandacearum (assembly GCA_003671545.1). Classification (NCBI taxonomy): domain Eukaryota; kingdom Fungi; phylum Ascomycota; class Sordariomycetes; order Diaporthales; family Gnomoniaceae; genus Ophiognomonia; species Ophiognomonia clavigignenti-juglandacearum. The sequence continues at coordinate 126,594 of PYFS01002320.1, read as the reverse complement.
AAGTGGCTGAGGGTTGTGTTTAGTTATCGTCAACACTTGAGATGAATTGTAAATCTTGAAGCGCCGTGATTTGTTTGTTTTGTGATGTCTGCTGTGGATAAGATGTTACTCGTAGGGCTGCAGCCGTTGTTGGTACTTGGTGGATCGTGTGAGAGAGTTGACGTTGAGGCAGGGATGTTTGCGCTGCTGTGCTTTGCCATGCTGTGGTCCTGTGGATCTCGATCCCCCTCCTCTCCAGATATTGACAGTAGCGTCCAACAATCACACTCATCGCTGCTCTTGCCTCAGACCCTTCCTCGTGACTGTACTATATTCCATTCTTATTTTTCATTATTAGAACGAGGCATTCCCCTCATAGTCAAGATGGATGACCAAGTCCAGAGACTCGTGAACAAGGTCTGGGACAAGTTCCTTGAGACTCCACCAGATCGCCGCCTAAGTGAGTACCTTTCTATTGAAGCTTTGCATGGGCCTGGGCGCGAGGGATTAGAGCAGATACATGAAGCTGTCAGCGAGAAGGTGTTCTATGCGAGTAGCTGGGGGCGGAATAGGAGCGGAAGCTTCCCTGAAGGCCTCACCATCCGCTCGCGGGCAAAGACCGTGTGCTCAAGTGAAGGACTGTCCACGATATGTCAAGCAAGCCCATAGCCGTTGCCCGCCTCACGACAAACAAGCTAACAGGCCTCCAACAGTGATCGGAATAGGAGGAATCCCCGGCTCAGGTTCGTGGCCCCAGCCCGGAGCGACCTGAGGCAAGCAAGCAGTCTCATCCCACACAAATTCGCTCACACACCGTCCCATCACCAACCCCACAGGCAAAACAACATTCTCCCTCGCTCTCACCAGCGCCCTCAACGCCCGCCACGCCACCGAGCGGCCGACCCAGCAATCCACCCCTGTCGCCGCCTTCGTCCCCATGGACGGCTACCACTACACCCGCTCCCAGCTCTCCGCGATGCCCGACCCGGAGCGCGCCCACGCGCGCCGCGGCGCAGAATTCACCTTTGACGGCGCGGCGTTCCTGTCCCTCGTGCAGGAGCTGCGGAAACCCCTTCCAACCCCTCCCTCCTCCTCCCCACCGCCGCCGCCACCCCCAGCCTTCCCCCCAGGAACAATCCACGCGCCCTCCTTCTCCCACGCCCTCAAAGACCCCGTCCCGGACGCCATCCCGCTCCTGCCCTCGCACCGCATCCTCATCTTCGAGGGCAACTACCTGGCCCTCGCCCGCGCGCCCTGGCGCGACGCCGCGGCGCTTATGGACGAGGTGTGGTTCGTGGACGTCGACTTTGCCGTGGCGCGGGCGCGGCTCGCCGCGCGGCACCTGGCGGCGGGGCTGGCGGCGACGCTGGAGGAGGGCGATCGCCGCGCGGTGGAGAATGACCTGCCCAACGGGGAGGAGATTGTGAGGGAGCGGGGCAGGGTGGACGAGGTCGTTGCCAGTCGGGAGGATGGCGGTTGGGCTGGGGGGCAGTGAGTAGGGAGTCGAGATGAGTTGGTGGCGGGTAGTCAGGTAGTAGAAGGACGTGTCTGGGCTCGACACGCTGCGAGCGACGGCTGGACGATTTTGCTTGGATCTGAAGGACGATGTTGGCCAGTGTTAGGTGAGCAGCAAACGCATGGCAAATTGCAGGACTTACAATCAACCTAGGTAGGCTCAATTGCTACAAACTTCGACCGAAGGGGCGAGGGAAGTTAGCCGCGGACCCACTCGACCATACAGCATTTCATGCTTTCATTCGCATCATCGGACAATCAAGGAGTCGCGTCCCGAGGTCATCGAGCGTAACTCACGAAAACAGCGACTCGTCTACGAAATGGTTCATTGACTGTCTAAGTACCTGGCCGCCTTGATCAAAGTGTCAGAGAACCATTTCCTTCATCAAGATCGTTCGGGAAAAACAGATCCCTCCAAACACATCGATATAGCGTGAGGCAAATCCCAAATCCATCATAGGTACCAGCAGAAACCATTTCCCTAGCTGCCACCAGTTCAATTTTGCGACCCAAGAACAACAAGCTAGAGGAATCTACCACCAGTTGTACTCCAACCCAAAGACATGAAGCCAGGATAAGCCTACAAGAGCGGCGAATCCACCCGAAATCACGGTCCACTAGTTCAGACTCAGACGACTGATGCCCTTGGCCGTCTCATTCACCTTACGATCCGAAACGGTGCCATCGAGGCTCTTGAGCTCGTGATAGGCGGTGTTGTGACGTGAGTTCATAAGCCCCCTTCCAGGAGAAATTCCCCGCTTGATCGGCGGACTAGGATTCAAGAAGTTGGCCACCGCTTCAGCTTCGTCATCGTCCTTGGTGGTGGTAGGGTTGTTGACAGGCATAGAGCTGTTGGCGTTGACAGGCGTTAAGTTGTTGACGTTGACAGGCGTGGGGCCATTGGTGTTGATGTTGGGAGAGGAGGCGCTCGCGTTGGTGCCAGCCAGCCAATCCGAGTGGCTGGCCGCGGCGCGCTTGACTTGATCCTGGAGAGGGATCTGGCGACGTTCAGGAGAGGGGTGACGTACGGGGCCTTGGGTGGCCTTGACCGGAATCTGGGGCAGCCACGAAGGAACAGCCAGGTCAGGAGCGGTGCGGAGCTCCTTCAATTCGTCGATCTGATAAATCGGTCCCTTCTGCTTCGGAGGCTCCGAAGGAGCACCCGCCGGCTCCTGGACCTTTGGAGGCTGCTCAGAAGACTCCGTGGCCACCTCGGTGGCCACAAGCTCTTGAGCAAGTTGGCGGTTTCCGGCGAGTCTCTCTAAGAATTTCCTCTCCACATAAGGGCGAATCTCCACCTCAACAATAGCTTTCTGGTCGGCTGGACTGAGTTGCCGGAAAGATGCGGACAAGCGTCCCATGACAGAAAGGGACGTGGCCCGAACGACAGCGCGCATTACGTCGAATCCAAACTCCTCGGGAACACACTCACGCATGTACGAAGCGGTGTCCCAGACCCACCGAGAGATCTCCTCCAGAGTCTCAGCAGGTACTTGAGCCTTGGTCGCCTTGGTATCTTCGGCCGCCTTGGAAGCGCTGAGAGTCGTGGGAGCCTCGATGACGTTAGGAGCATCGATAGTCTGAGGAGCTTCAGTAGTCTTGGAAGCTTTGGTAGCCTTCAGGGGCCCGTAAGGCTTGGGAGTCGAGGCTGTCGAGGGGTTTCCAGTGACCTTGGGTGATACGACCTTGAGAATCTCGGGCATCTTATGAAAAGCTGGGGAATTGGCAGAACTACCGGAAGCGCCGATCGCAGTCGTGGAAGTTGAAGTACAACTCTGGAGCGCGCCGGAGGATGGTGGTTCAACACTACCCAAAGTTGGAGTGATGAACTCCTTGACCTTGGACTCAGCCGCAGCAACGGCGTTGCTGTACGCAGGCACAGTGGCTAGCTTGTTGTCGGCCTGAACCTCAATCTTGTTGTTAAAGACGGTAGGCGTTTCGTGCACAGCGCCCCAAGTTGGAGTGGTTCGCTCCTTGACCTTGGGCTCAGGTACAGTCGCAACATTGCTGGACGCGGATACCGTGGCTGGCTGCTTCTGAACCGGAGTTTCAATCTTGTGGTTGACGACAGCAGGCATTCGGATGTCCTCGGCCGCTGAGGACGTCACTCCCCGACTGGAAGGCGCAGCGGCTGGGGAAGACAGCTCAACCTTAGTTGTCGATGAGCCACCGGCCTTCGTGGTGCTTGTATCTTTCGCAGCAAGCGGCTGCTTCGATCGCTGGTACATGTCGCCAAGGCCCTTGAGAAACAAGGTTGACTCACTAGCCGAGCTGAAACTCACAGCATAGAAGTTGAAGCCGCCGCCGGAGTTGGTGAACTTGAGCATCACGCCGGTGCGCTCGTGGCTCATGTATGTGTCGTACTCCGAGAAGAGGTGACGGATCTCATCGATGTCCTTGTCATCGACGGCGAGGATGACCTCGTCTTCGGTTGGCTGATTGCCAGTCACGAGGATGACCTTGCCATCATACTGGCTCTTTCTCTTTGGGAAGAAAGCTGCTCCCAGCTTGGCAGGGAGCTCCAGGATGATCGAAGCACCGTGGGGCAAGTTGAAACGGAACTTCGACTGCGCGACTGGTGTGTTGGCATCAGAGCCCTGGAATTGAGAAATCACAACAGGAGGCTGAGCTGGGGTATACTGAGCGGTGTTGGGCTTCGCAGTGGCCGCCGAGACAGCAGCGGCAAAAGCAGTAGCAGCATCATTTGCAGACTGGGAGGAGACAGCCGAGGCGCCAGTAATGGGAGTGGCGGGCGAGGTTGCTTTGGGGCGAGCAGCGACGTACTGCTGCCACGCGTTGTTCTTGGGACCTGCAGTGGGCCGCTGAGTTGAACCGCCGGCAGAGGCACCACGAGATGCCGTTCCAGAGGGCGTGGGTCCAGACTGGCGAGCATCAACTGGCAGGCCAGGAATCTTGACGGGAGCATCACCGTATTGGACAACGGGCGGACGGGTGTTATGGCGGGAGGCTTTCGCGTGGGGAGGAACGAAGCCGTTCTTGTCGAGAGGCAGCTTTCCCGACCAGTTCTGGTTGACGAATTCGGAGACGGTGGATACGGCAGCAGCGTGACGGCGGTTGCGGGCCAGCTGGCCATTGCCCATGGGGTCCACGTCCTTGACCATGGCGGCGTCATCGTCGTCGAAGTCGCCGCGAGCGATGGCCTTGGCCCACTTGCTATTGCGCTTGGCTGGAACGACAACAGGGGCGTTCGCTGCCAAGTTGGGAGGATGAATGTATTGGCGGCTCTCGCGACCCTTTTTGCCGCCCTCGCCGTCCTCCATGGGCAGTCCGTCGAGTCGAGCTGAGCCGAGCTCAAGATACATAGCAGCAAGACGTGGGTCTTGCTTAGCCCTCTCCATTGCAGTCATGGCAGCCATCGTGTTATACGGTATGGGCTTATTTGCGGGAAACTGGCTGTAAGTTTCGTGACAGTCAGCAAGCGACTCAATTCATACTGTGAGGATTGTCGCAATGCGCTTGTTACTGCTATGCTACAGTAGCCCCCCGAGGAAGTGGGCATGCTAGCAACACCATGAACAGAAGCAGATGATCACGCAGAAGGGAGGAGGATTCAAGCTGGGGCTTACGGAAAGAAGAGTATCGAGAATCGTATAGGATCTTGCGAGACTTGGCTTGATCTTCTTTGTCGCTGAGAAACGGTCCAATTGGTCTGAATCAACGACGATGGAGGTGTCAGAGATGGTGACGGTATCCTGTCGGACGCTCAAGACGACACAGCAAAGAAAACACACGAAGGTGAGACTTGTCTAATCATTGAACAGTGTAAGTGTTTGACTTGAGGAAAAAGAACGACCCAAACACACGCCGAAAGGTGGCAAGGACAGGAAAGAATGGAAGTAGGCCAGCTTTTGGGAAGGCGCGAACGACAGGGAGGACTGGGGCAAGTCGGAAGTGGAAGGTGCAGGTCCGAGGTTCGAATTCTGTTTACTCACCAGTTTCACTCGCGTTTTCGAGCACGCGACTGTTGCCTGTGCAACAAGAATCGGAGCTTGGGGTGGGGTTTCGGTCGTGAAGGATACTCAAGTCAAAGGCTTATGGTTGGCGTAGTGTATGCTCCGGCACTCGGAGATGACAAACGCGACGCGCACGGCGAGGATGACCAAGCGCGTGAGGCCGTGATCGAAAGACTTTAGATGGTGCCGAGGATGGACTATTCTCGCAAATGCAGTAAGGAATGTGTCCGTAATGGACGGAGGTTGAGGGTTGAAGGTGTGTGGTGGTTGGTGATGGAGAACCAAACAGAGTGTGTTGGGTGGGAAGGAAGCTGCCCAGATGGGTGCCTGCTCTTTTACAAGCCCTGAAAGCAGGGGCCAACTTCCTCACAATGTGTTCAACAACTGGCTGGTGAATGATCACGTCCCAGAGGAGAACAACAATGGGCCCATGCTGGCTGGCGATGTGTGTGCCAGCAGATGGGGGGCATCACTCAACATGGGAACGGTATTACTGGGTTAATGTGCCATGCAGCTTGTGTGTTGAAGATGGGACACACAATGGTGAGCTTAGGCTACCCGTCAAGAGATTTGGGATCAAGATGGGGCATGATGTATCGTGTTCAAGACAGCTGTGTTGTCTGGCCATGGAGCAAAAGCGTAGTTACCCTATACTTTTTTCCTTGTTCAGGAAAGAAAAAGAAGAAGAAGCGGAGTTACCTTTACCTTAATCCCCGTTGTTTTTCTAAGGCACCACTCCCATGAGCTGCATGATATGAGCTGCTATATGCTGCCTGGTGTTCAGAAACCTTGTTGGGAAAATACGGACCAGTCACTCACCATACTTATGTCGGATGGCTGTTGCGGATACATACAGTCGAATACCGAAATCCCAATTCCTACAGTCGATTGCAGGTGTCCGGTGTGCGGGATACGTTCACGTCAGCCTCCATTAAAAGCACAAACATCAGCCAGAAGAAGGACGTTGTTGCAAGCATATATGGGAAGGCGTGCATGGAGTCAATCAAATCAATTGCTACCAACGACAGCGCCTCGACACTGCCGCAGACAAGTATTCTGCCCTATCCCATCCCATCAACCAGGCACAGTAGCCAGCTGGGAAGTATAGAATTCCAGAATCCTCAAAAGAACGCCGAACCCATGCTTTTCCGTGATCCTTTCCTTTGCTCTTCTCTCTCTCCACCTTGGACAAATCAGAGTGTGAGAAACAACAGAAACTTTATGCCGCTGCATCCTTCGGGGGGCCGTCGAGGCTGTCCTTGCCCTGGCGACCGACCTGGCTCAGGTCAGCATCAGCCTTGGAGGCCGGCTCACGCAGACCAGCAGTCTCGCCTGCGCCGGTGGACACGCCCGAGGCGACGTCGCGGCCGGAGCCGACGTTAACCTTGCTGGCGTCGGCGGAGTTGAAGTCGGAAGCGACGGGGGGCTGCTCGGGGAGGGGCAGGTTGGACTGCGCGTTGGCGATCTTCTCGGCGTTGGATGGGGCAGACATTTTCGTTGGTTGGTGAGTCGGTGAGTTGATTTTGCTGGGAGGGCAAGGTTAGTCAGGTGTGCTGTGAATTTGGAAGGTAGGTTGTTGGGTTCTTACTGTTATTGAGTGGTGTATGTACGGTATGTACTTGTGTGTTTTCAGGAAAGGTTGTTGAGGCTTGGTGGTCTGGAGTTGGTTGTTTGTAAGATGTGAGAGAGAAGGGGGAAGGTTTTTAAAGAGACGAGCAGTAGATATTTGTACTAGTGGTTAAGACTGGGAGAGCTTCTAGATACTTCAGCTTGACGTCAGCTCGAGGAGGGTTGACGTCAAAGGTGGGTCGGAGGTCGGCGAGGTCACACCTGCGGCCTGCCTGCCAACTGCAAGTGCCTGCGTGGATTCCCATCTGCAAAATCACATTCAGGCGTCAGAATGCAAGTGACTCTAGATGGAAATCATTTAGCCTGAGTCTGGTGCCATAACGTCACGGTGGAGAACTGAGAATAGTGGAGCACATACAGCAAGTGGAGTGCGGCTTCGGATCGTCCCTGAAGATCACGATGAGGCTCTGTTAGCTTGAAGGGTCCACCCGAAAGTCAAAATAGCATGTGCTTGGCTCGAATATAGAACAGTAGTACGTCAGACAGGTAGGACTCTCACCTAGGACCGCAGACGCCCAGGATCCCAATGCTATGACAGAAACACGCCCAAAGTGTCCATACCGAGTCACTCTGCCTCAAACACCGCTCCAGTGTTCATACTTTGGTAGTCTGAGCCATTTACCCTCGTCAAACGCCAGGCCGTAACTCCCGCCCCTTTGGTATTGTACAAGCGCAAGAACGTAGCTCCGCCATGCTCATGCCATTCGTTTGTCCGTCTCTGCCGATGTCGCCTTCTCACCCAGGTCCGGGCTGAGGTAGTCGCTACCTTCGGCGGCCTCGTAGTCGGCAATCAACTCGCTGACCACTTCACGGGACTCATCAAACTCGTTCAAGTTGTCGGAAAACGGTGCAGTCTTCTTGTAACTCTCCATGAAGGCGTTCCGCTTCCGCATGCCGTCGTACTGTCGCACAATTCTCTTGAAGAGCTGCAAGAATTGTTAGCGTCGGAACATCATCATTCGGAGCAAAGGCGTCTTACTGTAGCAATGCTTGTGTGGTTTGCCAACATGAGACCGCTCACGCGATGATTCATGGGTATGTACGGGCTGCGCTTCGTCAGGGCGACTTGAATGCTCGCCGGACCCCATGGGATGAACTGCGCCAGTCTTCGCTCCCGGATGCGCAGCAAACTCTTGTGCACATCCGTCGGGTCCACATCACCCTGGATTACGTTCAGGATGGATATGTAACAGCTTTTCTTGCCCGGCACGGTGGAGACCATCCGGTTCTTCGGCTGTAACAACCTCCTCATGACATCCAGCACTGTTGTCTTTCGTACCGTCTTGGCTTGCTCAACTTGATCGCCCGTAAAAGGCGTGTAGGCCGTCATCAGAAAGTGACACCGGGGTGTTGGAATCAGAGAGGCCAGAATGCTGACGAGGTCGTTGTGCATGTAGCCTGGGTATCGCAGGGTTGTTGTGCTCGCGGACATGACTGTGGAGACGAGTTGGTTGGTTTGCTGGAATGACGGCTCCTGTACGTGTAGCCTGTCGGCAGCGATGTGTGAGAGGGCGCCGTTGTCCAGAACTACCACGGAATCGGCGTTCTGTGTCAATCTCCTCATAGCTAGCATGCTGTTGTAGGGGTGAACTACAACATCGCCTGAGCTGGTAGTGTCTGGGAATACTGAGTACGTCTGGATGATCTTCTTCGGAAACCTGTCGTTCAGCCTCTCGAGAAGAAACGAGCCCAGGCCGGACCCTGTGCCGCCCGCAATCGAATGCAACATCATGAAGCCCTACTCACAGTCAGCATTCCATGGCTTGAAAATTGTAAAACTTGTTCCGAGCGTCCTCACCTCGAGAGAGTCACTACCATCCGCCTCTCGATCTATCATCTCCATAATGTCCTCACACACCGACTCGCCCGTCTGATATCCATCTCCCCAGTTGTTTGCTGCACCAACGCCATTCTTGCCCACGTAGAAATTTTCCGGGTTGTAGATGTTTTTGTAGGGACCCGTTTGTATTCCGTTTATCACCTGTACACAGAGTCAGTAAGGTCCACGGTCGCATCGGGTGTGGTTAAATCGTACGCGCGGCTCTAAATCGATCAGGATGGCTCGTGGGATGTATCGGGTGTCGTCGCTTTGGTAAAAGAAGACGTCTTTTCGGTCGCCGCCTTCGGTCGCAAAGTCCTCGAGATTTCCGTCTTGTCCAATACCATGCTCCTGGCAGAGCTGTTGCCAGAATTGACTGCCAACTGATCGAGGTCAGTATCAGCCCGCATCTCAAGTCTTGAAGATATCACGCGTCGCGGGGTAACTGACTGCTGTTGCCGCACTGGCCGGCCTGTACGGTGATAATCTCTCTGAAATGCAAGTCAGCGAAGGTTTATCAGAATTATGGGAGGGTCCTGAGGGTACCTCGGCATGGCGAGCGAAGGATATGCAACTTGTGGTGGATGTGATGCTTTCCGGTCTAAGATCCGACGACGCGTCAAACGGGCGTTGGCCGTTTAGTTGACGCGATCCGCAGCCAACGGACAGGGTTGCCCCCCTCCCCTGCTAGAGCCGACCCTTCTGCAGGTGACAAAACCCAGATATACCAGCGGAGTATAGCTTCTTCACCAACACCCACAATTCTTACTGCAAGCAGGCACAAATGCATATTTGACACTAACTTGCCCATAATATCCGCCTTTCCTCTGTGTATGATACATATTTACAGAGTGCTGAATACTGTAGTGCCTTCTGCTTAGGTGATGGTCTCCGAATGTAGTGCACATACCAAGCAGAAGCATTGGTACGCATGGGTATAATTCTGCGACCAAGTAATTGAATACAATGGGCTTTCAGCCTTTCAAGTATTTAATCCAGTATCAATGCAGTGAAAATGAATGGACTGGTGACATTGTAGGTAGCTTAGAGAGCTATACAGTACAGCGTACCATACACCTATCGAAGTCTCAACTTTCTGTGAATTGACCATCCATATAATGGAACAAGATGCAGATACATAGAATGTTGGCTTGTGGGAACATTTGAGTGAACAAATGAACAATCACCAAAAACGGTGGCAGATAGTACCTTCTTTTGCCCAGATAGCATCATTGGCAGGTGTTCAGAGCACATGCAACCACTCTCACTGTATGCAAATCCAGGGGGTCCCTGTCCAGACCCCTAAGGCGCCAAGACCTGCTCCTATACCATCTCCACACCACATGGCAGGATAGCCGCCCTGCGGATGCAAGCAATCTACCATAGCGCAGTCGAGATTGAGAGACTGACCGCTTGATCCGCCCTCTTTGAGGAGGTACTACTTCCTCCACCACTCGTTCCTTGTCTTCCTCATTCCTCACGATCTTCTACACTCCAAGCAGTAAGGTGATTCAAGTTCCATCTCCCAGTGCAGCAGCTCCAGCGGGCACGTCCAACTCCTACCCTTGACGACTCTCGACGACAGCTCGACGACGCCCGAGGAAGCAGGGGATAGCACCACAGCGAGCTATCCTCCCCCACCCTACCCGCTCTTCGCCTCGGATAAGCCCAACAGCTGCACAACAGTATCTCAGAATCACCTCGAAAAACTCCCACTCTCGACTTCCCACACAATCTCTACACAAGCTTCAATGGCCACAGTGGAGGACCCACTGCCATCACCGCGTGCCCCCTATGCAGACGACAGCTACGTCGACGATGCGGACGTCGAGGAAACCGCCGATGAGTCGCAGGCACCAGCCAGCAATGGCGCGGCCTTTAAGAAGCGGCGCCGGTTCGTGAAGCGCATGAAACCCTTCTCCGAATCTACTCCCAATACCCCCCAGCCCAGTGGAACTGGCTCACCGACGGGCAGACGGTTCCCTGGCATGCCCCGACGCTCCACGATGCCCGACCCGGATGAGCGTGGTGCTGTCTCCGAAGGCGAAGGACGCGCGCGCCACGCCAGGAGACCTATGGCCAGGAGAGGGCATTCGCATACCGGTGACGCAGAGGATGTGGGCACCCCGGGATCGCACCGCAGAGGCCATTTTCGCGGCATGAGTATGTTCAGCGCGCGAGGGGGCGTATCAGACGGGGACGCTGTGACCACACTGCGGAGACCGCGACTTGGGACTGAACGACATTCGACTTTCGGCGGACAAAAATGGAAGCAAGTTAAGAGTACTCTTGGTTTACTGCGATCGAAAAAGGCTGAACGTATCGACTATCTCAAATCTACCGAGCTCATGGGTGAGCTCCGCGCTGGGGCTCCTGCGGTCATCATGTTTGCTAGTATGATCCAGCGCGATGAGCATGGCAACAAGAAGATACCCGTTCTCCTAGAACAGGTCCGGCTTTCAGTCGCCGACAGCGAGATAAAGGGGACCAGTGGACGACACGGACTTTTCACCATCCATCTCGAATATGGTAGTGGTACAAACCAGATGGTATGGGACGTGAAGCGGAGCTTGGGTTCCATCATACGCATGCATCTGAAATACAAAAGCAGTGTGGCCCATATTGTGAAACGCGGAGTCCACACCAGGAAAAAGCAACCCAAGTTCCCATACATGGCCTTTCCCTACCTCCGGGATGTCAAACGATTCAATTCCAATGACCTTGAGGAGGAGGCAAACCCGGCAGAAACCCCGGCGGAAGCCCCGGCACCGGAGACATCCGAGCTACCCGAGCTACCAGAGGATGAGGTTGGTGAGGCTACTGCTGGAGAAATGACCGCTGCAGAGGGCACAGCCACGGATGTTGAAGGACGACCACGTTTCCACCGACGTAAAGGCTCGAGGATGAACATTTTGAGCCCACGGCGTAAAGGATCTACAATGCTGGACGATCCGTTAGCGCCCGGAGCGCAGACTGAGGAACAGAAACGCCAATATGCCCTGCAGTTGCAAAGACAAGCGGTGGAGAGATATTTCCATGAGATGGTGCGGTGGCTCATGTTCAGACCGGATAGCAATCGTCTCTGCCGATTTCTTGAGCTGTCGGCTCTGGGAGTGCGTCTCGCCTCGGAGGGTGGCTCCCATGGCAAGGAAGGCTTCATGCAACTTCGGCCGGCCAACGAACTTGTTAACCAAGCTCGGAAGGTGCTGCGGAAGGACCGCAAATGGTTCTTAGTCCGGCAAAGCTATATTGCATGCGTTGACTCCCCTGAGAGCATCGACATCAGCGATGTGTATCTTTTTGATCCGAAATTCGAGCTCATCACCAAGAAGAAGAAGAAGATCGGGAAGGAGGGAAAGGGCAGAAACAAGAAGGATAAGGCCCTAGCGGCGGCAGAAGGGGATGACGACGATGACGACGACGATCTTGCAGTCAATACCACCCCGCAGCACCACCACAAGCTCACAATTGTGAACTCGGAGCGCAGGGTCGACCTGTACGCCATGCAGCACGATTTGCCTCAATTTGAGGACTCCATCAAGAAGATGCGTGAACGTTCGCCGTGGGTTCAACCAAACATCCGATTCGACAGCTTTGCACCGGTGCGCCAGAACGTGTTCGCCCAATGGCTGGTTGATGGTCGCGACTACATGTGGAATGTGTCGCGTGCCATCTCGATGGCCAAGGATGTGATATACATCCACGACTGGTGGCTGACACCTGAGCTGTATATGAGGCGACCACCTTGCATCAGTCAGAGATGGCGTTTGGATCGATTACTGCAGCAAAAGGCATCAGAAGGTGTGAAAATCTTTGTGATTGTCTACCGAAATGTCGAAGCTGCGGTTCCCATCGACTCGGAATATACCAAGAGGTCTCTTCTTAATCTCCATCCCAACATCTTCGTACAGAGATCGCCGAACCAGTACAAGAAGAATCAGTACTTCTTTGCTCACCACGAGAAGGTCCTCATTGTGGACCACTACATTGCATTTTGCGGTGGCATAGACCTCTGTTTCGGTCGCTGGGACACCCCTCAGCATCCGCTTTCTGATGACAAGCCAACGGGTTTTGAGCCAACAGAGTTCCAAGACGTTCCGAGAGACTCGGAGCATGTACAGATGTTTCCTGGCAAAGACTACTCCAATCCGCGGGTCCAGGACTTCTTCAGATTGGATCAGCCGTACGAGGAAATGTACGACCGCTCCAAAACACCGCGAATGCCTTGGCATGACATTTCGATGCAAGTCGTGGGTCAGCCTGCACGGGACTTGACCCGTCACTTTGTGCAGCGCTGGAATTATCTGCGGCGCACTCGCCGAGTCACCCGACCTCTTCCATTCTTGTTGCCGCCTCCAGACTTCCGTGACCAGGATCTGATTGATTTGGGACTTGAGGGCACTTGCGAGGTTCAAATCCTGCGTTCCGCTACAACATGGTCGCTGGGAACTCACCACACGGAGTGCAGCATCCAAAATGCCTACGTGCAAATGATCGAGAAGTCTGACCACTTCGTTTACATTGAGAACCAGTTCTTCATTTCGAGCTCGGAGGCACTCGGCACACTATTTGTCAACAAGATCGGAGACGCACTAGTGGAGCGCATCAAGCGCGCGCATGAAAATGACGAGGACTGGAAGGCTGTCATTCTCATTCCTCTGATGCCCGGCTTCCAGAACACCGTGGCCGAGACGGAGGGTACCAGCGTCCGGCTCATCATGCAATGCCAGTTCCGCAGTATTTGTCGGGGCGAGTCGTCCATCTTTGGTAGGCTGCGTGCTGCTGACATTGACCCAGAGGAGTACATCCAGTTCTTCAGTCTGCGTCAGTGGGGTAAGATCGGACCCAACCAAGACCATGCCACTGAGCAGCTCTACATTCACGCCAAGACCATCATTGTTGATGATCGCGTCGCATTGATAGGCTCCGCCAACATCAATGAGAGATCCATGTTGGGATCTCGCGACTCGGAAATTGCTGCAATTGTGCGTGATACGGACATGATCTGGTCCAAAATGGGAGGAGAGGACTATCAAGTGGGACGCTTTGCACACACTCTTCGCATGCGACTCATGCGAGAGCATCTAGGGCTCCCTGTCGATGACATTCTCGAGGAGGAGAGGTTGGCGAACATGGACGAAGAATTCGAATCGGACATGGATCGCATATATCAAAACGACTCGGATGGGTCGAGCGACTCTGGTCGGGCTAGCAGTGGCCATCTGGCCCCGGGCGGCTCACAGCGTCCTGCTGCTGTATATCGCGGTCACAGCGCGAATCACGATGTGGATTTGCAATTGGACGATGCGGCGCGGCGCTCCTCGGTCAGCTCGAGCAGCTCAACTGACAGTTTTGACAACCCTCAATCTTCTGACGAAGCACTTCCCGATCCAGAGCAGCAGCGCGATGTTGCTGGCTATGGCCAAGATCATTGGAAAGAGGCACAGAAGAAGGGCCTAGATCAGGGCAGGGACACTGTGCTTGTCAATGGTCGCGAATTTTTGACTCGAGATATCTTGCCTGAAGGAAGAGGTACCGTCGAGAGTCCAGCTGCCGGTGTGCACCCTGTCAAACCTCAGCCCGCCCGAATAGACTCATCAGAAGGAGGACCCAGCAACATTGCCTTGCCTCCTTTGGACCGCAGGGGCACTGAACAGCTTGGTCTTCCTAGAGCCAACCAACTGCCTGACCTGCCCCAAGTCGATGACACTGACATTGGTGGCCCGTCCTTGGCCCATGACGAATCCAGGGATTCCGCATTTCCATTTTCTCATCCTCTGGCGTCTGAGATCAAGCAGGCAGCTATCGACAAAGACTGCATGGTGGATCCTTTGGATGAACACTTCTACGAGAATATTTGGGTGCGAGTTGCCGAGAACAATACCAGAATCTTCCGGCAGGTATTTCACTGTATGCCAGACAACGAGGTGTATGACTGGCCCCAGTATACGGAATTTATGGATCACCAGACGCGCCTCAAAGAGTCACAGGAAGGTCCCCAGGAACAAAATGAAAAAGCAGAGCAGACAGACAACAGCCACCATACTGAGAAGGAGACTTCCAAGTCAGAATCCACGGCAGGCGGCGCAGGTATCTCGGCTCCAGGTCCGGTGCCGGCGACTCGTGCCATCAAGAAGAAGTTCGCCAAAGAGCCGTCTCTGAACAACCCTGGCGCAACAACGAAAGCTTCAACCATTGCAATCGAGAACGAATCGCCAGCCAAGAGACACGCTCGACAAAACTCTCGCCTCGATGTGGAGAGAGCCGCAGCGGCAGCACGCGCGCTCCACTCGCCCGCCACGAGCCCCGGCCTAGTAGCACCAACGACCGGCCCCTTTGGAACGCCATCCGTTCCAGCCGATCTCGAGAAGAAGGCGGCCGCGGCTCGTGACGCAAACGAGACCCCAGACTCACACCTCCACGTGCCCGGCTCGTCGACCACGGAAAAGGGCGACCGTCACGCAACGTTTAACACTCCTGAGGTTAACAGCTCCAGCGAGAAACCCCCGGCGAGCAGCGGGTCCGGTAATGCGTCGACGACGCCAACCGTGGGGGGCTCAGTCAAGCGTCGCAAGAGGGCGGGAACAAAGAGCAGCAGGCACCGGCCTCAGGTGGAGACTGTGCTCACGCGTGAGCAGATGGACGGACTATGTGGGCTAATCCAGGGACATTTGGTGGTTTTCCCATACCACTGGCTCGAGGGTGCCGAGGAGAGAGGTGATTGGCTTACCTTGGTTGATCAGGCTGCTCCTTTGCAGATCTAGTAAGTTGTCTCTGTCCTTTGCTGGTATGTCGACGTGTTCATTCGGACTGAGATGCTGACCACACCTTCCCACAGTGATTAAACATGGACTCCATGATCGACTCGTCGGGGTTACAGACAGGATGCTTCACTGTGGGCACAAATCACGTTCGGCTTTCAGCAACCTGCATTGCATAGCGTGGACAGACATCAGAAAGAAAAGAAGTACATGGGTCTAGCGATGAAGGTATACTGAAGCATTTGGTGGCGTCTTGGTCTATACGCACGCAATAGGCGGGTTGTTGTCGTCTTCTTTCTCCGCATTCTCGAGTTGTCGGGTCTCACGGCCGCCGTAACCTAGTTTTTCAATAACAAGGTTGTACCTAAGGGGTTTCTTCGCATTGTGAATACTTCAGATTGTAGTATTATTATTGTTAGGTCTGCTTTGACCATTGTCCAGATGACTTACCTCAGTGGCCTTCAGACCAGGCAGTAGCTGAGTTTGAATCCCTGACGCAAAAGAGGCCCCTGTACACCCAAGGGTAGTCCCTGTATGCCGATGCGGCTCCGGTTGAACGGCCGACGACATGCGTTGATGATGTCGACTACTTTTTTCCTTTCCAAGCACGTCCGGCGACGACGAGGACAAGTCCACACAATCTCCGCCAACATGTCGCCTTCTACGAGAACGTTATGCTCCGCGCAGCGCACGCTGGCCACATCACGACACACTCCACTTCCCTATTTCCTCGTCCCGGCGCTCTTCTTCCCCAGCTCCTCGCGACGCCTGCTCTCAACCACACCCACGCGACCGGCCGACGTCCAGGCCCAGACTTCAAACGCCGCACCAGTCGCGCCGCCCTCATCCAACATCCCGCAAGGTTCCTCCACAACCGCCCACCACACCGCCAGCAAGCGCAAGCCGCTCACGCAAGCGCAGCGCGACTTCCTCTCCTCGGCGCTGCGCGTCAACCAAGCCGGCGAGCTCGCCGCAACGCTCATCTACACGGGCCAGACGCCGCTGCTGGTGCGCCGGCAGCCGCACCTGCGGCCGCTGATGAAGCACATGTACGAGCAGGAGGCGGGCCACTTTGCGACCTTCAACGCGTTGCTAGCGCGGCACCGCGTCCGCCCCACGGCCATGTACCCCGTGTGGTCGGCGCTGAGCTACGGGCTGGGGTGGGGCACGGCGCTTCTGGGGCGGGAGGCGGCGATGGCGTGCACGGAGGCTGTGGAGACGGAGATTGGGGACCATTATAATGGGCAGATCCGCGTGCTCTTGGAGGTGGTGGCCGGGTGGGAGGCGGAGGGCTTTGAGGTGGGCGGGGAGTTTCGCGAGTTGATTGAGACGTTGAGGAGGATACGGGACGAGGAGCTGGAGCATTTGGATCATGCGGTGGAGCATGATGCGAAAATGGCGGAGCCGCATTGGTTGCTTACGGGGGTGATCAGAATGGGGTGTCGGGGCGCTATTTGGGTTAGTGAGAAGGTGTAGTGGGCAGCTACACTGGCTGTGGGGGCGTTTGCAAAAGATACCTGGGCAGTTCAGGACACACATCCATCTGTCAGGTTCAAAATCGAACTTGTCGATAGGCACTATTGAAACTACTATGATTCGACAATTGACCGTTGTACAAAGAGAAATCCAATCAGCATGCCAACACAATTCAGCTTTCCTGGCTCCTCGTCAAATATCAAGCAAAAGTCCCGAATTCGTTTGAAGCCTTGTCTAACAAGGTGTCTCGGCTGTTCGAAGCGGGCTCTTGAAAGAACGAACCAGATTCTCCTTGTATTCCAGGCTAACGCTGATCCGGAACAAGTGTGGGTCCACACCTAGACTCGCCGCCCGATCTAGCTCTCGATAATGCGCCAAAATGACATAGGGAGAGGCGAGCGTGAAGTTCGTGCCCAAGCTCGGCCCTTTTGCGGTTTCGATGCTATCATAAAAGGCGACAGCGTCCATCTTCCTCCAGAGCACCACCGAGACCAGACCTCCATACCCGCCTTGCGGATGCTTGACAGCATCATAGTTCGCTGTATCGAAATCGTTGTATCTGGGATAATGCACCGGTCTAACAAGAGGACTGTCCGTGAATACCTTGCAGACAGCCTCAGCTTGTAAGTCAAACAATGCTCCATAGTGGTCAGCTGAGGAGACTAACGCCTCTTGTCAGTGATACATCATCTTGGAGAGCACCTGGCGTTTCGGTCCAGATGCGTCTTAACTTATGGCTGGCGGGCTTGGAGGTATGGGCAGAGCTGTCCTCAAATGGATGGTGGAGAAGCGCGCTCGCTATTTGCTGCCGCTGGTGCCTTCATGCTCTGGCACGTCTTCTCAAGAGACTACCGACTTCGTTGCTCAGCTGACCAGCCGAGGACTTCAAGCTGTTGTACGGCGTTGCGACACGCAGGTGTCCTTTACTGCTGTTGTAGCGGCCATGCTGCAAGAACATGCCACCACTGCCCCTCCGATCAGGGGCTGCATCAATGCCGCGAGGGTGCCCCCGGTCGTTGAGCCCAACTAACTTTACACTCGAGCTGACGATCTTTCAGCATGCCATCTTTGACAAGATGACCCACGACCAACAGTCGCTCAACATTCAATCCAGGGTCTACACGAGCTGGAGCCTCCGCCGGCCCCTGTCAAAGGATGTGGTCTTCTTCATCCTGCTATCCTTTGTCATGGGCATATACGCCAATCTAACATCACTTCAGTGGCACACGATTAAATCGATCAGATTTGCGCGACGTAAACGCTCCTCACTGTGGGCATAATACTACTCAGTAGCCCTACTCATAAATTCTTTGAGAAATATATACACGCCTAAATAGCTAACTAATGATATCTTGGCGCCTACGCTTATAACCATTATCCTTATAACCGCCATTATTTTATCGATACGCTTTTCGTAATATTAAATATATAGCTAATATCTAGCGTCACTGAAAACGATTTATCAAAAATATATTTTAATATCAATAACGCCGATAATTTTAGTATTGATATTTAGCATCGTTTTGAAATAGACGTTATATAATATATAATAAATTATAGAAACAATAAACCGCTTATAGCGACTATCTTATATAAGTAATTTTTTATTCCAATTTCACGTTAATGCTTTTTGCTTTTACGACGAACGAGATATATAAATTGCTCGTATATCTATCGGAGAAAGCGATAAAGGTGTTAAAGTAGCATAATGGGTATATAGCGTAGGTTGATAAGGTGGTGGATTGAGATTAGAAGTTAAAAATACAAGGATAGGAAAAAGAATAAAATTTTAGAAGAAATGGCGCTGCTATACTGCTATGAAGACCCGGTCTCAATGAGGAAGGCCAAGAATATCACTCCCTATAAAACAGGCACCAGCCAAAATTTAGGACTGCGATAGAGCTACGTATATACTCTCGCGACTTTGAGAGAAGTTGCGGACTCAAAAAAAGACCCAAGAAAATAAATCCTCATAGCCTGTGAGAGAACCGATTCGACTATCTGTTGAGGTGCTGACCCCATGCTTTGGGGCTTATCGTACCTTTCGAAAGCCAGCAGAAGGCTTTACTCGTCGATATACACTGGCTGCAAATGTTCAGAGTTCAAGGGAGATCCCACACCATTCATTGTATCGAAAGAAACTACTTAGGCACCCTGTTTCACTGCAACTTTTGCTTCGGTGTATTTCGATATTCCTTCCGTCTTCCTTCACGCCGCAGTATTCGTGGTCAAGCGACTTCCCATGTCTCTAAGAACATACATCTGACCCCAGAAGTCGGTCACGTTGTAGAGCAAGCGCCAAATTCCCATCTGCCGAGCCTTTCTTATTCGTGCCTCGGCGGAGGCCGTCTCAACCCCATGGTTCTCAAGACGCCTGAATGCCTCCTCAACGCAGGCGCGTTCATATTGAGCGATTTCAAATAGCTTGTCTTGTTTTGTGGAAATATCATCACTTGCCGCCGCGACGTCGCTGGCGTTGTCGAACTCTGGAAAGTCTATGGCGTTCACGTTGGCCTCGTCTCGATCCCGTACGGCAGAACCGTGATCGTTGTACATACGGCACATGGTTGCCAGATGCTGACAGGCAGCGGCTGCGTAGTATTTCTCCTGGGTCGAGGCGAAGCAGTCTTTCCCACCCTCGATCCACGCACTGAGAAGGCAGCTGACGAACATGAAGGTATAGGGTGCTGAGGTGTGGTCGGCGGAGGTTGTACGGACCCAGCGGAAGAAATTCTGCCTCATGATGCCGTCAGTGAATTCGTGCCGTGCCAAGAGGATATTGTCCTCGATCTGTGTGACATGTGTCTGCAGATAGATTCTTAGTTCGCAAGCCATGTTCTTGCGATCCCAATGGCTTGCCGATAATACCGATGGGTGCTTCAGTGCTCTTGTGATGAATTTTTGCAGAGGCTGCAAGACTTCATCGTGTTTGGATTCTTCGATTTCAGGAGGATGTCGAGGGAGCCGCATATCTGCATTGTGCCCGTCATTGCTCGCATTGTGGCTCGCATTGTGGTCCGTGCCATTTGCAAGTGCTTCGCTTTCTTTATTGATGGTGCTGATTTCCATGTCAATAAGTTGACGCAGTTCCAGAATGTGTTGCGCGTAATTGATCCCTGCTACGGCTTCCATGAACTCATCCACTTGATAGTTGAGCATTGCAGCCATCATTCCCTCCACCAGGATTGATGATGGGGCGTATGTTCGGACGCGGTTGTTGGCTATTGGCCATGCCAGGGGAATGACGTCGAAATATTTATCTTCTGCCACACCTTTCCTCGTGAATATGTCCAGCCTGACGGCTTTGATGATCGGCCGGAAGAGGGTCCCTTCGACCATTGATGCCCGAATCTGCCACTCAGGGGTCTTTGAGAACAAGGGAGTTCGAAGCCACAAGTTCGCAAATTTCGGTATGATAGACGTGTCTTCATGGAGACTGGTACCCACCCAAGTATCTGGCAGGATAGTGGATGCATAAAGCGCAGCTAGGCGGTAGGCCTCGGTTAAGAACGGAGAGGTGAAGCTGACTTTCTCGATCCATAGATGTTGTGGCGCGCCGGAACTGGCTGTGTTGCGCGATTCCCTCACAAAACTGGTGGCACGATCAATAGCCAAGTCCAAGCGTGCTCGCAAATCCCTCAACTGATACAACTGTCTTGCATTCGCGAGTATGAGGGTGCCGTAGCAAGTCTCTTCGACGGAAGAATTCCAGGCGCCGTTGTCGTTTTGATCGAGCAACGTCCTATAGCATGCCTGATACAGACAGATGGCAACTTTGGACTTCGCTGTGCGGTCACTGAAATTGGCGATGGCTCCGTCCTCGACCAAGCCTACGAGCTTCATCAGTCCTTCCACGAACAACAGCGTAGGATAGAGAGAGGAGAGGTTCTGTGATAGGCGGGTGGTCAGTATTCTGTGAATGAGGAGGGCCCAGAAGGAGAGAATGCAAAGACCTGCCCATTTGTCTTGGATTTTAAATATAGAGTTCCACCAAATGTCACAAAGAAACCCGGAAATCTTAGTGATCTGAGTTGAATGGTTTTGTGGCACGTCTTGGCTAAGCAGAGCCAACATGGCGTTGCAGTTGGCACTGAAACTGGGGTTCCTCTCTGTAGGGTAAGTTCTGAAATGGGATTCCCCTTCAAAGGTTTCAATCATGGCGCTGGGTCTTGCAGGTCTACCGAATGACTTCAAGCACAAGATGGTCTTTGCCGTGTCGTCCACATCAGCGCCGAAACAGGGAGCTAAGATCACGTTAACTCGATTTACTAAGAAGACACAGATCCGATAGTTAACGTACCAAAGCCAACAGCGCCGCTCTGCTGCTCGAATGTCCGGGAAAGGACTTCCACCATCTTTCTCGCACCGGGGCAGTCAAAGTCCGCCGGGTGAATGCCAGAGGACAGCAACGTGGACAGAATCTTTGACGACGATCAGCATGCGTCACCGTCAAAGGCAACCTTGCAACACTCACCCAGCTGTACTCGAAGATGTTTGAGGGATAAGCACTTGGCACACTACCGCAGCCTTTTCCGGCTGCATGGTCAATGACATGTCGAAGGTACTGCTCTGCCTCGTTGTCCCAGACGGTCACGTTCATCAGGTAGGCTGCTGTGGATGCAGGTGAACCCATCATTGATCCATGCTGTTTGTGGTGCGTGATCTTGTCGAAGTCGATCTTCTCAATGAAAGCTTCAAGCGAGTGAATGGCCGTGGACTGAACGTTGGTGTAGAGGACATCAGGACGAAACTTAGACAATTTCTCCTCGTTGATCTTCATCAAGTCGTCCATGCCCGGAAAAGAGAATTGAATGGACTCGAGAGCGAGAAGATGGAGCAGAGCGGGTACAATGATTTCGAACCCAACGTGGATGGCAAATGCGACGACCCAATCCTGCAATTGAGCACTCAAAGAATCAATGCCTTTCTTGATGCGAGGCTCCAGATCAGCGTCGCTGATATGGCCCATATTCAATGGCTCTGCTCGATGCCGTATCAAAGAAAGAAGTGCCGCAGCAGTATTCAAGATACCGTCAGTTTGCTGTTCTGTTACTCCCCAGCCTCCATCATCATCTTGCTGGTCGAGAAGGTAGTCGAAACATTTCGGAAACAGCCACTGGCGTTTGCCATCGGTCGTTTTCACCACCAGAGAGACCCAGGCAGTATCGTAGATGGCGCAACTCATAGATCCAAACCCAAATGTGTCATCGTGATCATTGACAGCATCATTCAGTGTTGTTCTAATCTGGGCACATAGCCCGGCCCTGGGTGAGTGGCTGGCCGTCGGTAGATGCTCCCCCATCGTAGTGTGGGTGTAGTCAGGCCTGACTCTCAAGAAAGACAGACGGCAAAAACTGGCGGGGAATTCTGGATGCTATCTCATATGATGAATGTTGCGCCCATTTTCAAGGTGCGTTGACGTCTGGCACCTGGGCACATTAACAAACACACGGCCGCGCCAGTTTTCACGTCGAAGAATTCAAGTGCTGACAGATCAATCTTGGGATGGTGAGTATGCGGTTCCAGCCTTGCAGTGCCTACACTACCGCGAATGGTTGCGGTTGACTTCCCAGTCCGCCTACATTTTCTGTCTAAGCGCTCGTGCCTGGGTGTCATGTTGCAGTGATGAGCTTGTCCCGCTGCACGCTGACGCGTGTGCTCTCTGCTGCGTCCTTACTGCTTATCGAAGATCTCTGGATCGTCGATGAACTTGGCCCAGTGGTGTAGGACCGAGGCCAGTGCTTCTCTGCGATCGGACAGCATACCATGTCAGTGCTTTGATACTGCAGACGAGGCGCACAGTGATGACCGAACAGTGTTACAACACAGCGGAATGAAGCTGCGCCTCGGGGCTAGAGTGAAGGAATGACTCAGTCTTCAAAAAATACTGCGGTACATGAAGTCGTACTGCAATCAGATGCTGGTTTCGGAGGCATCCTGCAAATGATACTGTAAGTACCATGATACATTGACCCGGCGCTATATCAATATGTGATCACCCCAGCCCTATAAGCGCTTGCAACCAGGGCTCCGTATTGGTCTTTACAAATACCGTGATACCGTCACAGAACCGGTATTTATAAATATCCGCTCAGGTGTATTCGTGTCGTATTTCAATACTTATATGTAAATGGGTCTAAGTGTAGTTTTGTAGCTTTTAGCAGGCTATAATAAGCCACTAGCTGCAGCTATTTTTATTTAAAGCGAAACTGTGGAAATAATAGGCAGTTGCCGTGGGCCCTCTAGCCTACGGCTTGAACTTAGCTACAACAATAATAGAATCGACCAAATCCCAATATATACGTTACTCGTATCATTCACGTGATATAATCTACCGATAGAAACGATAATATATCGAATAATGTGTTTTCGTTTATTTTGATTTTTTTAATTTGGCTGAAGCTTTCTTTATAATATAAAAGTCGGCGAAATAAGCTTCGATATAATTTTTTTTAAAAAAATAAATTTTATTTCTTCTTCGATTATATAAAAAATATTTATTACTTATTATACGAGTATAATATAATAATTCTAGATATAAATAAATATATATCCTCTTTCTCTGATTTATACTTTAGTTATATTTAGAATAAATTCGATTATTTAATACATTATTGCTTCAATTACTATAGAGTTTACAAATATCGATTATATATAGCATTTATATTTATAATGGATAATTTCGGTATTTTAGTCGAATAAAACAATTTTAATAAAAGCTTAATATTTATCCGCTTTAGTAAATTTGTTAGAATTACAATGAACAGTTAGATATAAGTAGCTAGCAACTAGCAGGCTTCTCGACAATCGTATTATGAACCAGCATAGAAACTAATTCTTGGAGAACAAAAATCAGTGAAACAGCTTTCGGCTAAAACGACAGCTATATAAACCCAGTCTGGACTTAATCATCACTAGACTTCGTCAGTAGGCCTAGCCGACTAAGGTCTTAAAGGCCTGGTCGCGACAAAATCATATTATTCTTTATAGTAAGGTAATATAAATCGATTAGTTTACTTTTATCTACTAAGCTATTTAGTCCGCCTAATCCGATAATCCGAACTGTTAAATAAGAAATATCGATAAAGTTGTTTATTTTCGAAATAATTAATTTAATAAATAAATATAAATTTTAATTAAAAAGTCCGATTTATATTAAAAAGTTAGATAGATGCTAAATAATAATATTAATGAAGATACCGTAAGAATTAGAATATATAGAGCGGATATACTCTATACTCAAAATATAGTTTAATATTATATAATTTATAAGCTTATTGTATATTGTTATAATAGTTTCTAGATTTAGGGGTTATAGCTTAAATCTATAATAATAAGCATTATAAGCACCGTGTTTATCGTAGGTAAGCTTTTCTAAGTATTGCTTTATTTATAAAAGAATGCGGAATCTTTTAAAGCGAGATATCGCTGTTGCCGGATGAATAAGGGGTGTTATTTGCTGCTTGCGGTGTGCGGGTAATAACCATTCTTGCCCGAAAAATGCTGAAAAACAATTTTTTTCTATTCTGCCCTATGGACCACCGTAATCAGGCTAGCGTATCATAGTACAAACACATACCACAAAACCTGTAATACCGAAATACCATACCGTTCCGGCGGTATCGGTGATTACGATGCCCTGCTTGCAACTCTGTGCTGGGCCGTTCTTCTCCATGTGATGAACCAGGCAGCCAGGCCACAGCTCCTAACATCCAAGAATTAGGATCGTTGCACTTAAGCTGTGCCGCAAGTTCCAGCCTAGTGGTTTCGATATACCAACGCCAGGCTGCTCCGGAGGTTGCAACCATTGGCAAGAGGTTGCATCGCAGCTGCGAATTGCGACCCCCAAAGTTCAGACCTAAAATCAAATTTAACGTCGCCACGCAGCTTGCAACCTGCCAGGGAGTAAGCTCACAATCAGTACTCAAAAATAGAGCAAGGCTGTGCCGCTTGTAACCCTGGAGCCTGCTGGGCACTATCTTCAACGTGACGAAGAAAGCAACGCTGTACCGCAGCTTGCTACCCTTGGTGGAAAATTGCGCCGTAGCTTACGGGACACACCCCACAAAGTCCAGGAGGATTGTTGAAGCGCACAAGTCATGACACGGCATACTTTGGTGTCGTACTCTGTTATTTTCCCCCCTGTCAGGTCGTTGTGGGTCGTGAACACCGCCGATCATCTCAGTTTGTGACCTAGCCGGGAGGGAAGAAAATACCCATGCTACCACAGTATAGGCGCGCGACGCCGCGAGACGCGATCACTCTGCCCACATCTAGTTTGCGACATGATACAATTTTGAGGTCGCATGGGCGATTGCGGCGATTGCGGAATTCCATTAAGTTGGTTGCTACTCATAGAGGCATTTGTGACTACCTGGCTCCTTCACCTTCTAATGTTGGGAGCCTGGCCTAATGTGGGGAGCCTGGCCCTGAAGGCACGGGAAAGATGACAGAAAAGAAAACTACTTTCGAGTGCGCACAAGTCCTTTTCATATTGCACAAGTATGTACCGTGGCTTCGATGCGTCGCCTATTCGTCTTGTTCCTTGTTGCAATGATCTCACGACCCGACATAAGTCGGTAGTAGCCATGCAAACAGCACCTTGAAATATTCCTAAATACAAAGATCACTGACAGTATGTGTAAATTCCATACACATGTGCAGCGCTCGCATTCTCTTCCCTTCCTGTGTCGGCAAATTGCAATATTGCAAGGAAGACAAGAGACTGTATCTACCGCGGCTCCATCCTTATATACACGTTGCTTTGGCCTCTAGAATTGCTTATGAACTTGTCCCTGCTCCCCTCCCATCCAGCATACCGTGGTCCATTATCACTGAGTCCATGATCATCACTGACCTTCGATGTCGCTTTCGATCCATGCAGGTTTGTCTTGCTCACATAGGTAACCCAGAAGGACCTCAGAGCTGGGGCGCACCCCACCATGATGGCCACAATGCCCTCGATGGTGCTGTATAATTGATATCAGGATCATGGAAAAGCACTGGGTATATGGGTGTAGCTAGTCGGGGCTTACAAGCATAGAATAGCCGCAGTTAATTGGGTGCCATTTCCATACAGAGCCAGCCATTTGTAATAAAGAGCTGCCACAGAAGCAATGACTCCCCTAATTCAGCTTGATTGTCAGTCACTGCCAAGAATCGGTCTGCGCAGCCCATCTGGGTAGGGACATACAGTATGGCAGAGAAGAATGTCAGGCCTAGACCAATCTTCTTGTATATATCCACTTTCAGCATGACGATGATGGGTGTTGGTAAGACGAGCAAGGTGATGTCGACAAGAACCGAGACAAAGCCAGAAAATACTCCAGTGAGCGTATTGGCGGATGCACAGCGTTGATACTTCGGGAAAGTTGCTTGGCTTGGGTCGATAGGACAGAGAACCAAGGTGTAAATGAGACCACTGGTGTAAATCATGAAGGGTAATACAAGCGTGGCCCATGAAATATACCGCAGCCACCGATGAACTCCGAAAAGCTTCAGGTAGAGGAAACTGATGGAAGCTTTGGAGAACCACAGTGTGCCCTGGACGACGATGATGATGACAACGGAAATCTGCAGTGGAGACCTGTATGTTAGCACTGGCAAATAGACAGTCTTGGCCTACTGCAATAGATGCGACTTTCCTTCTGGAGATACACTAGATCAATCGTCTCCGGGGAGCTTGTTGTCACTATGGCAGGTTAGTTATGTAAATCAAGGCCGGTCACCCTTGGCCCGTGGCGCTCCTACTGCGCGGGACTTGCTCACCTGTTATGACTACATGATTCACCGCGTACGCGGATATCACAAAACATAGACCGAAGATAGAGCACCCTTGATGAGTCAGGAATACTGGTGCAGGCAGCACGTACGAAGGAGTCGAACTCACAGTCATCGATGCGTAGTTTGTGCTCTGGACTATTGAGAGAGACGAAGCACCGAAGTCCGACGAATACGCTGGCGAGTACAAGCAAGGTGATGCCGACACCTTCATATGTTTGCAGAGTTACTGCGTCTGGAGCTGGCGCCGACATGATGAGTATGGATGCGAGCTTGTCGTGGCAAGGCAAATTATGATTCGATGGCCCGACGATGGGCAACACGATGCCAGTATACGATTCGCGTGAAATGAATGAGTACCAAGTGAATGGTAAAGAGTTGGATATTCTAGAAGCCTCAGCGTTATGTGGCAAGATCTCGTACCTGAGCAGTCTACGAGGCCTGGCCTTCGGCTTCTCCATCCTGATATCTATTTACCACAGTAAGACCAAGCAGCTGACATAGTGGGTGGTCCCTTGCCATTGGATCAATTTGTCAATACCCCTGCCAAGTGCCATTGGCCCATCGCAATCAACAACAATGGCGTCGCCGACTCCTTTGATGCAACAAGCTCGCCGACTCCTTTGGCACCTGCTCGGCAGGGCCTCCGTTGGGCCAACGGGAAGGAAAAAGATACTTGTTGGTTTGAATACCCCAGGTTCGAGAACTGGGCAGGGGTCAGCGAAAAAGTACCCAACGGGCCGTTGCAGTCACGCCAGGGTGGCGTAAGTGCCAACTTTTCCGCTTAAAAGGGTATAGCTCCCGTGTTTGGGAGTCAAATTCTTGAGAATTGGAGAAGGTACATTGCGATTTCCAACCGGCGCTATTTTTATTTTGTACCCTGCGCTTCTGCTAGCGCCCGCGTTCACATTTACGCGTCGAAAGAAGGATACTTTCGTGACTTTGCAGGGGTCGCCCGTTGGCCCAACGGAGGCCCTGCCGAGCAGGTTCTCGTTGATGCAGCAAGATCACCGGAAGTCGTATGAACGGCCGTTGGCGTTGTGGGCTATTTTTGCCGGCTAAACCTTCCGGATGTTACACCTGTAGACAATGTTCGTAGATAGTTGCCGCAACCAGCTTCAATTTTACCATAGGTGAGCGGACAGCCAGCCCCAGGGCAGGCTCACACCGAGTAGCACTTCCGATGCGCCTATTTATAGATTCCTCACACGCAGTCGTATGTCGCCGAGTGACTAATGACGAGCCGATCGTTTGCAACCCCTAGGAAGCTTATTAGCGCGCCGGGGCCACGTATTAGACGTGGATCCCTGCAGGCACTGTTGCAGCGTTGCAAGCGTCAGTCTGCGGATGCTGCTGTGTCATTAAAACAACGGCGATGATGATTGTGGTACAGGGGGCGTATTTCTTGAGTTTGTGCCTCATCCGGGGCAAAGTGCAAGTGTGTCAACGACGTTCCAATGGAACGACTTCAGGAAGGGAGGTGGCAGCGGAAATTTGGCTTGCCCGTAGACGTGAATGATACATACCGTTGGCAGGGTTAACATCAGTGCCGAGTCTCGCGGGGATCTCAGAAGCTACGGCACCCTTGATCTAGATTCTTCGTCTTGATTATCCTCAGTATTTCTGTCAACCTTAGAGCACAACTATACATACTCTTTTGCGCCTAGTTCAATACTACGATATTTGCTGAAACTCTGTCTTTCAGCCGTACTATTCCCGTAATCCATGGGCACGTTATTAGCGAAAACGGAGTAGTCTGGAGGGCAGTTGGTCCGTTGATAATCCCTATATGTAGGGCCTATTATCCCCATTTCAATAATCTGTTACATAAATCAGACCACCACACTCTTCGCTGGCTGTTCATTCTTCAATAATATCGGTGACAAAACACCCCACGACCCAATTCCTACCCCGTCGGACATAACCACACAGCAAAAATGGAAACCCTTCGCTCAGTCATCCAAGAAACAATCACGGCCTTCGTGCAAAATAACACGGCTGCGGTCAAAGACAAGGATGTCTCCAAACTCTCATCCAGACTCTCTGACAACTGCGTGAAGATGTACCGGCCGCTGTCATTCGTCAACAGATACCCTCAATTCTTCAAGTCCCAAATCACAAACGCAGAGTATGAGGCGCAAATGAAGATGGAGCTGCAGACTATGTCGGACGTAGTGCAGAACGTCACCCGGACCGTGATTGACGCCCCCCAGCGGGCAGCTAATGTGTGGATCGAGAAGACTGTTCACACGGTTGATGGATCCAAGAGCACTGTTGAGGTGATTCTAGACTATCCTTTCAAGGGTGAGCTCATCCCAGGAAAGACCACTGAAGCTGATGTGTCCGGCTATGACAGGTTATTTACGATATGGAGTTCACAGAGGATGGGAAGCAGATCTCGCAGTACATCGAATTTGTGGATACCTATGAGAGTGTCAAGGTTTTGGAGCAGATGCTGAATAACGCCTAGGTGTGAGTTAATCTTGGTCACCGTGCACGCGCCGCTTATGCGCTTGTACAGTGCGTTACTTATCAAAGTCGAAGCAGCTGAAATTTGGATGGAGGCACTTGCGGCAGGGCTGCTTCACATCAAACTCCATGGGCGCCTCTATGGCTATTGGTAGCTCCACTTTTGACTCATCAGGTAGTCATCAGGGGCCACAACCACAGCGCTGCAAACAAATCATATGGAGAATTACAAGGAGCAATCGTATTTATGAGACACTCCAGATTTTGAGTGACATATCTGTGCCTTACTCAGCGGCCTAAGCACTTTCCTTCTGCTGGCCTACTCTCGATGTGAACGGTACGAAGCTACACAGACCTGGATCATAGAGAAGGCAACCAACCTCCCTGCCCACCATGTACCTACCTGCATAGGACCTTGGAGCCAGCACCATAGAACAGTCTCGAGGGAATCCCGACCTCCCAAGTAGGAGCCGACGACAGCCTGTCAGCTTGAATGGACATCTCCGGCAGAATCCAACTATCTCTTGGGCTACACCACTCATGGCCTTTCGTGGTTCTCTTGGCCTGTTCGTGAATTGCGACGCTACACTACGTGTCTCAATCCTCCTTCTTGGCTGCTGACGTTTCCTTACTTAGGTACTCCTTGGTCCTGTGCCTCTGGGGCCATTGTTAGTCTTGGCCAATGGTGCAGAGATGCAAGCTGCTAGGCGAGGCGGCACAGCCTTTAGAGCTCCCTAGGTACTGTCTCGGTGGCAAATGCAACATAGTATGGCCTTGAATAGCTCGGGGGCCAGGGCCGATGCAACTTAGACCAGGAGCGACGTCCCCTGCGAGTGGTAGGGTACCGTCAACAGCGAGTCCTCTGGTCCTGTGCCGTTGGCCATCGCGATTGGGTGGCAGGTTGCCGACCACCTGTGGACGACGGGCGTGGTGGTGGGCCAGTAATCTCGAAGCATCGCCATTGTCGCACTGTGCTCGGTAACCATGCCACGGGCTCCTGTCACTTAGGCAGCAGAGCGAGTACTTTGGTACGTTTTCGACGCTGCAGGTGCAACGTCTTGGCTCGCGGCAATGGAGTGGTACTAATACGATGGATCATGGCGCCGTTACTCGAGCGCTTATACCGTGACATCTGAGCTAGATTACCTACGGCACACCCACACCGTTGGACGCCACGACTATAGCGTAAGGCTGTACCGCAGCTTGCAACGCATGTCAGGCTATAGTAGCATTGTTTATTCTGGTATGTTCTATTTATTGACCAGGTATACTGACGTTGGCGCCATTCATGCAGGTGGATGACAAACCTTCGGTAGGGTGCAACACATTCATACTACCTCAGGTTATTGCCCTTTATAGCAATGTCACCCAAGCGATGATCTGAGAGGCCGAAGCCGGGAAGGATCAAGTGGAAAGCGACCTCATGTCACTTCGGAGGATCTCCCATCCATCATTGAACGCCGTCTTCCTTTCGGCTACCAAACTTGACATCCTCACAGGCTGCAGTTGGTGGCAATGCCGTAGCAGAAAAGACATGAGGATCAGGTGAAGAGTGCCATTATTGCTTAATTCACTTCAAGAGGTTCATCGCTCGCCTGAAGGGTGGTCCTGAGGTGTGAGAACGTGTCACCTAGGCACCTGAAGTAGCCCCTGAGCGGTCGTCTAGGAAGAGCATGTTGATAATGCATGCGTCACCTTTTCTTGGAGGCAATGAGCCAACGCTGGTTGACAGAGCTGCAAGCTGCTGGCGTTAGCCCAGACTCTCCTGGCTGCCAGCAATGAAGTGATACTACAAGGAGACTGCGCATCTCAGCCCCGGCAGCTCAGGTGCCTTTGTGCCCGGTCATTCAATCAATCGCCTTTCCTACCCATCAAATCCCTTTGCTTTCCGTCTTTCTTATCTCTACTTTCGGCTCTAACACTGGCGCATTAAGCGTCTGCTACGCTCACCACATAGGCTCCACATCCTTCGAGGTATTCGGCAACACTGACTGCACCTTGCCACTCAGTTTCCTGATCAAGATGTCGATCCGGAGCGAAGCGCGATTGCTTCGCTTGGTTGAGTCCGCACGAGCAGCAACTCTCGAGCAAATTCTCGGTACAATACTAGTTCTGGTACTGGTCACTTCAGTTTTGAAAGGGCAAAGCAAAAGGAACATTTCCGGTCTCCCTATACATAGATCATACCCCTTGGAGCCTGCAATACTGCTGCAGTCGGGATTTGTAAACGGCGCGAAACGCATGATCTCAAGCGGATACCAAAAGGTAGATTCTTGTCGTTCATACCTCGTTCTCGTGTCCTCGTCCATTGGCAAGTACTAACCAGAACACAGTTCAAGGGTTCGCCGTTCATACTGCGTCGTTTCGACACGGACTACAATATTCTGCCGATCAAGTATCTCGAAGAGATCCGTATGATATCACCGTCAATTCTCAATGGCACAGTTGCTACGTCTCAGGTATATCCCATTCATTACCTAGAAAGCCCCAATCGGCGATGATGCGCCAGACTGACAAAGAATAGAATATGCTCTACGAGTGGACCGATCTGCACTTCCTAAATAAATCTGACCTGCACGTTCGAGTTATGAAACGCAAGCTAGCACCCGAATTATCAAAGTTCTTGGGAATCGCTTCAAAGGAACTCGACTACGGGTGGAATTTGGATATCCCGCAATCGAGCAGTAAGTGAGCGGGCTTCCTCTGAGATCAATATTCATCTCATCTAACTTTGCCAGATTGGATGGAGGTGGATATTCAGCAAATCGCACGCATGTTGGTTGCTCGAATGTCGGCAAGAATGTTCATAGGCAAGCCAGCTTGTCGCGATCCCGAATGGATCAAGGTCACCATTGACTACACCATGAATGCTTTCACCACCGCCTTCGTTCTGCGCATGTTTCCAACGTGGTTGCGGCCTATCATTGCAGCCGTGCTTCCTTCTAGGCACGCCTTGAGACGCTGTCGCGCAAAGGCCGAGGAAGTCATGGCCGCCAAGATGAAAAAGCATCAGGATGCGTTACGGGCCAAGGAGCACGGTGAGCCTATGGCAAGTGAAGACACCCTCGTTGACTGGATGCTCGATAATGGGACTGCTGAGGAGACGACACTCGTCGAGATGGCCAATCGCCAGTGCGCCATGACACTCGCCAGCATTCACACGACTTCGTCGAACACTGCCGCATTTCTGTTCGAGCTCTGTCAGCATGAGGAATGGTTCCCGGTGCTGCGAGACGAGATCGACCAGGTTAGACAAGAGGAGGGAGAGGAGGAGCTTGACTACAGGCGGTGGCACTCCAAATTAGAGAAGATGGATTCTTTCCTGCTAGAGTGCTTCCGAGTCCACCCGCCCATTCTCTGTATGTTCTTCCCATGAAGCACTAGCTTTATCTGCTGCTAACAAATACAGTGAGCCCACAAAGAACCGCTCTTTCCGAGTATACGTTAAAGGACGGCACGCATATCCCCAAGGGATGCAGAATTGCTTTCGCCAACTCTGAGCATCAAATGGACCCCGCCGTCACACAAGATCCATTTGTGTTTGACCCTATGCGTAGCTATCGGAAGCGGCACTCGTCGCCGGATCAACATGATAGACACCAAGCTGTCCTTACTGACGTGGACAATAACCTTACCTTTGGGTATGGTAACCAGGCCTGTCCAGGCAGATTTCTTGGAGTTGCTGAAATTAAGATGTTGGTCGCACGCCTGATCACCGATTTTGACTTCAAATACCCTGAGGGAAAATCGATGCCCAGGACTCTAGGTGCAGATGAGAATGTGTTCTTGGATCCTGGCGCAAGGCTTCTGATGAGGAAGAGAGCGGTTCCTTGAATCAACGACGTAGAGTTCAGGAGCTCCCAGAGATCGGCCTCAGCCTACGGAGGTATAGAAGGGTTTATGCGACGACTGCGTATATTCTATGGTAAGAAGACGCCGAAAACAATCCACATATTGCATATAGTCGTCAAAATTGGTGCGTTAGCCGGTCTTTGGTAATATTGGAAATACAATGTTCTCAGTGGCTATGTTAGGAGGCAGTGCAAATAAATGGTAGCGCTATTCGTTGTTCCAATGTATTCCATTGTATATTGATATATATAGTAGCTATTCTTATTTGGATATAGTCTTTATTTTATTAGATTTAGGCGGCGTTAACGCTCTTCGCAAATATATAATAGCGCTTTAATAAACCTTCTTTAGTATAACATATATAGATACACTGTTGGACTAGCCCGATAAGGGCTTTAGATGCACGAGTCACTATTTCCTCGGCTGGCTGACTTGGGATTTATGGAACCGTTTCCCACTTTAAATAGCTAGCTACCTATTTTAATTTTCCTATTTAAACCTAGGCAATTCACTCACTCGACTAATATTTATTTGACTACGTATACGTCTTATCTATACCGATACCCTAAGCCCTATTAATACTAATCAGTGGTTGTTATATATACCACAGATTCGCAAAATAGCTATTTCTCGAAAAACGCTATTATTAACAAACTCTATTGATTAGCCCCCCCAAAGAGATTGCTGATTAGCCCTCGTTAATAAATACTCTTTATTTAACGACTATTTTATAGACCGACATAAGCTATAGTTGGACGTTAAATAGAAAAATACGCTTTTATAAACGATAAAAACAATAAACCGTTATTAAACGTTAGATATTCGCTTATTTAAATACCGCTTATATTTTAACGCTTAAATAACATCGTTTTTGTTAATTTTCGGTAACGATAAGCACCTTACGCAGAAGGCTATCTATACCGACTATACGTTAATAACGCCATTATACGCTAAATTAGGTTTTTGAAATTAAACTCTATTCTTTAATCTAACTTTTCCCGCAACGATAATTATTTTAAGGTTATCTAAAAGTAACGATAACGATACCTTCAAAAAAGTGAATCTACCCGATTAATCCCGTACCGAAAAGGCGCTACTCGGATAGGTCTTTAATTGCTGTATTAAAAACGATTATTAGGACGATAATAATCTTTCCCTAAACGCCACATTTAACCAATTCGTTATATATATTACCCGCTATTTCTTCTTCGAAATAATGGATGCGAACATAAGAACTCTCTATCAAAAATTTACCGTAAAATCTTTAAAAATTAGACATTCGATATATAGAAAAACGTTTATTAATAGATTAGACTATATATCAAGAACCAGCTACGCCGCTAAAATGTTTATATCTTAGCTATATTTAAACGAAGGGAAAATCTTAAATAGCTCCTTTATAATTTGGTTTAAACGGAGATATCTCTAAAATAACTATACAAAAAGCTTTCATAATATATCGTAATCGAGCAAAGCTTTTACTAATGTTGTAAAGAAAAATAATCGTATATAGTGTATAGCCGTAGGTTTGAAGATGCCAGGCCAAAAAAGGACTAGCGTGATGAATAATCAAAGAGTAGAATAATCGGTAGATAGGTTGGATCTAGTTGTTATATTATTGCGTTTTTTTCCTAGCTAATTAGAATAGCTAAAAAGAGGAGGGAGCCGCAATATATATAGTTTTTCAATTATTCTTATCAGCTATTAAATAACCAACGATAAGAGCTATAACTAAGCCACTTTGGGACTAGCTTTATTATATAACTAATAATGAGTCATAATGAATCATAATAATAATACAAACAGAATTTTCCACAAATAACTAATTTATAATCGTAATATAATTATTCCGGTAATAGCGATTCTAGTAGTTTCTAGAAGGTTCTGTCACGTGACCTGCTTACGTAATTAGACCCAAATATAACTTATAGTTATATTATAATACAATGCTTATAGGTTATAGACATATGGTCTAAACCTTATTTAGCTGGCTAATGAATGAATTTTAAATAATTATTTTATTTTATTTATATTTTATACATTTTATTATATCTCAGCTAGTTCTTTATATTTTATCGTTGTTCTTACACTATAGTATTTATTATAGTTTTTATATATATATAAGTATATAATTATATTAATTACGTAATTATGCACTTTTATAATATGCATCTATACCAATAATCCGTTATTATTATCGTCTATTATGATATAGATTTTTAATAAATCTCTTTTATATTATATGATATATAGCATAGTCGGTTCCGAATTGTTTAGATTATTTTAATGCTAAATTCGCTTCGAAGTTTATTTTTATCGATAATATATAAATTAAAAAAATAGCCTTTTTTCTTATATATAAAATAGCGGTTACGTTAATTGATATTATTAATTCGATGGTCTTGTTTATAATAGAAAGTTTTGGCGGGAGTCGAAAAGGTTTTGGCGACTATGCTTAGCTTTAACGAGATCTTATTTCTTTAGCGATTCTAATATCTTTCTAGCTTTTCTAAATTTTTAAATATCGGATTTTTCCAAAGCCTTTAAAACTCCAGTCGATATAGAACGTATATTTTATATAATTATATGAATTATTACAAATATGCCCGTCGTAGTTCAGTATTTAATAGAGAAGGGCTTAATTAGTTATTTATCGTTATTTAATTAATACGGTGTTAAAAGAGGAGCGTAATTCACTAAAAAAATCTTTTAGTAATTGGGTATAGTTTTTAAAAAGTGTATTCGCATTCCGAAAAACCTATTATGGCGGCTTCAATCTATAATTTAAATAGGTCTCGCCGGCATAATTCTATCCAAAAGCCCGTTAATATAACTAAAATTTATCTAGTATTTAATTAAGGATATTTATATAAATCTCGCCTTCCTTCTATTTATTATAAAAATTGAAATAGATTATAATAGATTAATCAGTATAATATGCTATATAGGTAACTTTTAATTCGAAATATTATTTTAATTTAATATAAATATCATAGGAAATTTCATATTTTATAAAATAATCGAAATATAGTTTCTTTATTTTGCCGATTAAAGTTAAAAAGAAAATTTCGTAGTATTAATCCGGCTCGACTTTCATAATCCTATAGATAACGTGAAATATTTATATCCGGTCGTCTAGCAAATTGTATACTTATCCTGAATATTTCTTTTTATCGAAAAAGCCGAAGATTTTAAGAAAATCTATAATTTTTTTATAATTAGAATCTTTGAAAAAGAACGATTTTTAGGGGGGATGTATGGTTTTCTATAAAAATAATAAGGATATAAAAATGATATGCTGGTGAATATAAGGAAATTTAATATTTTGTCGCTAGAGAGCTTAGTTTTGATTATTATTTTAATGGATTGTTTAACGGGAAAATATCCTAAACCTTTTCCCATTATATTAACGTAGTTATATTTCGTTAACATTATATTGCAATTAATCTATTATAATTATTTCATAGTTTAGAATTAGAATTCAAAAGTTATCGTTATTGGAAATATTTCGTTAAAGCAAATCGTCATTATTTTCGATAGTCGGAATTATTATATTCTTTAAATTAATAGGGTTATCTTCGTTATTGACCTAACGGACTTAGCTATTCCATAGTTAGGCCGATATAATCTAAATATAAATAGTTTTAATAATATTAGTCGTAATAAGTTGATTAGCAAGAAGGCGTTATCGGAGCTCGTATTAATAAGAGCTTTATTCGATTACGATATATTGTCGGAGCTTTTCGTATAATTATTCTAAAAATATCTCCGCCTAAACCAAATTATATAAAAATAATCTAAGATTTTCTCTTTACATAAATATAACTAGTATATAAATACTTTGGCGGCGTAGCTAATTTTTAATATATAATTTAATCTATTAATAAACTTTTTTCCATATATCGAAAATCTAGTTTTTAAAAGCTTTACGGTAGATTTCTTATAAAGAGCTATTATATTCGTTATCCGTTATTTTTAAGAGAAAACGGGTAATATATATAACGAATTAATTAGATGTAATGTTTAGGGGAAGATTATTGATCGTTCTAATAATCGTTTTTAATGAAACAATAAAAAATCTATCCGAATAGCGCTTCTTCAGCATAAGATTGATCGGGTAAATTTATTTCCTTAAAAGTATCGTTGTCGTTATTTCTAAATATTTTTAAAGTGGTTATCGTTACGGGGAACATTAGGTTAAAAATAAAATTAATTTTAAAACTTTAATTTAGCGTATAATAGCGATACTAACGCGTAATCGATCAAACAACCTTCCGTTTAAAGTATTTATCGTTACCGAAAATTAATAAAAACGATATGATCTAAGTATTAAAATATAAGCGATATTCAAATAAGCGAATATCTAGCATTTAATAACGGTTTATCGTTTTTATTGTTTATAAAAATATATCCTCTTATTTAATATCTAATTATAGCCGAGCTCGGTTTATAACATAGTTGTTAAATAAAGAGTATCTATTAATAAGGATTAATTAGCAATCTCTTTAAAAGAGCTAGTCGGTAGAGCTCGTTAATAATAGCGTTTTTCGAGAAATAGCTATTTTGCGAATCTGTGGTATATATAACAACCACTGATTAGTATTAATAGGGCTTAGGGTATCGGTATAGATAAGACGTATACGTAGTCAAATAAATATTAGTCGAGTGAGTGAATTGCCTAGGTTTAAATAGGAAAATTAAAATAGGTAGCTAGCTATTTAAAGTGGGAAACGGTTCCATAAATCCCAAGTCAGCCAGCCGAGGAAATAGTGACTCGCGTGTCTGAAGCCCTCGTCACTATTATCGGGCTGATCCAACAAGGCCAATAGTTTTGTGTTGAGCTTGGCGGATAAGATGCCAGTCAAACAGCAATGCAAACCGAGGCCACCCACCCACTCAATTCACTCATTCCTTGGGAAATGATCTTGAGATTCACTCTTTTGCTTGGTCACTGTAGTACCTACAGTCGGGTTGAATTTGTCGAGTTGGACGGGGTACACAAATCGTCCGTAGAATGAATACACGAGCACTCCTTTCTTCGACCAAGCACCGTTACCTGGACAGCTTGAAGTATTCTTTCCAGAATTTCTCTGCAGCTGTCTGATCCTCCATATTCATCCGCAGCAGACGCTTCCATTCTCCATCTTCGTTTCCGTCTATGATTCCCGTAGCGGTGAACTCCCACCACACAGGGAAGTAGCCGCTCGCCTCCCAATCAATAATACCAGTGACATGTCCATCTTTGACCATGATGTTCCCAATATGAAGATCACCATGCGTGAAGGTGTAGGGCGTGGCGGGTGGCATGAGCTGCCGCAGACGATGGCGCTCATTATCTGAAAGCTTGCCCAACGACTCTGCCATTTCGTCCCAGAGTTCGTCATCCGAGTTGAAGGGGCCGTGGGGCCGACCGAAGCCGTTTCGGAAGAGATATGCGGAGTAGAGGGGCGCCCCCTCAAGACTTTGCAGACGGTCGCTCCGAAGATTTCGGAGCTGGTGCAAGTAGTCGGCGGTTTGATGTGCAATGCGCTGCTTCTCTGATCCCGACAGGTTGGGCCAAGCTTCTTGTAGAGTTGTGCCTTCAATGCGACGCAGGATAGTCAAATGGGCACCATCCTGTTCTCTCCAGTCGTCCAGAACCGCGGGCACAGGTATTGTGGTGGCGATTTGGAGAAAAGGAAGGTTCTGCGGATCGAAGTTGGGAGGTGTATTACCACGATCCTTGACAATGTATCGTGAGCCCATGGACCACATACCTCGGTCACTGACACCGGAGAATAGCTTCATATGACTGTGGTAGCGGCACTCGTTCTGTCGCTCTGCCGTCCAGCTGCACGCAATACAAGGCTTTTCCGAATTCATTTTCGGCGTACACTGTCGATTCGTAGAAGCTGTCGCTGATGGACAGACAAATCCGGAAGTCGAGTCAGGCAAGCCCCACCACCAGAGTGTTTACGTGCGTTCATGCGCAGTCGTTGTGCTGACTAAGCTGAAAACAAGTCGGCTGGCGTCCAACAAGACTGTGGGTGTGCAATACACTCTTCCAATGATGGTGTGTGATGAGATGTTGGTGGTAGGTGGTGATGAGTACGTGTTATGTGTGTGGCTAAAAGCGATAGCCACGCTGAGTTGATTGATGAAGTGAATGAATTGAAGGGCTCCATCGGGTACTATGTACATAGCGCAGCGCAGTGCCGAGAGGCAGTCCATCCGCGCCAACGCACGCAAGCTAGGCCCTGAAAATACCCACCCGCGGGTACCCGGGGGTTACCCACGCTAAGAATACCCACGCTAAATACCCGCATACCCGCGCGGGTATGCGGGTGGGTATTTTTTTTACCTACGAAAATACCCGTTATATAAAAAAACAATAAATAAAATTACCGCTGCCCATTATATATTACGTATTGAATTTCTTTTATTACTTATATATTCGCCTCGATTATATATTGTTGATTTATATATTTTTGCTATACACTTTTTTATAGATATTATTTATTAGTTTTAAATTTTCCTGTTTTATAGTTATTTTGTTAGAATGATTGATAATATGATTAGAAGCAGCGAAAATAGTTTGTAAATAATTTTTTGTAGTTTAATGCAAAGCTTTTATAATAATTGTTTGCTAAGGTATTTCCGAATTATAATTTAATGCGATTTTCTTTAGCTAAATGTTGGAAAGAAGTGGGTGGAATAATCTGTAAATTAACTTGTTTTTGTAAATCGCGTATGTTTTATAAAATAGGATCTAATATATATTTAGCTTTGTTTTAATCCGTGTTTTAATTATAAATATTAATCTTTCTGTTTTTTCGGTTTATTAATTCTAGATTTATAAGTTATTATGGTAGCTATTTTTTTTCGTATGTAATTTTCTTTTGATTTTATTTATATTCGGAATAAATCGATTAGATTTAAGTATAGTCTTGCGAGTATTGCCTTTCTTTATTACGGTATTTCTCTGTGTTACTACCTATTAGATAAATGGTGGTTTCTAAGGGCTTTTGGTTATAATGCTTTTTCGTTGTTTCGATTTTTTTTTGTAATGGTTTAGGCGTATCTTTAACTCTGTCTTTTGGAGTAGAGGGGTTATTACGAGTTTCGTTTAGCTTATCTTCGTTTTTAATATCTCATTGTTTTGCTTTATACCTATTATATCTTAATTGGTTATCTTTATTATTAGCGGCATTATTAAAGCGATTTTGTTCGGAAATATTGTCGTTTTCTTCGATATTGCCATCAAAACCGTTATTTGAAATATAAGGTATAATATCGATAATAAAAGATAGAAAGTAAAAGATTTCAATTTAAAGCCGAGTTATATAAAATAAATATCCGATGAATAATATAGCGCAGATTTACCGGATTATTATATTAAGGATTATTTAAACTTTATTTAAAATGGTTGGTTGTATTAGATCTTTGTTATGCTTTTTTCTTATTAATAGCATATCCCCATTTTCCTGGATTTCTAGAATTTCCTTTGGTTTTTTATTTCTGACTTTTTTATCTATCTTAATCGATATTTTAATCGATATCTTAATCGATGTTTTAATCGATATGGCTATATTCTTTTAAGGTCTTTAAAGAGGAATTCGAAAAGAAATTCGAAAAGAATTTGCTAAATCTGTCATATCTCCTTTTATAAAAATATACGCTATAATCCGATATTTATAATTCTTTAATATTAATATCTAAGCTTTTTATATCTCTTTATTATTCTCTATTATTATTAATTTCGACGATTTATAATTTTGTATATAGGCGGTTAAGTTTAAATTTATCGGAACCGGGGTTAAAAGATAAAGACGAGTTTATATTGGAAAATCTTTATTATAGTAATGATGATGTTTTTGGCGGAGTAGATAATAAATAATAAGATTTTAATAGTAATGCCCTTTTTGTTAATTTAGAAAGATTTCTGGATAATTGGGATTTTTTATAATAATTTATCTCTAATAATCAATACCAATTAATAGGGATTAAGCAAGATATACGTTTTTTCGAGCTTATTATAGCTTAGGAGTTCGTAGATTGGTTTATTTATATGCTTTAGCTTCGGTTATAATGTGAAAAGAGGTTTAAATAAAATCGTTTATTAGAGCTTGATATGATTAAATAAAAGGCTAAAATATAGCAATATTTTATTAGCTAAAAGGCGGATATTTGGATTTTATATTATTAAGGCGTTCGAATGAATAATAGGGAATTTTTTATTATTTATAAAAAATACGGAATTGAATTTGGATATTTTTTATTTTTACGTTAAGGTATTACGAGTTTTTATAATTATATAGTAAATAAGAAATATCAAAAATCGATAAAAGCTTAATTTATAAAAGCCTAATTATAAATTTTAATAAATACTATAGAGCAATAATAACGCTTTTTATATATCATTATAAAAATTCTTTGGGTAGAATTATAGAAAGAGAGGGTATGGAGCAAAAGTTTAGTATAGTAATATTTTTTATTGTTTGTTTTAATTATTATATTAATCGTAATTTAATACGATTTAATTCCAGCATTCGCGTAAAACGACGACTGAAGGCAATAATATTTAATTACGCTATTCGGTTTTTTTTTGTAAAAACATGAATGCTTAATTGGATTTTGAAATAAAAATATAATTTAAGTTTTATTTCTTATCTTATAAAAGATATGCTATAGCAATTTTGTATAAGATTATGGCGATAATGGCCGATGAGAGTATTTAGATTATTTTATAAACCCGTAGATTTAGAGCTAAGGTCGCTTGGGTTATAGATGGCTGATTATATATCTGTTTTAGGTATAATTTATGGGGAATTGTTATTATTTACATCGATAAAGATTTGAATATGCGTTATGCTTTAATTTCGATTTAAAAATATAATAAACTTTCAATTAGTTATATAACCTCGAGCATGACCGTAGCTATAATCTTCAAGTTAGGATTATAGAGGGATTCCAAGGTTATTATTATTATTAATATTAAAAACTTTTCTATAATATTCGTTATCGAAATCATTAATAAATTGTTATTAGAAGGCAATAGCATTCGACTTATTTTCTAAATTCTTTGTATAAGCTACGTTTTATGATTTGTAAAAGGTGCTTTTTATAAAGAAATGAATATTCTTCGAGCTTAAATTCGTGCTAAAATCAAATAATCTCGATTAAAAGATCTCGAAAATATGGTTTTGAATATTTTTGAAAATGGAAAAAGGGATTATGGTTGGGTTTTATTTCGGGTATATTGTGTTTTAATCTTTGTTCTAATTATTTATTAATATATTTAGATTCGATGGCTTGCGGTCTATGTTAATCTTAACGTATAACGTTAGATGTTTTTTAAAGAATGTTAAAAAGAAATCGACGATTTTGTAAAGAATAAATAACGATTATTAAAATTTATCATCGACGTTTTGATATATTAGAGTTTAATAATTAGATATGCTTTTCGAGCCTTAAAGCTGATTTTATCAATTATAAGATTTATTGAATGTATATTATTTTTTGAAAAAGAAAAAGGTAATAAGAGATATTTAGAAATTTGTATATTTATAGAACGAGATTAGTTATTGGTTTCGAGTATAATAAAGTGTATTATCTTTTTTTTTTTTAGATTTAATAGCGAGATTAAGATGATATTAAACGTTATTTTCTTTAGTTTAGCTTTTATAATAAAGCGGTTGTTTTTTTATCGGAGGGTATATTCTTTCAAATTTCCAGATGGCGATGAATTTGTTGAATAATTTCTTTTTAATATTATAATTGCGTAAAAGAAGATTAAAAAGTATAAAGAAAAGTATAAAATATTAGAGGATTTATTTATTTCTGCTTTACTTTTAGCCTTTTTTTTTTGAAAGATATATAGACCGCTATTAGGATAAATTTATTATATTTTCTATAAGCGTTTAAAGAATTTTTTCCGATATTTATCAATATTTTAGAGCGTATTTTGTTTTTCTTTATCGATTTTATCGGCTATAAAAGAAGGTATATTATATTGCTATTTTATAAATTCGGACGAATTTTTTTAAATAATTTGCTGGCAATCCTTATAAATTAGCTATAGTTATAATAGAATACGATAAAATCTTCGAATAAAAAATAACGAAATTTTTAATTATTCGTAAATTTATTTGTATTATTATATTATAAAATAATATTTATATTAATATATATATAAGAAAAATATTCGGTAAAACTGCTTTT
The DNA here is from genome assembly GCA_003671545.1 of Ophiognomonia clavigignenti-juglandacearum. NCBI lineage: Eukaryota > Fungi > Ascomycota > Sordariomycetes > Diaporthales > Gnomoniaceae > Ophiognomonia > Ophiognomonia clavigignenti-juglandacearum. The sequence continues at coordinate 83,140 of PYFS01002320.1, read as the reverse complement.
TAGTTTCAGAAATGATGGGAACGAAATAATTTATATTTTATAAATATAGCTGCTAATATATTTTATATTTTCTTTTTAATTATAATTTTCGAAAAAGTTTGGAGTTTTACGGATAATCTTTTTAGCGATAATTAAGTAAGCTTGAGTATATGGTATATTCAATTTTAATTGATCTTATATGCTGATAATAAAGAAATTCAAAAAATACATTAGAAAAAGAAGGATTTCGGGAATCAGTATTATATTTTAGAAGATTTAGAGAAAACGTAATTGATTATCGATAACCTTAAAGATATTAAATATAATAATTTAAATGATCGTATAGCTAATATTATTATAATAGCTAAGTTTGTATAGTTGGATAATAATTAGAATAAAGAAGTTAATGTTATACGGAAAAAACGTAAAGAGCAATAAAAAAGCTGAGAATCGATATAACGTAAATGTAAAATAATAATTTTTATTTTTTTTTACGAAAAAGCTTCGAAATATAATAAATCAGGAATTAGATGTATAGATTATATAAGAATAAGAATAAGTGTGAGAAATAATTTTTAGGGCTAGATAGAGACGAATATAGGTTAATTATAGAAAATTGGTTGGTGAAAAGAAATAGAAGTGAATTTGTATTATTGTAATGATTTGTTTTAATCGTTGTCTTAATCGATTAGCGTTATCGTATATACCGGAAGCGGAATATCCTTTTGATCCTTATTTTGCTCCGAAGCCCGATCTCTTTTAACTAACTTTTCTTAAACGAATAATTAACCTTTAACCTTAACTTTAGGCTATTTTTCAATTATAGGTCCATTTTTAGCTATAGCTGTATCTTTATCTTTATCTTTATCTATTAAATCTATACGTTCGTGTTTTTAATAGCTTATTGTAGATTGAATGTTTTTGTGGTAATAAGCTTTTGATCATAATTTAGTAATTTAGATAAGTGAAATTGGGTTCGATATTTATAGAATCTTTTTCGTTTTTATTTATATAGTTGTATCTGTAATCGATATCGCGTAAACGTATTGCGAGCTTGGTGTTAGCTAAATAAATATCGTTTCTTGAATAATGCTCGATATATTGGAAATTGCTTATTATTATATTTATATTCAATGCAATGTTTAGCCCGTTTATATAATCTATAATGGACGGTATGAATTGGTTGATTAGAATGGTGCTCCGAAGGCGAGATCGATAATATTTCATATTTATGGTTATAGTAAATTGCCGAATAGAATCAATTTTATTTAATATAAAGATGGTGCTATTTGGATTAGTATATGGATTAGGATAAATGGGTATATATAAATTTATTAATATTTGCGTTTAGGCCGGTTTTTACGGAAACTATCTGGAATTTAATAACCCTTTTAAGAATAAACCTTATATCATATTAATAAGTTTGTATTGAATAATAAATATATGATTATTTATTTGAATTTCATTTTTTCGATTTTTAAAAGGAAGAGTTTGAATTTGTATTAGCGACGAATAGCTTATTAACGGTTTATACGAATTAAATTTCGAAAAAGAATTGTTTTTAGTAATGTAAAAAACTTTTAAATATTAATTAAATTTTGCTTATATTATTTTGAAAGCGAAATTTGATTAAAGATTTTATCGATAATTAGCCTTAAAATTCGTAAAAAAGCGTTATATCTTTGATCAAAAGCGAATTAGGGTTATTTTGTTTAAGCGCGTTTTTTTTTATCTAAGGTTTCGTTTTTTTATATATTTTCTTTCTATATTGGGTTTAATGATGGATTTGTAATCTATAGCTAATCTTTATATATTGTAATTAAAGCCACGAGCTTTGATAATTTGTTTTTTATTGTTTGTAATTTGTCGTAAAATGATATTAGATGGCTAAGCTATATCGTTTGATGGGCGATTAAGGCATATGCAATAGCTTATAAATATTAGCTAAATATCGATTAGGATATAGGTTAGGATAATATTTATTACCGTTTTCATTTTGTAATTTACGGAGCGAGCTAAATCTATGGCATGAGGATTAAAATCGTTTAGATATAAAATATGCTTTGGGTATTATTTGTGTTTGTGGATTTTTTATAAAAGTTTAATAAATTTTTGATAATAAAATTATATATGGTCGGGTTAGAGGTTTTAGTAAAATAATATTTTATTATTTTGTTAATGATGATATTTTAAATAAAGAAAAGTGTATTTATTTCGAAAATCCGTCTGGTATATTTTAATAGTTTTAATATTTTAAAATCGATTCAAGAAAGGATGTTTGTATAATATAAATCTTTGTTGTTTCGTATTTCTTTTTTAGAAAATTCCGTTTTAAGATTATCGGATTTATTTGGGTAAGCGTTTATTATATGGTTGGAGATTTGCGCGATTTTGTATTGAGCCGCAATTTATTTAAAGTATTTTTTATTATTTAGGTTATATAAAAAGATTAATATAAAGATTAAGATAAATATAGAAAGGTATTTATAATTTTTTTATAATGGTTGCGTTTATTTGGTTAAGTAATAGCTTTTGTATAATAGATTATTGGTTTATAAAATTAGATTGCTGTTTAGCTTTGGCTTTAGTTCGATTAATAGTTTTTTTTTTTTTGGCGAGATGTACCGCTTTTTTAGTTGTATTTATTTTTGTAATACGTTTTTGCGTTTTTTTTATATTAGGGTTGGTGGATAATTTTTCGTCCGTTTTATATTTGGGATCTATATTGCTTTTTAAATGGTTAGGATAATGATTAGAATAGAATATATATTAAAATTTATAGAGGGTAGCCGGTTGGTTGGGTAGAATAGGCGTTATTGGTTGGGTAAGGCAGGTTTTGTTGGTTAGATAGCGTAAGCGGGTTGGTATAGGAGGGAAGTTAAAAAGGTGGTAGGTGGGGCGCGATTATGTGATATATAGAGGGTCAATCCTAATTTTATCGCAAACGGGCCCATATATACGCCTATCTAATCCGTTAATTATTTATATTTTCATAACAGGGTAACTATTTTAACGCTACCTTAGCAATTACCTAATTTAACGAGGCCGAGATTTATTAGGAGGATAATAAGCGACTTTTTTTTAATTTGTTTTAATTTTCGTATTAATCGTATTTAATTATAGGTATTGCGGCCGGCCGGAATATAATTAAAAGTGTTTTAGATAGTAAAGAATTTTATAAAGCATTTTGTAAAATTACGGGATTAAAAATGCTATATAAAGCGCTATAAAAGAGGCTTATTATATTAGTATTTGCCTTTAGATTAAATCTTATAGCCTTTCGCCGTAAAAAAAAGCTTGGTAGTATATCTTAATTTTTATCTTAATCTTTAATCTTTATAATAAATTATTTATTAATATTTATATAATGGGAGCATTATTAGAGATCAGGCGATATTAGGGAATGGAAGCCTAGGTATTTATTATATTGATTCTAAAGATATTATTTATTCGATTGGTTTGACAGGTTGCGGCCGATATTAATCAGAATCTAAAGGGTGATGGCGATTACCGTTTTACCTCCGATTCTTTAGGCGTAATATAGGAAGATGCCGAAGTTTATTTAGTTGTACGATTCTAAAGTAAATTCTGTTTTAATCTTTATCTTAATTGCTTTTATTAATATATTATAGCTATGTAGTTATTGGCTATTTATATTAAACGTATTATTATTATGCCGAAAGATATATAAGCGGGTGAAGAGCAAATCAGGATTATATATAAGTTTATAGATGTAATTTTAAGTATAAGTGGAATTAATTAAGTAGATTAAATCGGAATATAGACCAAATGCAAATAATGAAAAGTTTCGATGAAAATTATAAATGGATTTCTTTTATTTTAATGTTTGCCGAACATTAATATGTAAAAAAATATTTATGGAAATACCCTCTACCCGCGGGTATTCGCGGGTAGCAAATACCCGCGGGTGAGTTGGTGGGTATACCCGTAGTGCGGGTATTTGTAGGGCCTAACGCAAGCTCGTCCCCTATCGAGACGGCCGAGCTCCTCGCGATCCTCGACCACTACTGCGACCCGAAGTTACATTCGCAGCTCCTTGACGAAAAGAATAGCTAGTTGCTCGTTGGCGTGCGTATACCAGTTGACTATACGTCGCGGGGTGAGGAGCTCGTGCCTGCGACGCTGAGACCACTGTTCGCCGGTTGCATTAACGCGCGACAGGAGGGTCGCGGCGGCGTTGGCGGTGGCGGCGCTGCCCATGAGATGGACCATGCGGTGTTGTTCGCGTGAGCGAGGGCGTCGAGGAAGCTTGTGGTAGAGGCATTCTGAGCCGAGGTGGCTTCGGCGCTAGGGATCGCGGCCGAGGAGGTGGAGGTGGGCAAGACGTTGGCTGACTATGGTACGGACTCGCTCGTGGCAGTAGAGCTGCGAATCTGGATACGCAAAGGTCCGTAGCCGGCCGGTTTGAGATAAGAACTGTGACCCGAGAACGTAACGGACCGGGACAGCGGTAGAAACAACAGCCAACGAGTCATGCTTAGGATATAATATATGACTTGGAGATCTTTCCTCATTCCAAACCTGTTCCCTAGACAGCACCTTGCTCGGTTTTCCCAGCTGCCTACCTAGGTAGTATCGCGAGCACTCACTCAAGATGGTGATGTTCACAAAATTCTCTCTATGGGGGAGCAGCGTGCTCGCAGGAGCCCACGCTTTGTAAGTTCTCTATTAGAGCACCTTCGCATAAAAGCAGCAAGAATCGGTCAACTAATTACTAGCCAGATCTGCTCCCTCACCCACAAGCCAATCCAACGCCACCAACCTCCTAGATGAGATCCTCGCCCGGGGCTACCTCCGCGTAGGCACAACAGGCGACTACAAACCCTTCACCTACCTCCTCAACCCCAGCGCCAACACGAGCAGCAGCAGTAGCTACATCGGCGCAGATATCACCCTGGCCAACGCCCTCTCCACCGCCCTCTCTCTCCCGTCCCCACCCGCCTTCATCCCCACCACATGGTCGACCCTCTCCGCCGACCTCTCCGCCGGCGCCTTCGACATTGCCATGGGCGGCATCAGCATCACGCTCGTGCGCGCCGCGCGCTTCTACTTCTCCGCGCCCGCCGTCCGCGCCGGCAAAGTGGGGTGCATCCGGTGCGCGGACAGCGGCCGGTTCACCTCGCTGGCGACGCTCGACGTGCCGGGCACGACGGTCGTCGTGAACGCGGGGGGCACGAACCAGGCGTTCGACGAGGCGAACTTGAAGAACGCGGCGCTGCTGGTGCTGGAGGACAACACCGCGGTGTATGAGGCGGTGCGGACGGGGCAGGCGGATGCGATGATTAGCGATGTAAATGAGGTGGAGTTGGAGGTGCGGTTATCGAATGGGACGTTATGTATGCTGGGCGGCGATGCTGCGGAGCCGTGGACGTTTGAGCAGCTTGGGTATATGATGCCGAGGGATGAGGTTTGGAGGAGTTTTGTGGATGTTTGGCTGGCGATGCAGGTTGGGAATGGGGTGTTGAACGCCACGGTGGAGGAGTGGATGTCATTTGACTGGACTGCAGTGTAGGAGTGCGTGTCGTTTGTTACCATGTACGTCCTGTGTCTATATTTATAATATCACAGCCCCAGCCTCCCGAGATCGTTGGAGTGTTCTCATGGATAATCATGGCTCAGCCGAGGCAAGGGGACGGACGCTGAGTCAACATTGCAGGCCCCCAATCATGTGTTCCCTTCACGCAAATTGCTACCGGTGTGGTGCCTACGTGAACATACACTGGGCCTCTAGAATCAGACCATCAGCCACTGCGTTTATCGGACAGTCCACCTAGAAATTGATACCTTCGGAATAATTGTTTCCAGAGGTCGCTGTCGGTGAGCCGGGTGATGGTGGCTCGTCGTCGGGGCTGCCGAAGATAGCGCTAGGGTGGGCGATGATGATGGTGCCGATGAGGGAGATGATGGCGGCGGTAAAATGGGTGCGGGTGAATTGCTGGCTGAGGGAAATGTGGCATGGTTAGGCGGTGACGAGGGGGATGAGGAAGCGGAATACGGTAGTTCTTGCGAAGAGGAAGTAATGGGAGGGTTAGTTGTTGGTTGTTGAACAGGACATGTATACGGATAGTGGCGTATAATATAGTGAACAGAGGCCTATGAAGCCGAAATAAGCACGTAGCACCAGCCACCTGGGCACCCTTTAAGTTTGGGATGCCCGAGAGGAAAGTATAGGATTTGAATCCACTATAGGTTTGCGGAGCTGAGGATGAAGGTCACCATTGCTCTCGCCGTGATGATCTGGGGATGTCTTAGCATTAAGGTTCTTCCATTCTGTATTTTTGGCAGATATTAACGAACCTGGAGGGTATGGAACCCAGCTCCACCTTCACCACCTTGCTGTAGAAACCTAGCAATAGCGTCCATAGACATGTGGAAGAACCAAATACTTCGGAAATGAGGATCAGGAGAGCACCGTCATTGTTCTCTCATATCGACTGAAAAATATTCGGCTACCGATATTCGAGGACGACTTCGCCCTCATCTCACTGCACGCCAAATTTATTCCTGGTAGTGCGTAGATACCATCTTCCTCCTCGGCCTGGCCCTCCATGATATAGCGTCGACCACCAGCAACGTACACATGCACACACCAAATTGCAGAGTTAGATTTTGGGTATCAGAGAAGAAACATGTGAGAGATAATAGAGAGAGAAAAAGGAGAAGAAAAGATTGCATGAAGACCGCGGTTCCAGGCAGAAATTGGCTTGGCAGTCTGCACTCCAGCTACAAGCCGGCAAGGTAGGAGCTGCCTTTGTGACAAAGTTTTGGCCGCTCGGCATAAGATCTCTCCACTTGGTGCCGCCATGGCGTTGGTCACAAGCACGTTCAAAGTTTATTAAAGCGCATAGGACCTTGTGCTCGTGCTCTGCGGCGTAGTGCCGTGTGAGCACGGGATGTGACGTCGCAGAACGAGAACTCTCGGTGCGCCTGGCGTAGAGAATCGTAAGGCCCAAAGAATGAAGATATATAGGGATATCCGGGTCTTTCAAGGTTGTGACTTGTCTGCGATACTAACACCAGTGGAAACAACAGGTCGACCGTCGACGTCGGGTGAGAGGAAAAAGGTTACGTCAGCAGTGTCTACTGACTCAACACTAGGGTTAGGGTTCGAGACACCGTACTTAGGTAGGTACTTATACTTGGGTTTTGTAGATTTCTTGCATCCATGGATATGATCAAGCGAATGGCTACACAAACGCTTATGGAGATTTCGGGGCATCTCTCTCAGGTTGTGGTAGGCGTCGGTGTTCCAGTCTCGTACGTTTACTGGTCAGAGGTAAAATCAATGGTTCTATCAGATTTCCTTGGGGCTGAAACATGTGTGTGTGTGTGTGTTGTTCAAGTTGGCAAACTACCTATGAAACCCATGACTGAAAAGTCTAGTATAATAGCTTAATCTGACAGGGCGGAATAGCAACTTGTGCCGGCGTCAAAACACCTTGTTGGCGCCCGAAGTTGGTATATATGCAAGCGGCCAGGGATCGGCAGTTGGAGACCAGCACAAGTAGGTCATCTTCGAAGGATAGCTCATCGCAGTTGGAATCAATATCCATTGCCACGTCCTAGGTCTCAATGCTTGTGTGCAGACGCATCGTAGTCAGCGGCCACGAGTCTCGCCATCAGAGTCGGCCAGCCATCTTTGGTAACTTGCTGCTGGCCTTATGCAGGTTTCTGAAGCGATTCGCTCTGAAGAAATGGATGCCTGAGAATGTTCAGAATCCGGTTTTGTTTTCTCAGGCGCCATTTACGGACGGTGAATGAATGGGTTGCACCGGCGGTTTGAAAGCAGTCTGAAGTCAAGCCGCTGCAAGGTGTCAGCTTTGATCTTCCGTTCGTGGTAAGCGATCTGGCTGCCTGGAGGCGTCACGTATTTTGTAGCGGAAGTGACGGTGGCGCGCATACTGCACTTCCCTACGTCACCGCGTGAGATTTGCATACTGATATTTCAAGAATGTCATGCTGCTTAATGAAATGCGATCACGCACATATATCACAGTGCGATAGTTGAGAAGAAAGTGGACAGAGTCTATATAAGTCAAGGGCTCTGCCTACTGCTATACTCGGGCATTAGCTCAGCCTCAACTTCTTTCCCTGACATTGGTGCGGAACACTCTTCTGACCTCCTCAGAAACTAAACACTGCCCTTCCTAGTCAATCGATTTGTTGGATATCTAGCAGTTCTAGAGTTGCTGGTCCGAAACACAGGCTGACGACTGGGCTTAGCACAAAATGTGCTTCGGTGTACGTCACGCCAACTCATGTCAGGCTTGACTCTCGAGCGCCGTTACTAACTCTATGCCTGTCGTTGTCATAGCGGCTAGCAGTTCTATTGACATCTCGTCAAAAGCCCGGCTCTTTCTCGAGACCACCAGGCGAAGAAGCGGTTTTCCCGTCCCCGCCAGGGACTGGGGATGGGGACAGCGGCCAAGGGAAGAAGAAGTACCACCGGAAGCCTGGCTGGTATCAAGCAAACACCATGGCGACCACTCTCACCGGCGTAAATCCCTATGATACATCCAGGGACCCAGATGGACCGCAACATCACTACGGCGGAGGGTGTGGTCACGAAGGCCCACGCACCAGTTGCGCGGTCCACGGGGACAACTGCTGCTGGGGAGGAAATGAGGAAATTCGGGTTGGTAAAAGCAAAAGCTGAACTTATCGCGTTGCTAAATTATGGTGGGTACGACAAGTCGTCATCTTTGGTGGGATCTGCCTTCGTCATTTTGGTTGTGCTCAAGCGGGATTTCGCCATTTCACTAGGGGTACTCCGTAAATACAATACATACTGAAACCTGGCCGAGTGCGGCCACCATAGGTCCGTGCCATCGTGTAATGTTTCGTTTTCTGCAATGGTGCTAATATAAGTAACGATTGGCGAGGGACGAGCAAAAGTTGGCGGCGTGGCAAAGTGCACTGTCGTCCAAGGTGGCAGAACACTACCGGAACAAGCCCGCTGAGCCTGCCTCTCCACGCAAGCTAAAGCTTGCTATAGCAAGCTGACCAGTGCGGTGGAAAAGACAGGAACCAAAGACGATTCAAAAGACGAGTCACGTTGGTTCAGCCCAAGTTCTAAGTTGCCCAGGTGCCGTCTGGAGTGTTTCCGCGCCCGTGTGCCTTGTGTCTCTTAAGTCCACAAAATCTGCGACTGGATCGGCGAATCTTGTGCTGGTTCTTTGCTGATTTTTGCAGGTGAGCGAGAAATTGGAGACGGTGTCGACAGTTATCACGGGTCAAGTTTGCGGTTAGTGGACTGAGGCCCGATAAATACGTTCAGACACTTTGACACGCTCTGACACGAGCAAACTGCCGCCAAGTCTTATGCTACAAAAGCTCATATAAACATACAGTAACGGATCTGACCAGATCCGTAAAATACAGCTCCGATCACTTGAGCAGAGACACAGACTATGAGGTGCTGTCTGCGCACGTCTATGAATTGTGTTTTCAGGAGATTGGCTTATGCTATAGGTAGAGGAGCTACTAGTAGCGGCCGGTCTACACCATGCTTTTTCAGAAGCTTGACCATAGGTCAGGCCAAGAGACTAGCGGTACGAAACTTGATCAAGCTTTCCAAGGTTGTAGAGAAAGTACAAATGACGAACGTCTCCTGCTAGCGCAACATAGGCTATATATAGGGAAGTTCTTCCCGACAAGCTTTTGATCTGGAGGCCAAAATACTACATTCAAGTCTACATGTGACGACTAGTACTAGCAGGGCTACCTAGGTAAGACGTCGGTTGTCACAACAGAACCCAGTCTAAAAAGAAGTGCCGGAAACCAAAAGTGCTCGCAAAAGTGATTATCAAACGGCCTGATACTGAATGCAGGTGGGGAGCTCTGCACTTGGCGACTAGATAGTAGCAGAGGTACTGTGGGATCCCATTGAGAATGTGGCTGAAGGCCAAGAAGCAGTGTAAGGGTCTACTATTCTGGTGAAATTGGCTATGGCACAGGCTTCAAGCTTCTCCTTCCACTTGACAAAACGCTTTATACATATGCTGCTCTTGACTCGAATTAGTGCGTAATGTCAACCCATAGGCCAATAGCCAGTGTTGACCAGGTTTTCTTGTACGCCATTTTCCAGGTCAGCACCATGTGGTTGCCTATGCTCAAACATCCGGCCGTGGAGCGATGCCCTCGATCCCAACTTGCCAACGATGATCAGACTGGTATCCTGCCAAGCGCCGAGATATGCACGAGGGGATCTACCCAGGCATGCCATCGTCGGACTGACTCGAAGAGAAGCTTGGCTGCTCGAGGCCCGATGAAGAGCCACCAGCCGCACACCACGGACCCGGTTTTGAAGCTCCACTGCAGACGACCAGACATTTACCCCAGGGCCCAGGCAAATAGCGAAGTGGAGATAATTTATTAGTTGCCCAGGTGAGCTCTGACCGTGCTCTAACTTCTGGGCATCCGCAAGGAATCGCCAGACTAAGTTGGTATGGAAAGACTGCCGCCTTCATATCTTTTTTATGCTTGATGCATGTTCCTCGTCCCCCGTGACACGATCGGCTGGCAAGAAATGGGCGTTTCAAAATGCACAGCGCTATACATATCTGCGTCATCCAACTTCCAAGAAATCACTGGGGACGTAACTTCCCACCGTCCACGCTACTACCTCCAGGGTGATGCTTAAGAACATGACGTTCTCCAGCTCCTGGTATGGACGGCTAGCTCGCTTCTTTCTTGTCTTTGTCCTCTTGACCTGCGTATCCGCCATCACTGATCTCGATAATACTAACCTGACAACATGTGGGGTGAGTCAAGCCCACAATACTCCCAGCGGTGGAAGAAGCTAACGCAAGCCATCATCAGAGGTCATGTCTGGACGAAACAGTGTCGACCTTGGGCTGCGAGCTGTCATCTACCGCTTGCCAATGCCAAGGTATCGTCCTCCAGAATACGGCAGACTGCCTTACCGCGAGATGCAGCATGGATGATAACTTGTGTGAGTTCTCTCATCCTCTTGCGCTGAGTCTGTGTTGTGCCTGGATGGCTTCTGACCGTCTTGAGCAGTATTTTTCAAAGTCCAGGCCAGCGTCTGTGATCTCCTAAGCGAAAGCAGGTCATGGGTAGTGGCAGCCGCAGCTGCAATCTCTATGGCTTTCCTAGTCGCATTCTCATTGATACGCGTGGGCGGAAAAGTCGCCACGAAGAGATATGGAAGTGATGATATCATCATGATAATCTGTTTCGTTTTGGGGATGAGTACATTCACAGTATTTATCGTTAGTAAGTACTACCTTCCGTCACTTACTAAGTGTCTAGAATTCCGCCACTATTCAAGGCTGACCTTTGTGCCTCCAGATGCTGCACATGGCTTGGGCAGCCACCTTTGGGACATCCCAGATGTACTTACAACAATTCAGCTTCTGCAACGAGGCAAGTCAAATTGTCAGACACTGGAACGAGAGTGCACTTTCCTACTGCAGCTGTGTTCTACGGTTCCTAACACCTATACAGTCTTCGTTGTCAAGATCTTATTATCGTTCGTCACGCCACTGACCAAGATCGCCGTTGTGATCTTTTACATGAGCATCTTCCGGTCACCACGGTCCAAAAAAGTGGCCTGGGCCCTGCTTGTCTTCATTACGCTCGGCATGATCGCCACCACTTTATCAGCGCTGATCAGATGCAGGCCCATCGCCTACTTTTGGAACAAAGATATCAGCAATGGTTATTGCCATGACGCCTTCGTCAACTACGGTTTGGGGGCTGGTCTCGCCGCTGCGCAAGACATCTGTCTCGTCGTCTTCCCTGCATTTCAAATAGGTAAATTGCAGATGAAGACGCGGAAGAAGGTGTTTGTGATTGGGATGTTCTCCTTGGGCGGGGCGTAAGTATCCATGTCGCTTCCCCCAATGCCAGACTCTGACCGGCAGGCTGACCTGCACTTCAGCGGCTGTGTGTTGGCATTCGTGCATCTCGAGCACGTTATCCGCACACCTATCAAGCGAGATCCACCGTGGGACTACGGCAGACTGGACATCATAGCAGCTAGTGAGCTGGTCGCATGCTACATGGGCGCCTGTCTTCCCATGCTTGGCGCCTGTCTCGGCCTATTCTTCCCTAAACGCTTCGGAGCCTCTCGCACGGGCACCCGCACAACGTCCAAGCCTCAGGGAGATCAGGGCACGATGATGGCGAAGTCTAGAGTGACATCATCAGCTCAACGAGTTTCCACACGAGCTTCCAGGTCGCCGTCTAGCTCGCTAGATGGTGTGGAGCTACCGATGATACGACCAAATTCGAGTGACTGGGACCATATGATGGGTTCGGACACCCAACCGCTAGCCCCTGAGCCGGCTCATGTAGTGTATCATCAGAACCACGGTGATACTGAGCTCGGCATGTCCGCGAACAAGAAGTACGAAGGAGGTAGATAGTATTGTGATTGCCACCACTGTTGCCAAGCTCTGGGAGCCAAGGATGGCAAGAGTGTTGGCGAGCTTTTATTGTCAATAAAGAAAAAAGCTAGGCTGTACGCATTGGCTAAGCAAAATACCTCCATTCCAACCCATTGTCAACGCCGTGACACCCCAGAAAGAACATGTCCAGCATTAGTCTTGTCCTCCTTGTCGTCCTCTCCCGCCGCCCTTCCAAGCCACTTTGCCTAGTTGAGTAGTTCTCCCCTCCGAATAAAGCAGAGCAGCAGTCACAAGTCCGTCCTCACCAAATCGAATCATGCCTAACGAGGTCATCTTCATACGCCCGCGGCGACTGCCTAGCCCTCCTTCCAGTCCCAACACCAGTCCTCGATCCATCATCTCCACCTCCGACCACCACATGCGACTCCACAACGTTGCCCTGCCCATACTGCTGACTGAGACTGCCAGACTGTGGAGGCACGTACGGTACCCTTGTATAATTCTGCGGAGGCCGCTCGTACGGCGGTAGCTGGGCAGGTCTAGCCGGCTGCTGAGGCTGCTGGCGCTTCTGCACCGCCCAGGTCGGCGAGTATCTTCGACTGCTGCTGCCGGCCACTGCGACCGATCCTCGCTCGGCATCAGCAGCGGCCGCGTGCGCCGTCATCGTCGGCGGCGGGGACCGGGGCTCCTTTGCGGAGACGCCGTGGTAGCTGATGCTGCTGGTATAGTACGGGTGCGCCTGGGGCGACGGGATGGGCGACGAGATGGGCGACGAGATGGACCTCCCGTGGTGGAGGTGCTGGAGGGACGAGCCGCCGGGCCGGTGCTGCGCGGCGAATCGCAGCGCGGCGGAGTGGCGGCGTGCTTTGGTGTTGAGAGGGGAGGTGGCGCCCCAGGCGCGGCCGAAGGCGACGACTGGGGGCATGACGGTCAGAATGAGGACAGCGAGGATTACGAGGGCGCCGTCGAGGACCGGGAGGTAGGTCTGGGACTGGGAGAGGGTGGAATTGAGGCCGCTAAAGAGTTGGGCGACGCGGGCGACGGTGCGGATTAGGATAAAGGCTAGTGCGATTTGTATGCCTTTGGACGGATAAGAAGTCAGTATTTTCTGCAGATAGTGCTCGTGCTGCCTAGGTGCTAGTCGACACATACATAGAGTGGCTGTTTTGAACCTGGCGGACAAGTAGATGTCGGAGAAGCGCGGATCGAGAAAGTTCCTGTTCTGGACAACCCGGCGCATGAAGATGAAATATGCTATGAAGGCTAACACGATGCTCGCCAGGTGTAGGATCAACCCAGCGAGGAGTAGGTTGATACCTTGTTGTATCTGGCGAGGATGATCAGCGTGACATCCGAGCAAATAAGGCCTATATCTTGTAATAAAAGAGACTCACTTGTGGTGAATTGTAGCCCTCGACCGCAAAGCCACAACCTAGAGCTTGGAAGATGACAGTGAAAATTTCAAAACCGAGGAAGAGATAGCTGAGCCAGAGTGGCTTCGCAGAAAGCTGTAGCTCTCTTCCATACAGCGAAAATATGTGTGGAAGCGTGGCGAATACGGCCGCGGTGATGAATGTAGGACCAAGTGTTGAGCCCAGGAGAAAGAGTAGGAAGTATGTCTTGCTGGCCAGGTTCGATCTGAGTAGAAGGCGACCTGCATAGCCCACAATGTCCAGCAACAAGCCCGTCACCAACACTAACGAATATGTTGCTGTTCTGCATTTTAATCCAATCCACAACTGCGCCGGTACCAGTGCTGCGAACAAGGCCAGTATAATTGCCGTTCCCGCGAGCGATGGCGGGTCCGAGAGGAAGCCGGCTTGGACAGGACAGGTCGCAGTGGCGCAGTCACCTGCCCTGGAACTGATCATGGTGGACTTAGAAGACACTGGTCACCCTGACAGTGTGCGTCTGCGGGAGGAAGGGACGAAATTGCCGAGCGATGAGAAATAATAAGACAGACGCCTCAGAATCAGGTTAAGGCAAGGCATGTAACGGTCCGCGGTGGAAGTGTGCCAGGCTGGAAAGTCACGCCCATGATTTTGGACGATAAACGCAGCAGTGTGCGCCGAGAGAGTGGGGGCGGCGGCGCTTAGTTTATATGATGTGTAGAAAGGCGCAGGCTGGATGTGAAATGTACGTACAGACAGAAGCATGAAAGCTAGTCCAGACAAGGTTGGAGGTACCGATCCAACTCGACTCTGCGTCAGTACCTAGGTATACCTAGGTGACAAGTAAAACTCAGATAAGCGGTAGCTGGGGGTGAGTCGCACAAGGCTGGCACTCACTCAGGCAGGCTGTCCAGTAGTCGGGACTCGGCACGGGACCTGACACAACGGGACTTTCATGTGCAGCTGGAGGCATGCGCAGCTTGAATGAAAGTCTGAAGACCAGGACCCTTCGTACGTATGTTAGCGACAATCATTGTATTTCAAAGTGTACGTAGCAATCGATCGTTTGCAACGGGGCCATAGCGCGGACTCCCGGGGAAAGGTGATGAGCATGCAGGCCCACGTCAAGTTTCCAAGCTCAACAGGCCGCGTTAATCTGCTTCGAGCAAGGAACCTGTGCTCCGTATATTATCAGGCACACAAGAGGCAGAGTCTACAGTAGCATCGAGCAAGGCGACGCGAATCAGAAAGAGTCATCAGTCCCGACAGCTTGGAATGTCCTCCATCTTCACACCTAGACGCCGAATGTTGGCGCAAGCTCCAATCAACCCAAGAGCTGCGCCAAAGACTGCATGCAAACCCTGTTTTGCACTATGACGACTTTGACCGTTGGCTGTGAAAGTTCAAATTCACACCAATGGGCCGACCTTCTCATATGCAGCAGCTCCTGTTTGCCCGTGCAATATATGCACCACTGGGGCACAGCAAGTGGGTTTCCCCGGCTCAAGGTTGTCGATAAGAGCACAGTGTGAGAGCCAGCCCGGGGACAGACTAGAGCGGGGATAATGCTGTGTACATATAGTACCTAGGTATAGACATAATCCGCCCTATTCACATAAACTCTTTTGGCCAGATTACAGGTACTTTACTCAGGTCTACATCGCTATTCACTCCCGGCTTTTGGGACAGTGGGATCCAGTCGGACCGGAGCAAAGGTGCGTTTGCCTCGGCCCGGACGTACTGCAGTACCAGGGTATGAATCACAACTGCACCTGGTTTCACTAAGGCAGGTGGACACATGTGGTTAGGTGGTGGCTGAGTTGCCGGCTGGTGTCCGACAACGTGAAGGCTTACCGTAGAAGAGCCAGGATCATTTAAATTTGCAATTTCTGCAGCGAACGTGGATCTGAGCTGGTTCCATGTACGTAGTATTAGGCTAACACCTTGGAAGATCCTCCTCCTTCACTCGCAGATACTCATTTTGCCGCCGTTTCCCATCATCCCTTACTATCTTCAACAGCCCTGCTTTGGAACAGTCCATCAAAGCACCACAGTAGCCATCTGTTGATGCGAAGAGCTTGAAGGTTCTAGTGTACTCGGATTTGTCTGACGCATTTCTGCACAGCGTGTTCAGAAGGTCCTGAAGCAAAACCCTGACGACCGATGGCGTGGAATTTCTGTCCAGATGTTGCAGTCCATCCAAAACACAAAAAAGCAACGGCGGCGAGGCTTTGAGCACGGTGTCGAGCAATTGAATTGCATCCACCAGCTTTTCTGTGTCTCCATCGAGGCAGGAGAACCTTGCGGGCGAGAGGTCAAGCTGGGAGTACATGAAGCTGTTGATATCCTGAGCCAGTAGTCGAGCCACCTGGTAAATGAGCGAGTATACCAGGTTGCGGAGCTCCGCCGTACCGTCAAATGCCTTCCGGTAGTCGTAGACGACTCTGTAGGAAACGACCGGTATGTCGAGCTTGTTGAGGCTGTTGATTATGAAAGCGGACGTGAGTGAACTGTGAGACGGTTGGATTCCTCCAGAGGGCCCCTCTACCGCGAGAGCTTCGGATGAAGGGCCCACAAGCCATCTGTGTATGTGATTGTAGATCTCCGTCGTCAGTGACAAATCTTTTATCCCATGCTTGATTTGTGTTGTGTGGCCTGACAGATACAGAGACTCGAGTCGAGACGTTGCCTTCAGGATCGTGTGTTTGGTCCATGTCGGCTCTAGCTGCGACTCAACATCATATGACGAAGACGCATCGAAACCGAGGAAATTTGGCTCTTTCTGAGGAATGTCCTCACCGTGCACGGCTAGACCCGGACTTGGCTCACGCGAAATTGTCTGGGTGACAGCTAGGCCAGCTGCAATGGGCGAAGGGGCAAGCAGTCCAGTTGGCGCAGACGTGCTCCAGAGTGTGGCTATTTGACTCTTGAACTCGCTGTACAACTGTGCTTGTATGTGGGCGCCTATCCTTTCATCCCTATCAATTTGCCAATGCTTGTATGCGAGTTGGCTAGACCGTTCCATTCTGAGGAGCCAGCTGTCCAATGACTTCTTCAGGCTGTCTCCGAGGCATATGAGAAATCGCTTGAGAGGCGAAGAGTACCAGGTCTCCAAGACCTCGACCAGGAACTGGAACATCTCGCAGGAGAATCTGGCGACGAGTCTGCGTAGGGGGGCGGAAGTCCGATCTTGCGCGACCATTCGACATAATAATCCAGCCTCCTCAGATATCCGCTCAAGATAGTCATCGATACCCTCGGCGATCTCCTCATACGTCACGCATGCCCTGATGAGAGCTGTAAGGGAGCCTGTGACGACAGAGGCGTAGCGGTCATTTGTAGGTAGCAAATCGAACAAGTACTTGTAGTTGGTCACGGCCGCGGCCATGCTTCTGAACCACTTTTTGGCTCTTCCCCCCACTGAGTGGTTTTTTTGTTGCAATTTGTTTTGTGCTTCCTCCACCAGTGTCAGCAGAACTCTGATATTTGGCGATGATAGGTCCATTCTGGCCAGATGTGAGGTTGTTGCTCCCTTTTTGTCCAACCTGACCACGATTTTCTTCCACAGACCGTCGAGCCTGCCAGAAAGCTCTCTCATGATCTCTGAGTCGTCGTCATCCATCAGGTAATATCTAAGGATTCCGTTAGCAGTGTCCATCAAATACGTGGTGTGCAGCCAGTGCAAGTCGTGAATACGAACGGCCGTGGTTGTGCTCTGAGTAAACCTTCTGCCTCATTGACAGAGTCTAGCGTTATTCTGTAACCAGTCTTCTCTTGTTCTATTTCCATATTGACCCTTCTTGTCAAAGCTTCTCTGAAGACTCAGATTGTCAGACTTCAGAGTTCGATAATATCAAGGATACTTTACGTACTGCAGAACATCAACAGCGTCTTTGTTGCTCTCCTGCACTGCCGAGAAATCTCGGACCAAACTCATAGCGGCTTTTCCTCTCGAGATTTCGGAATCCATTATCAAGAATTCAGAAGAGTCGTCTTGAGTATGAGGAGTTGACAGTGTAACTGGAGTAGATGTTGCTCGTTGGGGAAGGTTCAATAATAAGTTCGCTTCACACAGGTGACAGAGGGCTTAGTAGTCTTGAAAAGATTTCACAGCCTTGGGCAGATTACACTCTGCAGGAGATTGAATTTCAGCACGTAATTCAAGGATGGAAGAAGTGAGTGAAGTGACTGTGGTGACTGTAGCGTTTGGTTTCCACCTATAGACAATCCAAGATTTCAAGACAGTTGTCTCTGATGAAGGTGTGGGCAATGATTACTTCCAGGTGAGATTGCCCGAGAAGCGAACTGAGTGCAGTGCAACACAATTTGGAATCCTGGCCGATCTGCTCAGTCTTATGTGCAGATTGGCGCCTAATAAGCCTTGGACTTTGATGATCAGGCAGGCTCCTAGCACACTTCATTTCACTCACAAGTGATCAGGTTACTTACCTGCCAGGCTGCCAGGCCTACATAACCAGGTAATCATCGCAACGGTGGTACTGTGAGGTCGCATTCTGTTGGTGATTTTCAGGCTAAAACGGATCATCACTTCATTCTGGTGCATTAGGCGCGATTTTAACTTTGCCTAACCGCCAAAGGTCACATATTCGTCGATTAATTGGACGAGAGGATTCGGACTGTGGCATCTTCGAAACCAACATGACATTTCAGCCTTGGATGTCGCAGGTGCCGCCTGCCACTACCTAGGTAGTACTGATCACGGAGTACTGGAGCACTCCAGCCTCCATCATCCGGCCACCTTGGCAACTACAGAACTTCGATTTTTTCCCCTTCTGGCGGTTCTCTGAAATTTCACGTCCTTTCTGTTCAAAGGTGAGACCCGCTCTATCTTCTTTTCAAGCTGTCTTGCCTGTCGTAAAGAGTACTGCAGTAGGCCGGCTTGCAACGCTGGCAAAACAGTACACGGCCAACTCGATGACCGGCGAAGACTTGCCAGCCGGCTCTGGAGTGCTTCCTTCGCCACCAGAAACACCTCAGGAGTATCGCAGCTCAGGCGCAGTGGAAAAAATGGCTCAAAGCACAGGGATTCCAGCCACACAAGCCAATCAGCCATCAACCATGGTCGAGATCCGGTATACTGCACGATGCACCAACAATGACGGTACGAACTTCACTTACTCCCAAGATGATGAACCCCTCGGCGAGCTCTTCAAGAGCATTTCCACCAACAAGGCTATACCGGTGATCGAGATTGTTACCCACGTCTTGGTCAGCCGGATCGAGAAGGATGGAGAGAAAACGGAAGTCGCTGAAGCGGCAGTTCCGAAAGCGCTTCAAGGGATGCGTGTGTTGAGGACCGAAAGAGAACACCTGGTAATACACTCGCCATTGCTGTCCGAGCTTGTCAGAAGTGTGGTTGAATACTATCCGGGGTAAGGAGTCTCGGACCAGACACTTTGCAGAATACAAGCTAAGAAATTCACGTCCAAGGCAAAACCTCACTGGAGACGTCATTGTCATCAACGAACCTTTTGCAGTACTGGCACACCACAAGGACCAGCTCGTGAAGCTGAAATCGGATACGGACAAACTAAACCTTACTGAAGATTCTGACAAGACTCGACAACGGCATCTCGAAATTCTCATGGACTTTATGGAGGATCGAGTACAACCCAAGGTCGATGCCGCCCGCAAGAGAATCACGCAAGAAAATCCAACCGTGACGTTTGAGGATCTATGGTACTTGCTGAGGCCCGGCGAGATGGCTTACGCAAGATATAATGACTGCTGGTTCGGCTGCCAGATTGAGTCAGTGGAACACTTCCTGCTAGGCAGCTATCCAGACGAAGAAGACATGACCAGAAGAATCTACCGCCCTGAACACTGGCTTGTCACAGTCTGGATAATTGAAGGTGGCTGGATCTCCTCGTCGGTCACTTGCCCAACCATGGACATTCAGATCACCATATTCGAGGGTGAACGTGCTGTCACAGACCTCCTTGTCTTTCCTCGAGCCTATCACGACCAAAAAGATGGAGGGAAACGGAGAGCTCACTACGAACAACGTGGTGAAAAGATTCGTGACATTGTGTGGGCCGGACATCGTTACATGTATCACGAAGGGCCTCGGGCTGACGACACACGTGCAGTGGTGAGTAATTTGACTGATTGTCTCTTGCGTCTGATATTGTCACTCCTCGAGGTCATCAGCCTGCCACATTCACAACCGATCTTCAGTCTTACCCATCACAAAATTTGATGCTGATAGGTACAATGATATAGGTTAAAGACCAAGTGATTGTAGGGCACTCCTACGGCAATGACATTCAGTTCCCGGAGCAGTGAGTTGTCTACTTTACCAACACAAACATACAAATATTATTTCTGAAGCATCTCACCAAGCACAGCCCTATCATCGTCCACCCATGTATCTTGAACATTTTCGAATAGTCTCCTCTTTATTGTTCACTTGAACAAGTTCTGCTAAAGCCGATTGCTAACAAATGCAAATCTACCTAGTGCCTGGGACTTTGTTGCAGAAAATACCGAAGAGGCGCCAGATCAGATAAAAAAGGCCGACAAAGTCCTGGGCAGATTCAAATATAAACTACAGACAACGAAGTATGGTCGCGAACATCTTCTGACAGATCACCTCTTCATGATGAATCCAAACCACCCTGCATTTTTTCTTGCAACGAAAACATGGGGTGAGGAACCTAGAACCTGAAATCATTTTGATTTCTTTGATCTATACTATACCTAGGTAAATACTGACCATGCCTAGGAATCATCCACATCGACAATACACGCGACCTAGAGCCAGTCAAGCTGCCTCCAGGGGCCATTCTAGATGAAGAAAAGTTGACCATCATTCAAGCCTTGTCTGATCACCAAACTCAGGAGGAGAAGCCCTGGTCAGCTGACTTTATTGAGAACAAAGGGGAAGGTGTTGTAAGTGCATGATATTTCTGCACCATAGGGTGCCTACTCCAGATTCATGAATCATTGTGCTTACTCAGGTACGCTCCCAAGGTCATCCTTCTCCATGGCCCTCCCGGAGTGGGCAAGACGTATACTGTTGGTAAGTTACTTGGGCACAAACTTTAGAGGCCACTTGCAATTGGCTTGTCCTCTGACTATGCATCCAGAAACAACTGCACTCCGCACCAAGAGACCCTTGATCAACCTGGCCATTGCAGAACTTGGTACAGAAGAGAAGACAATCGAGTCTGAACTGACAAAGTGGTTTTCTCTGGCTGAGAAATGGAAGGCGATTCTTCTCATTGACGAGTGCGACATATTTCTCGAGCGTCGCGAGTTCGCCGACATTGCTCGGAACGGCATGGTTGCAGCATTCTTGCGCAAAGTCGAATATTTCGGCGGCTTACTCTTCCTGACCACCAACCGGGTCGGCCACATAGATGAGGCTTTCAGTAAGATATCTTGCCCCGCTGTGCTCCCGTACTTGAGAGCCTGATGTTCCACATTGTACGGTTCCGGGTGCCCGTCAGGCACGCAAACTACCGTATAATTCGCTAACCAAGAATTTGAAGTGTCCCGAATACATGCCGTGATCGGGTTCGACCCTCTGAACGAGGACGGGCGCCGTGTCATCTGGAAAAGTCTTGTAGACAAGCTCACACGCGACCGACCGGGCAAAATCTTCGTCACGCCCTCGGCGAAGGCATATCTCGAATCCAAGGAGATACTGGGCTTGAGCTGGAACGGCCGCGAGATACGAAACGCCTTCCAGACCGCGATCGTCCTCGCTGAACACGTGGCTAGACAGAGTCCTGGGGCGGAGAGTGACCCCATATTCGTGGAACCGAAGCAGTTCGAGCTTGTCCGCAAGATGAACCAGCAGTTTAAAGAGTATCTGAATAGCATCAGGGGCATGGACCAGGTAGATCGGGCCAGGGACTATTACGCGCGGAACGACACCCCGATGATTGATCGCTCGAAGGCTGGCGGAAACGCATAGTGGTTGGTTAGGGTAGTTCTTAGGCAACATATCCACAAAGATCCAGTGAGGCGGAAGCTTCAGTTTGAGGTTAGCAGGAAGCACACAAACAACATTGAGCTTCACATCATCAACACCATCTCGCTGTCGTCGGATGGAAGCTACCCGCTGTGCCGAAAAATGTGAAGAGTGGCATACATCATGAACAGGTGATTGTGCTGGAAACAAGGTCCCGAGTAACGGAGTGAAATGATGCATTTCTGACACCTGTAGACCCGTTGGCTGTCTAGGTGAGCACTGAGCGATGCCTCGCATTGAGAGCTGTGCTCTGTTTCTGGACAACTTCACCATCTGCATGTATCCGCACGCCCTCAAAACAAACAGAAATATCTCAGCTCATCCCATGTGGCTGCCTGTCCATAGCTTTTTCTTACCTAGGTATGGTAGCATCAATGGACGACTTTGGGATGGCCCGGATTCTGCGTCGAAATTCAAAAATGGAAGAGCATGGTGTTACTGAGAAAAGGGCAGTTGACTTGTTTTTGACAGCATGAGCCTTGGTAGTCACTTCATAACGGTTTGATACATCTGAACCATTGTAAGGCTTGTCTGGCCACAGGGTTAACAGGGAACCTATTGAATCATTCGGGATTTCCAGTACCACACTCCTTTGACTCCGCTATCTGACAGACTACTGGGGACGTCCGTGCTGTACCAATCGTGTCTGGGTGGCTTTCGATCCCATAGGCTCGGAGCTCTACCTCGGTAAGAGTAGGTGGCACACGTCAGCTTTGCTTTGATGGAAAGGGCTGCCTAGGTATAAGCTATGTAGATTGAAATTGTCCGTAGGTGCTACACAACATTGGAAAGGGGAAGGTGATACAATGGAAAGACGGGTACAGCCTCAAAGAGCATAGATAGTGCAGTTCACCATGCCATGTGATTGAGGCTTTGCATGAACTATAGCTGACTGTATCCAAAGCACGTATTTAAGTAGGCACGAGACATCCCCCAGCATACTTGTATGCACCGTCCCGCCAATCCCTTGCTGAAGGCCGACACAGGGAACAGGCAGAGCTGCATACTGATGCAACGATAGCCCAAATTCCCCTATCAGACTGCATTGATGGTGTGCTGTAGTTGCGAGGGCCGGTACCTCTGAACCGCACCGTCCTTTGATGTTACCTCTCCTTGCGCCCAGGGCTCCGCGCACGTATCTGACAAAGTCCTTAGGTAGTAAGCGGAGGTCATGGTGGTTGTTGCTTAGAAATGCACAATACGAATAGGAAGTGTATAGGGTACCTAGCTAGGTAAGGCTTCGAGAGGATATGTTTTCGTGCCAAGCTGACGGCCACGCACGCAATACCTGCATATATCAGCCATGTCCCCTTACTGCTTACTTCTCCTCCATCGAAGATTTTTGGAGGACGTTTGCGTTTACTGTTGATCTAAGACCATAATTGCAGTAGAGATTTTTGTTCACATATGCTTGCTCGCCATCCTCCCGAGGTCGTTCTACTCGCAAATCGCGGCGCTGCGGGTCTTCACGGCCTGTTTACCGTCAACAATTTGATTCATCACCTGATGCAAGGCCTGCGAAGCACCGCCACACTTTTGGATCTATTCGCCGCCACCGAGGCCACGCCTTGAAGATGGCCAGCTCAAACGTGTCCGAGCTGGTGATCGACATCCTGCCACTTGACTATAGTTATTGGGGCTGGGATACGGTGTACAAGATACACTCGGCCACGCAATCTGTGCAGTCCTTTGAATGGGATGCCGGCTACATGCTATATTCGATCCAGAACCCACCTGACGCTAACAGCCGCCGCGTGCGTGTGCGGTTGGATGACTGCGCGCTCACGAGCTTCGAGTTCTTCAATGATTACGCAAGCGACTGTTCCACCATCTGTTCAAACACCACAACATCAATGCTGCCCTGGAACATGGAAACATGTTATTCACTCGGCGTGGCTGCCATGTTATTGCAAAACGGCAGTCTCACGTTCAACGCATCAGACCCCGCCAACATTAAGTCGACGTACGCATACGGAAATTTGACAACTTGGAACGGCACAAAGATTGTTTCCGAGTTTATCTCCTGCATCTCATCGTCATGTACGGAGAAGAACATCTCGATGTGCAAGGACTCTACACTGCGGTTAAGGGACATCGACATCGCAGCTGGGAACCTCGAAGCAATATATAACGGAACATATGATTTCTGCTCATGGGGAGTTGAGGTCAATTCGGACATCGCCGGCCCTGGTGTAATGATTTCGTACTTTTTGCAAATCGGTGCGGTCGTTATCTTCTGGGTCCTCTTCAACTTCCTCACCAACTCCGCGTTGATTGTGGCACTGCCGAGATTCCTCAGTCTCAAGGAATCGCGTCCGACGGCTCGCCTCGGCTTTGACTCTCAGCTGGCCCAACCATCGAGCAATGGACGGATTGACCGTGTGCGAGAGTCCTGGATATGGGCAGTAGGGAATCAGGATCGTCTCTCCAGTACGCGCTTATACAAAGCAACCGACAAAACCCTCAACGAGTTTCAGGAAGTACAAGCCTTCTTCATTGGCGCTATTCAGATCGCGACCTTGGCGACATTCAAGCCCCAGAGCTCAGAGTCGTCCGATGCCAGCTCCGTCAACAGCTTCGGTGCAGCGCTGATGGACAGCCAGTTGGTGCAGATACTTGCCATAAACAGCATGATACCCCTGCTGCTGGTCCAGTGCATGCTCCAGCGAGGTGGAAAAAAGAGAATACAGCGCTGCGAAGCCTGCAACCATCCCCCGCCCCATCATCAACGATGCACTAAACACACTCGCTCGCCGTTGTGGTATAGCTCTCTGCTCCTCTTCATCACGGTTGTTCTAGCTATTGTCGTGCGTACGAAGCGAGACACGCTCATCGCAAACTTTGACGATCTGTTCAATAACTTTGAGGAGAACAGTGCGGTGGTTTCGTGTGGAGCCAATCCAAATCCCATGGTGTACTGCAATGTCGACAGCGCCTTCATCAACACACGGTTCAGCATGGGCTTCGTTGTCATTTGCATAGCATTCTCGTTTCTGGCTGTTGACTTCTTGGCCAGCCAGGGCCCAGCCTGGACGCAGTGGCAGCAGAGTCGATTGACCGTACAGAGCTGGATGAGCGCGGAGGGAATTAAAGCCTTTGCGCATTTCAGATCTTACTGGTCGCCATTCACCAAAATGATGTGGTTCGGGTTAGAGGCATTGCTCTTTGCCAGTTCAGTGCTCTATCTCACTGACCTTCACGATATCGCGAAAAAAATGACCGACGGCACGAATTCGTGGGGATCTCGGTCCTTTGGTCAGCTCATCGCCGTCATGGTGTGGGTGCCGACTTTTCTGAGATTCCTCTACTATCTCGCCTTGTGAGTCATTGCCTGCCAAATATCGATGATGAAAGTACCTTGCTACTGACCGATACATTGGTAACTAGCGGGATCGAAGAAGACGGTTGTCTACCAGGAAATGCCCCGTTTGATGATCTGTTGGAGAGAGACTATGCAGAAGGGGGAGGAGCGGGTCACTGCACTGGTCGCTCGGCGACTCATGCACCCCATCCTGCAATGGAGAGCTATGATGAACTGATTGATGAGAAGACACCGGAGACTGGGCACGAACTCCATGAGCGATTTAGTAGGCGCAATGACCAGCACCTAGGCGCCTATCTTAATCTAGGTAGCTAAGTGTGGTCACACGACTATCCTCCGCCTCACACAAATTGCGCCAGATGCCCAGTTCGAGACTCTGATGGATGCCGTCAAGAGCCATGACTACAAGAGCGCTCTGTTGGGCCGTATTCTCCAAGATGTCTATCTGAAGCGCAGGCGACTGACAGGCGACTTCGGCAAAGCTCATGCGGTCGGGAAATAACAACTTACAAGAGGGTACACGAGCTCAGGGTGATGAACAGAATGATGAGAATGACAAGCTTGAGCGCCGTGAGGACTTGACGAGATTGATGAGGCTGTTGATCATGGCAGCGGTGATGATAGCGTTGAAAATGGCGATGACTACCGCAGTCAGACTGATGTGAAGGCCAGTGAACAGAGGGGAACAGGGCTCAGACTACGGATAGTGGTGAAGACAACGGTGAGGCCAGCGTTATAGGTCCAAAGCGGCGGTGACACCGGTACAGGATGCGTCACAGTGGCTCCGCTTCAGTTTCAGCAGTTGAGTGATTGAGTGAGCAAAGAGAGTCGGTGGTATGGAGGCTGTGTGATGTAGGATTCGTGATGGACATCTGGAAGACCTGACGTCGGAAAGGAAGTCGGGCCGGGGTGGGTCCATGCACACCGCTTGCTAGAATGGCAATTCTGCCGCTTGCCAGCAAGTACGGTGGCCTGCAGCGCAGAATGGGAAATTTTTGATTTTTCCATTTTTTTCGGGGTTGACTCACTACGCCTGCCCCACCAATACGACAAAGATATCTCGCACCCCCTAGCCGCCCCATATACATACTTTCGCAATCCAGCTTAATAATTACCCAAGCACTCCTCCGAAATCCGGCATTTTGGATCCGAAAAAGGTCGCTTATTCAAACCAGCGACCAACGAATTCAATCCAACAGCATTCAATCCAACAGCATTCAATCCAATAGCATTCAATTCAACGGCATTCAGTCCAACAGCATTCAATCCAACGGCATTTAATCTAATTCAACCCAATATATTCAATCCAATGACTAACGAATTCAACCCAGCGCATTCAATCTAACAGCTAGCGAATTTAATCCAACGGTACTTAATCTAATTTAATCTAATATATTTAATTTAACGACCAGCGAATTCACCGTTAGATTGAATACAGTTAGATTAAATACCGTTAAATTAAATACTATTGGATTAAATGCTGTTGGATTAAATGCCGTTGGATTAAATTCGCTAATTGCTAGGTTAAATACGCTAGGTTGAATTAGATTAAATATATTGGGTTAAATTAGATTGAATACGCTAGATTAAATTGGATCAAATATTATTCGATTAAATTTGCTAGTTTCTAGGTTGAATATATTAGGTTAAATACGTTAAGTTAAATATATTATGTTAAATAAACGACCCTTTTCGGATCCGAAATACCGGATTTCGGAGGAATACCTAGGTAAATACAAAGCTGGATTGCGAAATTATATATATTGGGCGGCTGGGGGGTGCAAGATTGCTAGTTACGGCGTGCCTGTAGTAACCGTTTTGGCTTGAAAAAATGCAAAATTCGAAAATTTTCCCATTCTGCGCTGCAGGCCACCGTAAGCAAGGATCTGACGCCGGCCTCCAAGGTTCCCCTTGTGATCAACCTTAATACAATATTCCATACAGTCTGAGTTCGTAATAGGACCGGACTTTCGCCCTGCAAAAGCTGATCCCTTGGCAGTAAGCGACAGGACTGCAATATTCCTCTGAGAAAAAGGTCCATGTATGATAGAGAATGTGATCAGAAAGCAGCTTACCTAAGACTAAGCACCGATGGTCGCAAGCACTGCAGCTCATCTGCAACAATGTTCTGTCAGATTAGGCAGCCTTGAGTCGGTTCTGGGTTTATCCGGTCACAGCTCATGCACCTCGGTCTCTTCGGCTACGTAAGTCTCTACTTCCATAGGTTCTCTTCCTTGCATACTCCGTTGGTACCGGCAAGTATGGCCTGCTGTTCCCTTTGTTTGAGCATCTGCTTCGATCAACTCCCAGAACTTCCCGACGTCATCGACACTTCCCATGCGTGGGTGCCTTGGGAGATTCAGTGGGAATACGGGGTCCAATTTGATCCAGCCACCCCGACGCCTGCTGGATTCCCTTACCACGAGGACTTGGGTCAGCTTGCCAAGTCTGCGATATCCTGCCCTTTGTGTGCGCTGGTATGTCAAGGCACGGATGCTTGGATGAAGAAGCTGCAAAAGGCGCGTTACTTCAGCTACGGTCGCACTGAAGTGACTGACGAAGCTCGTCAACGACTTGACCCATCTGCCCAACAGCTCTGGCTTTTCAAAGCTCTGCATTTACAAGACGATGCCAGAGGGTTTCTTGTTGCAAATGTGAGGCGGGACATGCCAAACGAGGCACTCATATTGGCCGCGGTAGGGCTTTCTGTTGACGACGGTGGGTAATCAATCCAGCGAAATGACAGACGCATCTGCTGATGTCACAACTCATGGTTAAGGGAGTCCTTTGGCCGAGCACATTTCTCAGCGGCCGTTCCAATGCGACTCCAGTTCCGCGAGCACTATGTCAGTAGCAGAATCGTGGTTCCAGGCCTGTCTTCACGGCCATCAATGCTTCGACGGGGGAACAGTAGCTATGCCCACACGGATTCTTGACGTTGGAGTGGCTCAAGATGATCCCGTGAAGCTCGTAAGCTCGACAACTGGCGGCGACTACAACTACATCGCGTTATCTTATTGTGTACGCAGCCACCCAAGCTACATGCCTTCCTCCCCAACACGCAGCGTCGGCAGAAGAAACATTGCTGATCGCTTTAAATGTGGCTCATAGTGGGGGAATCCTTCCCTAAATCTCACCACAACACGGTCAACTCTGTGCCTACGTCAACAGGGCTTTCACATGCGCGAGCTCCCTCAAACCATGCGAGACGCAGTTATTATCGCACGATACCTTGGGATTCGATTTCTCTGGGTCGACAGCCTGTGCATCATCCAGGATGACCCCGAAGACTGGGCCCGCGAGTCGTCGCGCATGTGCGACGTCTACGCCAACGCCGCCTTGGTAATCGCAGCCGACCACGCCAAGGACGCGACTGTGGGCTGCTTCCACACACGCAGCGCCCGCCCGAGCGCAGTCGCCCGCCTACGCGGCGGCGCCGTGGTCAGGAGCTTCGAGCGTCGGGGAGCTGGTGGCGGCGAACTACCCTTGGATGATGGATCAGGGCGCTCGGCGTCTGTTCAGGACGTTCACGCTACCATTATCGAGCCGTACAGCTGGCGGTACCCGCCCTCCGGAGATGCACCAGGAGGAGAGTCCCTCGATCATCGTGGATGGGCATATCAAGAGCGTGCGCTTGCTCAGCGAGTTCTGCATTACAAGGCAAGCGGAATGTCGTTTGAGTGTCCGCGTGGTCTTTTCCACGAGAATGGCACCTGGGAAGAGGCTGCCGATGGAGCCATCATTCTCCCGAAAGAGCTGCGGTCGTGTATTCCTGACAAAAAGGCCCAGTCGTTCCCACAGCCCAACGACCTGGGAGCAGTTGCAGCCCCGCTGCCAATCACAGCCTCACAGGAATCATTTATCACATCAGCCACAGCCATGTGGGGGACCATCATTCTCAAGTACAGTGCACGGAGTCTGACCAAGAAAACCGACAAGCTCCCCGCGCTGAGCGGACTCGCCCGGCACTTTGGAAACCTGGGTCTTGGGGTCTACCTCGTCGGCATCTGGACGGGCGATAACATCGTGCAAGGTCTCCTATGGGAGCCGCACCCGTTCATGTGGCCTAGGGAATGTCAGAAAGAACAAGAGCCCGAGACGTACCTAGCCCCAAGCTGGAGTTGGGTCAGCCACAGCGATATAGTGTTCACCACAGAGGGAGCAATCAGCGTTGCCACCGTTGTGGAGTGGCTTTGTACTCCAAAAACAGCGGAGAATCCCTGGGGAGAAGTCGCCGATGCATGGATCCGCCTACAAGCGCCGGCAGCGCGGCTCGCACCACAGTGGAGCGTAGAAAATAGCGACTACTATGGTGGAGACGAATTGGAACAGAACAGAGGCACGATGTGCGTGAGCTTATGTCTATCCGAGGGTACGGTGGAAGACGCCGCGTCTACCGAGGTGGATGATTTGAGGATGAGGTTCGATGACTTCTGGACGTGGAATAACGCTGCATGGTCAATAGGCGAGCTCCGGGTCTTGCTGCTGGGAAAATGGCCTCCGGACAGCAACCGGAGTCCGAGAGGATACGAAGGGCGATGGGTATGGTTTGGACTGGTCGTGACGAGCGTGGAGGATCCTTCCAGGCCGGCGCGGCTGAGGAGAATTGGACATATGTATATCAATGCTGAGAAAGCCGAGGAAGTTTTGGAAAGCAGACAGAAATGGGAGACCTTTTTGTTAGGTTGAGCATTGCACGTGGTAGTACGGACAAAAGCAAGTTTAGCTTTCATGAAAGTGTGCGACTTCGACACATGCAAAACTCGAAACCTCATTATTTTCAATGAGTATCTGCATAGCATCAAAAAAAAAAAAAAAAAAAAAATTATAGATCTAGGGACTACTACGAACGTAACGATGACCCGATTATTGTTTTTTTAGGGGATGGGGAAAAGGCACAGCGATTAGTCTCTGCTGAGCAACTGTTATTGTATATGCTCATGTGGCGTGGCTTTTCTTTCCTTCGCATAATGCACAATGAAGATTCAATCATGTACCATCACCCTCTCTAAGTGTATGTGTCAACAATGATCTCAGCAGCAATCTCGCCTATCCCATAGGCCATAGTCTGCACATGGGCTGATGGCTGTATCGGCACCACAGACAGATCCACCACTCTGAGATTCGCCGTCCCATACACAATCAGATCTGGCGAAACGACCCCGCCATCACCCAGCGGAAGCATAGCACAGGTTCCCACTGGGTGATATATGCTCAAAGAAGCGTTCCTCGCGAACTGCTCCCACGCCACTTCGCTCGTGGTGACGTTGAATCCCGGCTCGTACTCGTCTGCCCATACCTCCACCAGGCCGGGTCTCTGTGCGATCTTGCGATTTAACTTGGTGGCCTCGATCGCCGCGCGGAGGTCATACGGGTTCGACAGGAATTTGGGGTCGATGACGGGCTTGCCCGTCGGATTTGAGGCGTTGATGTGCACCGTGCCCCGGGCGAATGGGTGCATTAGTACCCCGAAAATGGTGAGGAAGTTGGCGTTGTAGTCGGGAGATGTGACCGGGGGTGGGCCTTTGACACCAGTGTACCCATCGGAGAAAATGATCTCCACTTCAGGCACTTGAGTGTTCAGCTCTGTGGTGAGGAAGGCTAGTTTGTGCTGGTCGACCACGTTATCCGGGTCGGCGCTTTGCTGAGCCAGGTCAACGAGTTCCTCCGTAACTGAGTCTCCTAGTGCCTGCGACCAGGTCATATAAGAATAACTCGACCCTGAGTAGTCGTATGCTGATAGCTTTCCGTCTTCCCAGAGAGCCAGCTGCTCTGCTGCATATGTGGCGTTGGTGCGGACATCGTCGAAGGAGACGGTGTAGTTGGGCTTGAGCTGATACGAGTTCTGTATACGGACGTGGTCTTGCAGGTTTGATCCCACACCAGGAAGGTCGAGCAGAGTGGTGATACCGGCACTTTGCAATATCGCAGTGTCGCCAATGCCTGACAGCTCCAGAAGCATCGGGGACTGGAAAGCCCCAGCTGATAGAATCACCTCCTTTCTGGCTGAAATGATCTGTCCATCAATGTTCACACCAGTGGCGACTAGCTTCTCGGAGCTGTTTGTGTTGCTAAACTCGACCTTCGAGACTGTCGTGTTGTCCCATACCACTAAGTTCGGTCCGGCTTGCCACAGATAGTCGACCGAGTAAGACCGCGTGTAGTTGGACTCGCGGATGCAGGTTGGTTGGTACATGACGCCGAGAGGATCACCATTCAGCGACTCCAGATTCTTAGGGACGCCCAGGCTTTCCATGGCCGTGATGAAGCCTCGCAGCTGCTGAGGCACAAAGCGATTGAGCACCGTCTGAACAGGGCCGTCGGTGCCCACCCCTTCCTCTCCGTACTCGTCGTTAGTTCGAAGGAAAGTCTCGACCCGCAACATGGCGGCGATGAAGCGTTTCCAATTCCACCCGGGGTTCCCCAGAGCCTCCCACGCGTCGTAATCGGCCACGGCGCCCCGGTCCCAGGTCATGAGGTTCAGCGCCGACGAGCCACCCAGGACGCGGCCCCGGTTGCATGAGATCTTGCGGTTGTTCATCTCCGGCTGGGGTATCGTGGTGAAGTTCCAGTCGTAGCGCCCGCCGAGGGTGCTTCCCTTTTTGCCGGGGATGTTGATGCCGGCCTCGGTTGGCGCGTATGGGCCCGCTTCGACGACCAAGATAGACTCGTTGGGCAGGCCTTGACTCAGCCGAGTGGCAAGCGCTAGTCCAGCGGTGCCTCCGCCCACAATGATCTTGAATATGACAAGGTCAGTTCCAAAGGCGCGGGTTCAGCAGGAAGGGTCTCAGGGCAGGGAAGCCTACGAAATCGAATGCACTGGCGTCGGCGGCGAACTGAGATTTGACTTCAGGGACTATCAGTGATAATAGGGCAAGCACATGGATCGGCCATAGCCGATTCAAAATGGAGAGTACCATCTTGTGTCCACGTTATAGTAGACGGGTAGGTTGGTCTCTGAAGTCTCGAATATCTTCTAGATGACCACATCGCAAATATCACCTGGATGTCCGCAAAGAGATATAGAGATTCCTTCGCCCCCCTTCATTGGGATTTGGCTTTCGCTTGAGCTGCAGGTCAGTTCATCCGGGGCTGGGTTTGGTTGAACTCATCCGGGGCTAGGTATGATTGGACTTTAACCTGTTTTTGCCGGTCAATCGGCCTTCTTGTAGTAGCATAGCAGCTGAGAGGTGCAGCGTGCCTAGGCCCTCAGCTATCCAACCAGAAAATAGCATGGAATCTATATGAGAGACCTGTGTCAGCATGCTTGTACGGAGTAGTTTGCTAAATGTCGGTCTTGTCATCTGCCAGTAAGCACCATAATCTCACTGCAGGTTTCGCCAAGCTATCACACATATATTCAAAAATCTGTGCGGAGGGTAGGCCGGATATTCCGAAAATCCACTGAGCCTTAATTGGAAGAAACCTCCGCGTCGTGTCTTTGGTCTTGCATAGAAAAGGAACTAGAAACCGAGGAACTCAAGAATCCGTCTTTGAAGGTGCCTCTTCTCGTCCTCCTGCCCTTTCATTCATTACTCTGCGCCTTTTTCATTTGTCCCAAGTCGCAGCTGGGCAGCGTGTCTCTAGTTATGATTAGCGCATCGCTCGTCAATATCATCTTCCGTTTGCAACATACTAAAATAGCCTTGGCTTGATATTTGAAGGAATAGTGCTCGTCCTGTAAACGTAGACTCAGGCAGTAATGCCAAAGAACTCCAACATAGGCGCCGCTTGGACTGGCACAGGATGCCCAACTCCAGCCCCAGCATACCCAACCAGCTGTGTCCCATCACCATACACCTCCTGCGTCCACTCAGCACTCGGCACCCCTGTCACGTTCTTCGTAGAACTCAACCCAAACACATTACTCCACTGCGCAAGTTCCATTCCCAGCAGCGCAGGACGCACCAGGTTATCCGCCAGCCCGTGCCAGAACTGCAGCCTCGTCCGCACCCCGTCGTATCCGCCGGGGTACGCATTGCGCGCAAAGTCGCCCCACTCCTGCGCCGTCTTGCTGATCTGGCCCTGCGCGCACGTCTGGTTGGTGCTCAGCGGGCTCGCCTCGTCCTGGCCGAACGCGCAGCCGAGCGGCACGCCCGAGAAGCCCGCGCCCGCCGCGAACACGTCCGGGTACGTCCCCGCGAGCACGTTGGTCATCATGGCGCCGGACGAGCTGCCCAGCACGAAGACGCGGCTGCGGTCGCCGCCGTGGGCGGCGAGGGTGCGGTTCACCATGCTGACGATGCCGTCGCTGTCGCCGCCGCCGCCGCGCGTCAGCGTCGCGGCGTTGTTGACGGCCCAGCACCGGTTCTGGTTGGTGGTTTGCGGGTAGACCAGGGCGAAGCCCAGCGCGTCGGCGTGGCTGGAGAGGTTGCTGACGGGGAACCACCGCGCGACGGTGTCGAGACAGCCATGGATCTGGAAAAATGTTAGTCGGTCGCCTGTCCACGGTCGGGAAATACTGGAAAATGAGGTCGTGATGTACTCACTGCAACGACGACAGGCCTGTTCGCTGCGAGGTTGTCCGGGATGTATTCGAACATCTGAAGACCAGTTGGGTTGAAACCAAAGTCCGTGACATTCTGGAGTGAGGCGCCCTGGACCACGGCAGCGCTTGCCAAGATTCCCGCGAGGACTCGAAGCATGGCTGGAGATATTTTCCCGGGGGTTATCTTTTTTCTAGGATGCGTATTTTACAATGATCGTGTAGCCGGCGGGGTTTCAGCTTTGATCAAAATAGTGAGAAGGACGAAGAGGTGTGCATGTGAACATTGTCGCGGTAGCAGACTGGCATGTGGGAGTACCTAGGCAATATATCCATATCCTTTTCCTTTTTCTCCACGCCTACAACCAGATCGCAGCGTGCACTGGGCAATTCTCATGACTGTGCGCAGTTCCCGCCGAGCCAGGAACGTCAATTTGGCTCGGCATACGAATTCGGTACGAAATTGAGCCAAAGAGGTGGGAGGTCTCTGTCAGATATATTAATTGCACACCTGTGATTACCCAAGTAGACTAGGCCGCCGTGCCATTCAAATGAAGCCCAGCCGCACTTCCTGCCGCCGTGAGTAACATCCCTAGGCATGGACACCTGGACTTAATGCCGAATCTGCAGGATAATCCTCATTGGAGATATATATCGTACTCGGTCTCTCTTTTCGCTTGAAATGGACTGTACCTAGGTAGTCCACTGCTACTGTGATGTTCCGCAGACAAGCCAAGTCGGAATATCCTTGCATCCTTGCACCTGCCCTTTTGGGACGACAGGGGGTACCAACCTGTTTTGTGATTGGCCAGAGAGAACTCACCACCAGAACTGTGAACGTACGGATTCACAAATGAACGTGCAGTCATGTTACTGCATTGTCTACACAGTCTGATCGCATACAGTGCTTGCCACTATAGTCACCTGAAAATCCAGAACATACTTTCACTATGAAACTCCACCTTCAATGCTAAGTGTGCTGAAAGATAGGGCAAGTGTGCTGAAAAGAATAGAGTTCAAGAATGCGGGAGCATTGTGCTTGGCCAACGTATATCACTACTGCACGTTCATTTGTGAATCCATTCTCCGTCCTGTTTAGTTACTTATGTATAGTATCATTTGATTTCTGAGTCCTGACTACTCTGCAAACGTATAGAGATACCGAGTATATGATCTCTGGCATCGCTCTTCGAACTGTCTTCACTCATGCAAGTAAAATCGGAACAACTGTCAGCGCTCCCGTTGACAGTCACTGTAATGGGTCCGTTCTGCAAAACGTGTCCGTACAGCTCATGCGTGCCTGAGCAGGAGAGAGTCAGACGGGTTTTGCTGTCCTGTCGCATTTTGGAGAATTTGGTGGTCCTCCATAGGAAACATCGAATTGAACACCAGCATCTTGCTGATATAGGCTTCACGTTCGAGTCTATCTACTCAGCAAGACGGACTTCGTGCTAGAGCCTGGCCGGCACCCATATTGCAGACTCGCGTTGCTCTGCTCCGGTGCTGCAAACTCGCAGTGCAGCACCCCGGTAATAGTGACAGTGACATCTTCGGAGAAATCGGTGAGAACGATTAAGCGTACATCAACTCGCTTTCTAGACAGACTTCGATAGTAGTCACATCTCGATCCAGGTCCAATACGCTGCTATCTGCCCCCCTGCCCCCCCTTAACCGCCGTTTCACGGGAGTCGAACAGTCCTGAGCTGTTATGCCACAGACACGTGGGAAAGCTGGAACAGGCATACCATATCCTTCCCTTTTGTTGTGGGCCACCGACGACGAGACAGAGAACGAGTTTGGGATCAAGAAAAAAGGTGCGTTGTGATGCGAACAGTGGCGAGGCACCGTAGCCTCTCATTCATTTCCCAAGCATCAGGGTACTTCTGATGTCTGAGCGCAGAAGACCGTTCACGAAGTCACTTGCCGACACATGTCCATCCCCTTTACCCCGCCAACGCACATGCGGCAATATCCAACAGCGAAGAGCCCGAGACACGAGGTTGTGTAACGCGAGCGTGCAATAACGGATCCAGCCCGGGGCCGCGGCCGCAGGAAACGAGGCCCCTAACCACCGACCCTTCCCCCGGACCTCACCGCTGTGCTTCCGGACAACCACAACTCACCAGCCTGGTTTGCTGGAGGCAAGTCGGGAGTCCTCGACGGGAAGCAGCATATGGGTACGAGGTGCCGAACTCGAGCGAAGGCGTAACGCGCCACGAAAGCAAGGGTGCACAGCGCGTGGGCCCGATCGCTCATTGGGCCCACGCGACTATGCCCGTGGTCAAAGGATCATGGGTCTTTGGCTGAGAGGTCCCGGGGGGAGGATGGCAGGCGGTGGTGATGTGCGCAGCTTGGGGCAGGGTATGCGTACATACCTACGTCAACAGAGCAGAAGGGCTACCCGGGTCATTGAGCTGTTCCTCCTACAAAATGCGGATGTAGTCTCTCGCGAATGTCGTATTACAGCTTCGGTGCCTTGCCTTGCGTCGTCTCGCGCTCTTCAGAGCTTCATCACCTGCATGAAAACTGACCTTATGGCGACAGCGATGCACCCATCTGAGATCTCAAAATCAGCGATCTCTACAGCGATCTGCTGTAAAGATGATATGTCAGTGGTTTTCGTTGAAGGTCCATCTCAAGGTGGTGCGTGACGATGTCTGGGTAAGGGGAACGGTGTATATGGCGGTGGGACGAAAGTGAGACATGCGTTTCCCTAACACGCAAAAGAGGTGCGGTAGCACGAAACACCAGGTCCGTGGTCGTGGAGTTGTCGAGTACCGGTTGTGCTGCACATGTTCCGAATTACGTCATGCTCGTTCGGCGTTGTGAAAACAGTCTACCGGTGTAGAAACAACTCTCCTATGTAGGGCCACGGTCGCACCAGGCGTGAGAGCCTTGGATACTTCGATACTGCTGCTCGGACCCTCGAGAAGGCCAACTAAAGAGCTACCACATTGGATTCATGGATAGATTTCCAGGGGCTTATATCTCGTGGCGTTGGAAGACTTTGCCAATGTCTCTAATTAGAGTCCTGATGCTTTCTCCGGACTTATGTCTAAAGTAGTCCCGTACATAGATCTGAGGTTGTAGACAGTCGACTAGTAACCACAAGCCTAGAGTATCCGGAATTTGAGCTCTGATGTCAGACAGCGTCCTTCCCTCTTCTTCATGGTAAGAGACATGATTGTGATCAAATGGACCCTCGGCTGATGCAGTCTCGAACACGGCCATGAGGATACAGCACCGCGACGGCATGCTGATAGCGATGCTGGAGCCACATAAGCTATGAATGTTCCGTCCCCGCCTCACACACAAAGCTGATGCTAGTCAAAATCTAGGCACAACATCGAAGTCTGAGTGAGGTGAAGTCGTATTGGGTCAAGAAATGTATGTTGCAGCAGTGCCCAGGTGGCCAGCATTTGCATCTGGACTCCTGCATCCTGCATCACAACCTACTTAGTGTGACCTGGCGTGACTGCTGATCTGACAAGATTCAAAATCCTACACCAAGTCATGGACCTCGACACCGAGAACATGGATAGTT
Source organism: Ophiognomonia clavigignenti-juglandacearum (assembly GCA_003671545.1). NCBI lineage: Eukaryota > Fungi > Ascomycota > Sordariomycetes > Diaporthales > Gnomoniaceae > Ophiognomonia > Ophiognomonia clavigignenti-juglandacearum. Next base: position 46,025 of record PYFS01002320.1, on the reverse strand, counting down.
GCTGCTTTGAGCCAAAAGAATGAGTTAGCTGATCAGTTGGGTGAGTTGAGGTTTGACCGTGCGGGCGGCGGGCGGAGCTGCAGTGACGCGAGCTGGAGCTGACCAAGTAAAGGCTCATGCGCAATTCTTCGGCATTGGAAGCTTCCGAGCAGTGATGGACCGCTCTGGCAAGATGGACGCCTCGCACACCGCCATCCCGATCAGCAGGGCAGAAGAAACTAGCAACAAGACCTGGAAGATGAGTCCCTGACAGCACGTCAAGCTGCGAAGTCAGTCTCGACGACAGCAAATAGGAAAGCAAGATACATGAAATACAATGACGACCTGGAAGATCGACGGTGCTGATTCCCATGTAGAAATGCCTTGCATGGTTACACTGGCAGCCTCGTGATCTCGACCCCAAGTGACATCGAGTAAGCGGTCGCGGGGAAGCGAATGCAACCAGGAAAGCTTGTTCTGGTACCAGTGAGGTCGATGAACGCTTGAAGGGTGTGAACAGCAGAGAAAGAAAAAAAAAAGAAAAGAAAAAAAAAACTTCTTGCTCTGGTTCTATTGGAATTGTGCATCAGCCCGGTCGAACAATGTTCGGCTGTGGCGCCTATATCGCCGTTGGTGGTGAGCCGCGAGTGGCATGGCGTTGATAGAACCGAGACGTAGACGCTAAAGTCCTACGAATGGGCCTCTGCTGGAATGATGGCGAGCTTCTTGATGGTAAAAGCGAGGAAATTGCGTCTCCCATGCACCAGGTGTCCCGAACCGGCTTGATGCGTGGAGCAGTTCTGGTGGTGACGCAGCTTTTGGCTTCCCGGTGACAGATACCCACAGCAGCACTGAGGCGACGCCTGTGCATCCTGGGAAAGGCAAGTGATGTTTCCTCTGCCACACAGGAAGGCGAGAAGCCATCACGGGTGGGGTCGTCTTGACCTGGCCATCACATGGTCATGGACGAGATGCCGACATGAGCCCCTGCCTGCGGAGACAAGCCGGGGGGTGTGACAATCATATTTCCCCGGAACTACCCCCAATTGCGGGCCTGTCCAAAATCTTGTGAGGCAAAGCGTGAGGCGCATCCTTCTCAGTGGCGTTGGCGGGTTTGACCACAGCGCGATTTCGAGGGCCCGTCAGATGGCTGGTGCGCAAGACGACCAAAACCCAAGAGGCCACGGACTGTTAGATACAGGTAGAGCAGAAAACAGCAGTGTGACGTCCATTTTCATAAACAGGACACGGTAATAGTGGCAGAGTGACAGGTGGGTGTTGAGGCATCAAGAGGTCAAAAACGACAACTGGACCCACAAACATAGGATAACTTAGAAACACTGGGCAGGGGCCCCGCAGCGGCCCGCTGGCTTTTAGGTTGCAGTGGAGACGACAGGGACATCCATGCATCATGCAGAACAACCCCGGGGTAGGTGGGGCACCCTTGCCTCCAACCTCCAACGTCAACCTCTTCACAACGTCCAGCATCAACATCCTCTGTCGCCCATCTCTCGACTCCTTACATCACCTGCAACTATTCCACACGATCCAAACAGACATGATGGATGCCTGTGAGCCTCACCGATGCAACGTCAGCCTACACATGGACTCTGCACACCCACTAGACAGTGCAAAATCGTCGATACGCGTTTCCTCCTTGGAAAGTTGGGACAGGAAACAGGTCGGGCATGTCAACTACCTACCTACTCAGGGGAATCAATGCTACGTCACCGCACTCGTCGCTCGACCCGGCTACAACGGCTGCTTGACGGGTAAGTGATCTGCGGTCGGGAACCCGGTTAGTGTTTTGTCGTACATGTTTTCAGACGAACGTGGTTCAATCGTGTGATACGATCCCAGAACCTAACTTTGGCAACCTTCTTCTTTGCTTTTACGTTCTCGATCAGACTATTCGGCACTTTAATCCTCTGCCAGTTAGAAGGCATAGAGTCTTCGGCAGTGTAGAGAATCGTCTGTCCTGATGGTGCGAAGGCAATCGCTTTGGGAAGGCTATGGAAGACGCCCCATGTCTTGAGGGTTTTCATCGTCAACCACGTCTATGCAAGCAGCTACAGGCATGCAACTAGCAACCAGCATTTCTCAGTATATGAAAGCGGGAACTCGTCTGTGCAACAGCCTCCACTCAGCTCGATCGGCGTGCTGCTGCGGATACTGCAGGCATGATCGCCTCGAAAATTTGCAGAATTCCGCTTTTCCAGGTTACTTTTCCCTGCTCATGCCCCTCGGCGAGATGCTGTCTCTAGGTCCCACCGAGAAGGGATACTGCGATTGGGTACCCCTTCCCTTCATCCAGCTCATTCCACCCGATGGTTCCCAGCCCACTGCCAGGAACAGGCACATCACTGAGCTTCCCCTGTGTGTCCCACGAACCCTTCGCAGACTTTCCCTATATAGTACGAAGTACATGCGTCTTGTTGAAGAAAGTCGGCTTGCAGTCCAGTGCCTACATACCGCGGTCCAGAACTCAAGCTCGGCCCTTTAATTTCTGTGTCCAGCCACACCGCGCCTGTCTGGCCTCTGTGCGGTCCATGTGGATCTTGTCTTTCGCCTTTGTCTTCAATAATACCACCCACATCTGCATGGTGACTGACCTCGTGAGGCCCGAGGAGGAGTCCGTCCACAAGACCGCGTCTGCCAGCCGTCCCTCCATGCACTAGTCTCCCTGGCTACTGATGGGACTCACATACCACCATCCTCATCCGACCATATAGATCCTTTCTCTGCTGTTCATGAATACTGCTTGTCATACCACCTCGGGACCCACCGGTTCATGGCACAAGTGTTGGGCATGGAGTGCATATAAGCTCAAAGCCTCCCAAGTAAAGTGTCCACCGTGGTTTTCATTTCATTCGGTCTCACATCAATATCGAGTTCGTATAGGCAGATGAGCTTTTGGGACAGTCTCACTCTTGTACCCTCTCCAGCCTTGTCTTTGACTTCGCCGGTGGTGCTCTCCCCGGCGACATGCGTTCCTCTCAGTTCGCTGCTACGGCGGCAGCCTTATTCGCCAGCATATCAACTGCCATAGACTTCAGCCCAGCACGGCCGCCTGCATGGCCTTTGGCAGTCAAGTCGCCTTATGTTAGTTCTTGGCTTGACGGAGAGTCTGGTGGCTCTCTTGCTGGGAATTGGGCCAAGTTTTGGAAGTGAGTCAATCGAGAGGGACCGGCGCTGAGAACTGTTCCAAATCCTGACGCCTGATTCTCGATCTACTTAGTGGCCAAGTGACTGCCCTTCAAGGCTTTATTGCTGTGGATGGCGATGTCTTCAACTGGGCCGGCGCTGCAGCAGGGCCCAGCCTTGCCACTGAGACATCTGCGACGTACACATCTACCAAGACTGTTTTCACGTTCGATGTGAACTCAAAAGTCACCCTCACAGCAACCTTTTTGTCTCCGGTCTATCCAAACGATCTGGTAAAGCAGTCGCTTCAGTACTCTTACATCGACGTGGCGGCTGTGTCTTCCGACGGCGCCTCGCACGACGTTCAGATCTATCTGGATGTCACTGGAGGTGAGGTCTTGGTACTCCTTGTCGTCAAGTGAGCTGTGAAAGCTGATTTCAAGTATTTCAGAATGGGCTAGTGGTGGTGACCCATCCCAGCAGCTTGTCTGGTCTCATGGGTCCAGCAACGGAGTGGCGTATCACAGCTTCAACTTGACGAATCAGCAGGTGTTTGCAGAAATCGATCAGCAGGCTGCGTGGGGTACTTGGTTCTTCTCGACGTCCGATGATGACGGGGTATGTGCATACGCTCTGACAAGGCCGTGTTGAGCAGCGCTGGTGTTAAGCAGCTCGTCTAACATATCTCGCAGTTGACTTGGCAGATCGGGCAAGACGTCGTTGTCCGGCCTCAGTTCACGGGCAACCGGACGCTTCTTGATACTGAGGATACCAACTACCGAGCAATCAACAATAACTGGTAAGTAGGACTCACGGCTTTATCAGATCTGAAGATGGGAAAGCCTGACAAGATTGCGCCAGGCCGACGTTTGGATTTGCCAAAGATTTTGGGGCTGTTGCCACTACTTCTACCAGCATTCTATTCACGATCGGCATATCACAAGATGAAATCATCAACTTTGCCGAGACGAGCTCCAGTGGGAATAGTATGACCGCGCTCTGGAAGACTGTCTACACGACGGCTGTGGACGCAATGGTGGGTTTCTACGATGATTACTCTACCGCCGTCTCAGACGCCGCCGCCCTAGACGACAAAATCGCCACAGACACCGCAGCAGTTGGTGGCGCCAACTACCAGACCCTCACGACTCTCGCAGTGCGGCAAGCCTTCGGCGCCGTGGCCCCCGCTGTCGGCACTCAACAGACATATCTGTTCATGAAAGAGATCAGCTCAGACGGCGATACGAACACGGCCGACGTCATCTTCCCAGCAGCGCCCATCTTCCTCTACCTCAACGAAGCGCTCATCAAGCTCCTCCTGGACCCGCTCTACGTCAACCAGGAAAGCGGCCTGTACCCCAACACGTACGCCGAGCACGACCTCGGCGTCTGGCCCAACGCGCTCGGCTACCCGGCCGGCAACGACGAGGAGATGCCGCTGGAGGAGTGCGGCAACATGCTGATCCTGACCCTGGCATACGCGCAGCGCGCGGGAGACACTGCCTACCTCGCCGCGCACTTCCCCAAGCTCGAGCAGTGGGCCGGCTATCTCGTCGACGAGGCGCTCGTGCCCGCGAGCCAGATCTCCACCGACGACTTTGCTGGGTCGCTTGCGAACCAGACCAACCTTGCGCTGAAGGGAATCATCGCGCTCAAGGCGATGGGCGAGATGGGCAGCTTGGTTAGCAATACCTCTGCGTCGAGCTACTATGCTGATGTCGCGGAGTCGTATCTGCCGCAGTGGGTGGCGTATGGTTTGAACAATGCGAGTGATCCGCCGCATACGGTGCTGGATTACAGTGATCCTACGTCGTGGGGCTTGCTATACAATCTTTATGCAGACCGGCTGCTGGGTCTCAATTTTGTGTATGATTCTATCTACACGATCCAGTCGAACTTCTACCCGACTGTCGCACTTGCGTACGGCGTGCCGCTGGACACGCGGCATAATTGGGTCAAAAGCGACTGGGAGATGTTCGCGGCGGCGGTGGCCGAGGAGAGTACGCGGGATTTGCTGATCGATCTGCAGGCGAAGTGGGTCGAGGAAACGACGACGACGGCGGCCTATGGTGATCTGTTTGATGGTTCGACGGGCGGGTACACCGGTGTGAACTTCAAGGCGAGGCCCGTGGTGGGCGGGATGTTTGCGTTGTTGGCGTTGCCTTCTTAGATGGAGGGGGATAGACGGATGGCCAACGCTCAAGACGAGTTCTGTTTCTTTGATTTTACTAGTGGGGGAAGACGGTTCGGCGTTCAACTCGCCGTGACCCGACGGGATGGCATTTATTTTCCGGCCTTCGCAGTGGCGTGCGCTTTTAGAATTCAGGTGTATATATTTACTGACCCACACATATGCCGCATCAAGAGTTGACACGGAATCCTGAATCCGCATAGGAAACTAAGTCTTCAGTGTCACTTTCGTCATCATTCCCAAAGTCAAACCTGAGCAGACGCATCTCATCGCTCCCACATTCGGTGCCGTTTTACTCTGGATAATCTCACGCGCCTTCTGCTGATGGATGATACTCTTAACCTGTTGATATCTAAATAGCTCCAAACTTTGACATGTCAGCTTCACGTTACGAGCGCTTGCTCCGTCTTGAAACACCCTTACTTCTGATTATTTAGAATAGAACCAGGAATGTCAGACCCCATACGAACGAGTGAACACTTGGCATTGCTGTGAATGTTGTTATGACCAAACTCTGAGCAGGGAAGTTGATGTGAAGGTGATCGAGGCTTGTGCTTCACTTTGTATGCCTCCCGAAGTCCTTTGTATGTTGTCGTGATGGCCACCATCCCACATTGCTGAGGAGGTTGACCATACATTTCCATGGTTCCCTCTATGCGAGGATAGACAAGAACCATGTTACAAACAGTTCCACTCGTTCCGCCCGCCCCCAAACCCCCTCCCTCCTCCTCCCACGGTCTCACGGGACTCGATTCTCAGCACAGTTTCTTGGAACGGGAGGCTCAGAAGTAGCTAGCAGTTCTCCTATTAGCCGTACAATGGTCAACTTTACAAAAGCGGAGCTCGGCGGAAGTGTTCCTCACTACAGAAGAGCAATAGAATTTGGGGCATCGGACCCTGGGTGGCCCATCCTGGATCTCCTACTTTGGGCCTCCGGCTTTGGATGTTCGACTTTACTATACGTTCGACTGTCAAATAGGGGATTTACAATGAAGAACGCCAGCGCCGAGCTAATCTTTCTGATGTTTGTACCCTTGACCATTGTACCTTCCCATGTAAAGACATGGCTAGTATTTCGCAGATTGAGTGTGAATGGCTTCGATCGGTTTGGCCTGATCAATGAGAAGCCAGATATTATTGAAAATCGAGCCCCTCCTGAGTAAACGCCATGCCATGTAAAATGCTACCATGCAATCCCAACCGTCTCACAGACTCGTTTTGCATTCGTAAAATCAAACAAAGAACAGCGAGCTTCCCCTTCAGGCCCACACCACCATCTCTGGCGAGGCTGCAAGCCTATCTGCGCTCAGGTGACAACACTCTGCCCATGGTTCAATGCAAGGAAAGGCGGCCTAGCCCCCACCAAGCGATCCGCCTCCTCCAACCTTCTCCCAAACCTCACGCCCTGATTATAACAAGCCCACTCCAATAGCCCCAACGTCTTCAGAATCTCCACCGGCTCCGTGACAAAGGTACCCCAGTGCAGCGCCACACACACCGGCGGCGGCGCCCCGTCCTCGTCCCTCCCGGCCATCACGTCCCTGAGCACCCGCACCGCATCCCACGGCGGCATGTGGAACGCGCCCGCCACGCCCGCCGCGTGCCTGGGGAACGGCACCGCCGATGGCGGCAGGTAGTTGGAGAAGAAGCTGCGAAGGTACGCCCACGTTGCGCCGAGCGCGATCGGCAGGTACACCAGGTCTGGGGCCCCCAGGCGCTCGGCGACCTCGCGGTAGGCCGGGCACGGCGGGTGCTTGTCTGGCGGCAGAGAGGAGGGGTGGTCTGGATCCGATTCCTTGGGCACGAGGCCGTTTTCGAGGTCCTGGTGTGTCGTGGCTTTGGGTGCTTGGGGCGGCCAGGTGGCGTCGTGGAACTGGTAGCCCGAGTCGCCGGCGAAGAAGACGCGGTAGGGTTTGGTGTTGGGCGCCTGCGGCAGCTCGTGCTGCAGATACCAGCCTGCCCAGAGCGCGGCGTTCGGATCACCGTTCCGGATGCTGCTGTGCTGCGCTGGCGTGCACGACACCTTGAGCTGGCCTCCACCTCCTCTTCCTTCCCCTCCAGCACCGCCGCTTCCTTGCTGCGTGAGATACGCTGAGTCCCACCAGTCCAGCTCCGTCACACGGTCGGCAGGGACTCCCGCATCAACGAACCACTGCGCATTCTTCAGCGGCACAATAAAGCGCATGTGCGCGCTATTGAGCCGCCACAGCGCCATCACGGTGTCATAGTCCAGGTGGTCAAAGTGGTTATGGCTCAGCAGCATCGCGTCTATCGGCGGGAGGTCCTCGAGCGTGCAGGGTGGCGCGTAGGAGCGGACGGGGCCGGCGTACTGGGAGGGCGACGCGCGCGGCGAGAAGATGGGGTCGAAGATGAGGCGGAGGGGCGTGCCGGGCCCGCTGCCACCATCGGCGGGTGTGAGGGCGCGCAGCTGGAGGAGCATGCACGCGTGGCCGAGCCAGGTGGTTTTGGCGTGGTGCGGCCCATGGGCGTCAAAGGTGAAGTCGGGCGTCTCAGATTGCAGGAGCTGGGCGGCCTGCTTGCGGACCGAGGCGGTTCTAGAGGCGGTGGGGAGGTGTGAGGCGGCGAGGTCGATGGCGGGATCGAGGTCTGCGCCGAACTCGAGGGACTGGAGGAGTTCCTGGCGGGTGGCCTTGTGGAAACTAGGCCATGGATTGCGGAAACCGGTGATCTCACTGATATCGCCCTTTGATTTCTTCGTTTTCAAGGTAGGTCGTCGCTTTCCAGGTGCTGGTTCGTTGAAGAGGCCTGGGAGATATGAGGCCCATCCTCCAGAAGCGGGAGCTGCTGGGAGGATATGGTGTTCTGGCGTTGAGTCACACTTTTGTCGCTCCACCCTGATGTCCAACAACTCCTTTGCCATTTGTGAACGCTGTCGTCTTTGGGAAGTTGCAATGTTGGTTGTTTGATTGAGAACTGGAGTGTGAAATGTGTACGGTAAGTAATGGTGAAGACCTCACTGACGTCACCTTGTCCACCACCCTCTCAGAGATGGATGTGTTTGACTACTTAGGTAGGGAAATACCGTTTTGGGTACTTTCAGTAGGGAATAGTTCACTAGATCAAAGTTGAAAGAATTTGACACGGTTTATGAATTTTTATATTTTTTATATGGTCTCACACAAGTCACAGGGTACTATTCCCACCTTTTGTGCCTGGTCACATCATCGCATGACAGGAGGATGTAGCATCATCAACGTGGGTACCCGTAGTGCTGGCATCACTTCTTGAAGCACAACTGAGCTCATTACGCTACTAGAAATGGCTACTTCGTGATAACAGGAACACAGTAGAGTGGCAAGACACGATGGAAGCATAGCTAGGGGGCTATCAGGCCTGGACAATCACACTGTCAGCTCGCACAACGTTTGTGTGGTAATGGCATGCCATCAACATGAACAAGTGATACTGCAGCTGCCATGCTCTATTGTGCCTCCTAACCTTCCATCGTTGGCCCCAGCCTACCTAGGACTAGCAAATCGTTATGCAATGTGCATCTTAATCCGTGATCCGTCTCTGGCCAGAAGTAGCCTTGCACCAAAGCTACTGGCTCAGACACCACTCATCTGTTCCACGTGTGCCCTAGAAATATTGATTTTAGACACATTTGGAAATGTGCCTGGTATCTTGATGTCGCAAGGACTTCTGTTCATCCCCAATCGCCACAGTAGTGCAACACCTATGTGTGACAGACCTCCCGTCAGTGGTTGCCGCTTGTCGCTCTCAACCCCCAGCTGCTCAGGTAACGCATGACCACTAGTCACGGGCCTCTTCTCTCCCACCAGCAGCTTCAACCTCGTCCAGGGTCTGTGCAGTATCCTTCTTCGCAACGGCCACCTCACCCTCCACCCGCTCGTCGCCTTCCAGAACACCCGTCAGGGCTCCGGCCGCCGCCGCTCCACCAATCGAGTTGTTTTTGGTCCTCTTCTTAGCGGGTTTCCGGCTAGAACCCCCCTTTGGCCGATACCCCGTATCATCGTCTGCTACAGGACGCTTGCGCTTGCCCTTGGAGCTGGGTGTAGGCTCCTCAGCACCGAATTCGTCTTGCGCGTCGAGCATCGAAGCGTCGAGCGACTTACGCTTGTCCTTAGGTGCTGGAGCCAGTGCCCTCTTCGGGACAGACGGTCGGTCTGCCTTCGTCGCCTTAGAACGTGAGACCGAAATGGTTCCAGCGGACTTGCGCGCACCGCCAGCGCCGCTCTTACGCGCAGATGGCTTCTTATCATCATCGTCGTCGTCATCATCGCCTCGCGCTCCCTTTCGGTGGTGTGACCTTTCGCTTCCTTTATCCTTCTTTTCATCGCCGCCCTCGTGGTCTTGAAGGAAAGTCTTCGGGGCGTTTTTCCGCAGCCAATTGTGAACACTCGTTGGGTTTCGCAGCGCAAGTTCCTTATCCCGGCTAGCAGCAGATGCGCCGCTAGCCCCAGCAGCGGTTGCTCCTTTGGGCGTGACCAGCGAGCCATCCCGCTGTTCCCGAGCGAGCGGTGCCATTGTGGGAAGAAGCTCAGCGTGACCAAATACTTCCGGATCTCGGGCAATTTGGTTGTCTACCTCCCAGAGGTAATTGTCTATATCGTCGGCGGTAAGAAATGTAGGGGGTTGCTCGCGGACGCTGGCATCAGCTATCGGCGAGTCGATGCCCGTTAGAAGCTCCTTCGTCTCGACCGGATACTGTTCGAGTGCCTCCGCAAAATCACAGTGTGGTACATCTTGAATCAGATCGCGCAGACGTTTTGCTGGCGACGGGCCAGTCTGTGGCTTTTTGTCAATGGGAAGAATGTCATCGTCCTCTGCGTCCGAAGGGATAGTGAGACTGAGGTCAAAACGCTTGTCCTGGGGCACTTGGGGGAGGTTGTTGGAGGCGAGGAGAATGTCGAGAAGACGACTGTATGTTTTGATTAGCCGAGCCACTTTTGCAGGACTTCCATCCATGCATCAAGGGAAGTTGAGGGAGACTGTTGCATACTCGTTTTGGATGGCTATTCGCTTGATTTGCTGGAGAGTCTTTTGTTCGGCTTGATAAAGTTCCTCATTCTGCCCCTGCAGTAGATCGAACTTGATGCGCGACTTGCGGTACTTCTTCTTCCACGATCTGTAGGTAGGCTTTGCGTCGGTCATGCGGACATCGGCTTCGCCGTCCTCGTGCTTAACGTCGTCAGCGGGAGATGCGCTCCTGGCTCGAGCATGTTCGCGATGTTTTTGTTGATGACCGCTGCTGCCCTTGGTCGAAGGTCGAATCGGAGGCGTATAATCCTCGTTGAGAATACCGACACCACCAATGGAAGACATGGTGAGGGAGCCCAAAGGGCAAATTGGGTCGAACAACGCGTTCAGGGATCGATTGAGTAATTGTTGTCGCGTATTCAGCACAGCGTGATGTGATGCTGGAAAGTAGGCGGAAGAGGCGTGCGCTGTAGTATGTAGTGTGATGTTTTATCTGGTGCCGAAGCTGCTGACAGATAGATTGATGTTGCGAGGCCGCTGGTGTGTACAGTGGGACGAAGTTTGGTGTTGCGACAATCAGCTTGCCAACCTTGGAATTCTAAAAACGGGCCATTCTAATTGCTGGTCGCGCCTGCCCAGGATGAAGCCCCAAAAGCACTTCCAGGGGTGCAATGGTCCGAGCTCTACGGGCGAGACTGTGTACAGGGTCGTCCCCTACCCCACGAAAACTCCACAGGGCCCTCACACTAGAGCTTCCCGCCCGTAGCAGCTTCGTGGGTCCAATTGGAATTTCTGATTTCTCACAACTTGGACTTCTCACGAACCCAACCTCAACGGCAACAGCAAGCAACTACCTGCAGCACTCGCCTCACCCCCCTCCAGACCTATCTCGCCCACTAGTCTATGCCACCGCGTCCCACCCTCCTCACCATGGCCGAACAAGCAGCAAAGCGCCTCAAGACTGCCGACAGCGCAGTGACCATCGGCACCCACAATGGCCACTTCCACGCCGACGAGGCCCTGGCCGTGCACATGCTGCGCACGCACGTGCCGCGGTACCACAACGCCGCGCTGATCCGCACGCGCGACCCGGCCGTGCTCGCGACCTGCGACACCGTCGTCGACGTCGGCGGCGAGTACGACGCCGCGCGCCACCGCTACGACCACCACCAGCGCGGCTTCACCACCGTGTTTCCCGGCAAGACCACCAAGCTCAGCTCCGCCGGGCTCGTCTACATGCACTTTGGCAAGGAGATCATCGCGTCGCGGCAGGGCGGCGAGAAGGATGGCAACAGCACGACGGTCGAGCTCATCTACAACAAAATCTACCAGAGCTTCGTCGAGGCGGTCGATGCCAATGACAACGGTATCAGCGTGTACGACCCCGAGGCGATCGCCGCGGCGGGGCTGAAGAAGAAGTTCTCGGACGGCGGCTTCACGCTCGGCGCCATGGTCAGCAGGCTCAACCCGGACTGGAACGACCCGACGCCCAGCGACCCGGCCGAGGCGCAGGCGGCCGAGGACGCCAAGTTCCTCGTGGCCAGCGCGCGCATCGGCGAGGAGTTTGACCGCGACCTGGACTACTACATCAAGTCGTGGCTGCCGGCGCGTGCGCTGGTGGAGAAGGCGTTTGGCGAGCGCAGCCAGTACGACGGCGAGGGCCGCATCATGGTGCTGGCGGGCCAGTCGTGCCCGTGGAAGGACCACCTGTACATGCTGGAGGAGGAGGCCGGCGGCGCGAGCAAGGTGCTGTATGTGCTATACCCCGAGAAGCCGACGCCCGACGCCAAGTGGAGAATTCAGACGGTCCCCGTGAGCAAGGACTCGTTTGAGAGCCGGAAGGCGCTGCCTAAGGAGTGGAGGGGTGTGCGGGACGAGGAGCTGGACAAGGTGTCTGGCGTGCCAGGCTGCGTGTTTGTTCACGCCGCTGGCTTCATTGGTGGCAATAAGACGTTCGAGGGTGCTTTGGAGCTGGCCAAGAAGGCGCTGAACTAGATTTGCCCAATAAGGACCACTTTGTGTGAAGTGGCCAGCTTACCTTGAGGACTTGCCCGATCTGCGACCTCGAGGTCTTGGCCAAGTTTCCCGGCACACGTCTTTCGCCCTGCAAAGAAGTACCAGCCTCCGGAACTGGATAGTCGCTGAAGAGGCCTAATGTCCGCCCGCATGGACGCAAGGTGCCCATCGGGTCGGACCATTACGCAGACAACACGTTCTGCTTGGGTCAAAGCCTTTCAGCATCGGCATAGATCATCCCCCCGAAGGATGTACTCCAGCTCGTGAGCGAACTGGCAAGGAGGCCTCATGGTCTCAGGAGCATGCCACTCGGCATTCTAGGGAAAGCCACAAACCATGGACAGTGCGCATATTAGAAGAGCTTCGAGATAGAACTTGAAGAATAGATTGGCCGAAGCAACTTGTCGGCATCTGTTATAGTGACAATCTTCGGTGTGGACCATCATTTTCCTGTTTTGCCAATCTTGAGAGTCCTCTTCTCTTCATCATAATCGCAACCACATTCAACAGATGACGCCAACAGGTGTACCGCCCACGCAATACTCGACACAGGAAAATGTAGTAATGAGAGCAACATGTGAGGAACACACGCAACGCAGCAATTGGCAAGGGTTCACCCCCAGAGCCACGTCCTCTTTTCTAGTAAGTCTCGCGCATTTGTTCCTGTCCTGCCCCGTGTCCCCTTGCCAGAAAGAAAATCCCTTGCAAAACGCCTAACCCTCCAACTATGCAATCTTAAGCGAGCGACCATCGCAGCCAGCCCAGCCCAGTCAAATCGCAGAAAGCGCAACAAAGAACCGAGGAAGAAAGAAAGTAATAAACGTCTTGGGATATGTAGGAAAGGACACGAGCGAGTGTATCACACGATCCCCAACAACAATCCCCTCGCGGCTGCCCCTCCTCACGTCCGAATAGGAAGGCCCTCATTCTCCTTATCCTCCTCATCCAGCGCATCCTCCGCGCTCGTTTCGCGGTGCAGGCTGCTCTCCTTGGCTGGCGAGCCCACCGGGATTCCGCTGCTGGGCACCGACGCGGAGCCGCTCTTGGTGAGGGTCGGGGGCGGGGCCGGGACGTTGTGGCCCGGGGTCGGCGTGCTTCCGCCGACGTTCACGCTGCTGCTGCTGCTGCCGGGCACGCCGGCGCCGGGCGTAGGTGTGCCGCCGTTGGCGCCGGGGACCGCGGCATGGCGGATGGTGTCGACGTCCGGGACGATGCTGCCGACGTTGCCCGTGTCGACGCCGTCGCCCTTGCCGGCCTTGTTGAGCGCGTAGTCGCCGCTGTCAAAGTACTTGCGCTGGTTGTTGCGCGCGAAGTGGTTGGCTTGGTTGGGAACTTTGCCGTAGCGCTGGAAGAGCTTGAGCTCCTCGGGGCTGAGGTTCTAGAGGGAGGGAAAGAGGGAAGGAACGTTAGCGGCTTGCTTTTGTCTGGCTGGCTTGGGAAAGTTGTGTGGGTAGATATTGTAGATAAGAGCGAGGGAAGTGGGCTGGAGCCGGGGATGGGGTTTCTGGTGCAATTCGAGTATCTTCGGATTGTAATTGGTGTAGCGTACCGTTGTGTCGATCTTGTTCTTGAGGAGAGGATTCATGTTGATGGTGGTTCGTTCGGTCGACGGCCTCTGGCAAGGTGCTTTGACTCGTTCGATTGGGCCTCGAGGAGGGCGGTTTCTGCGTAGACGAAGGAGGTAGGGACAGTACGGAGTGCGTTTGACTGGTCGGTATAACGGATTGAGTGTGTGTGACTTGTCGACTCGAAAAAGAGAGAATGAGTTCTGTTTTTGAGACTGAGAAGCTTGTGTTGGTTGATGGGGATGTGTTGTGCAGGAGAAGCCGGTCTTTTCAATGCGTGCCAACTAAATGTACCAGGTGACGGGTCTCTCAGGATGGCCCTAGTTCAGTATGCAGCGGCCCGAGACAGCTAGAGCACAGGTGAGGGGTAGTGGGGCCCAGCCGGATGTTAGCGACAAAGCAACCCCAAAGCACCTGACAAACAACTGATTTAGCATGCCTGGGAGGCTGGAGAGACAATGCACACTAACAGATCTTCAATCAGACCAATGGTCCCCCCAGTCGGTACCTCTGCACAGATGATCAGCATATGAATTCCAAGCCAGGAAAAGTACTTAAAACATTCATGCAGTGTCCTTGCAGAATTTTTGTTAATGCATAGGTTCCTTTTCCTTTCAGACAGTAGTCAGTCCCAGGGCAGTTAGTTCTTTACTAAACTTTCGTCCTACTCATGACTTCTAAGTTCAAAGTTGTCTCTTGACTGAATACTAAATTAAGTTGGACTTTTATCTTTTGGCGCTATATGGCCTATTTAGGTATCCATGAAGTTTCACTTCCATATTGGCACAAAGGTGTCTGGTACATAACAATGCATATCCCCTGTGGACTTTGTAGACCCAACACATATTCATCAAAGACACAAACATCACTATTGCAAGAAAAAAGAGTATTATTTCACCAGTGCCACGTCATTCCATACCTTCTTCATCAACCAGACGCCTCCTCACCCACTCGTTTCTCGAACACTGCGACATTCCCAAACAAACCCTTCTGAGTCATATGGAACTGCCAGGTACATTCTGCAAGGAACAGGATCGCTGGGGCTACGAGGGCGGGGAGGGATCCTCGTCGTCGGGTCCTGGTCAACGTCATGGGCGTGGGGGGGCTTGTGGCGGCGACGTGGTGCTCGAACGCGTGCCTTCACTCGTTGGAGCCCAATGCGAGGATAAAATGCTTGTCAATGCAATCACAGACGGATTAGCCTATACAGAGTGGACGACGGTCACGTTGCTGTAAGTACGCTTGTGACTTGTGGTCGTGTCTAGCAAGAGCCTTCTCAGGATGCTGATAGCAACATGCCAAAAGACATTGTGACTGGACGCCAAGTCGTAGAGAGGACGTGCTTACGAGAGACATCGCCTGCAGACGAATAAGCAGGTGGGCGTAGAGACTGGATACTGCTGCACTGGGACTCCGCTGGCACGATCTCAAGTATTCCGTTCGCATCTGTCTACCTACGTGATCGACTGCGTGTATCCCCTCTACCTACTGTCGGATCTTAGTCTGTCTTGCCCCTCCCAGTTTATCGTATCTTGCCAACACCTGCCTCTCTAGCCCGCGCGGACTCATCTTTGTAACTCGGAAGTGCGTACATCAGAAGGCACACATATGGACAGATGGAAACACACAACAAGCGACGACCAGCAATCAAGAAGGCGAGCAGTGGGAAGTATCAACGCGCCCTCCCAAGGTATATCGACACAAGGAAACGCAGCATTCACCAACCAATGGACATGTACATTCCCTTCTCACCCTCCCAGCCGCGCCGCCGGACCCCATATCTCCGTCTAAAGCTTCTCCTTCAACAAGCTCTTCATGCGCCTCTCCACGGCGTCCAAGTACTCCGTCGTCGTGACATACGCCTGGTCCTTGCCGACGGCCAGCGCTAAGTCCTTGGTCATGATGCCGTCGACGCCGACCGTGTCGATGCACGCCTGCTCGAGGCTCTCGGCAAACGCAATCACCTCGGGCGTGTTGTCGAGCTGCCCGCGCTTGTGCAGGCCGCGCGTCCACGCGAAGATGGACGCGATCGGGTTCGTCGATGTCGGGTTGCCCTTCTGGTGCTCGCGGTAGTGCCGCGTAACGGTGCCGTGCGCCGCCTCCGACTCGAACGTCTTGCCGTCGGGCGTGACGAGGACCGAGGTCATCAGGCCGAGTGAGCCGAAGCCTTGGGCGACGATGTCGGATTGCACATCGCCGTCGTAGTCTAGAGGTTGCGGGTGTTAGTTGCTTTCTCATTGCCTGCGCATTGCCTGGCCCGGCGAAGGGGATGGGATGTTCTTACTCTTCAGAGCCATGATGTAGCCGCCCTTGCTCTTGATCATCTGCGCCACCATATCGTCGATCAAGCGGTGCTCGTACCAGATGTTCGCGCTCTCAAAGTCCTTCTTGTACGTAGTATCATACAGCTCCTGGAAAATATCCTTGAAGCGACCGTCGTACTTCTTGAGAATCGTGTTCTTGGTGCTCATGTACAGCGGCAAGCCCCTGTCGAGCGCCAGCTTGAAGCTGGCGTGCGCAAAGCCCGTGATGCTCTGGTCGGTGTTGTACTGAGTCTGGGCGACGCCGCCGCCGCTCTTGAAGTCGAAGACCTCGATCTCCTCGGGCTTGCCGCCCTCGGGCGTGTAGACCATGGACAGCTTGCCGGGGCCCGGGATGACGCGGTCCTTGGCGCGGTACTGGTCGCCAAAGGCGTGGCGCCCGATGATGATGGGCTTCTCCCAGCCGGGGACGAGGCGCGGGATGGTGGGGATGATGATGGCCTCGCGGAAGACGGTGCCGCCAAGGATATTACGGATGGTGCCGTTGGGGGACAGCCACACTGTTGGAAGAGAAGGGTTAGTCGCCGTAGTCGCCGTAGACCAAGCTGCTAAGCTCGCGATCAGTTGCAGCGGAAAGTTGCTACTAACTCTTCTTCAGCTTAAATTCCTCCACACGCTGCTCGTCAGGCGTGATAGTCGCACACTTGACACCAACGCTGTACTTCTTGATCGCCTCGGCGGCGTCCACCGTGACCTTGTCATCGGTCTGGTCGCGATACTCGAGCCCCAGATCGTAGTACTTGAGGTCAATGTCCAGGTAGGGGTGGATGAGCTTGTTCTTGATGTCGTCCCAGATGATACGGGTCATCTCGTCGCCATCGAGCTCGACGACGGGGTTCTTGACCTTGATTTTTTGGGCGGAAGCCATGGTGCGCACAGCGGCAGCGGCGCGGAGCGAGACTGGGACGAAGGAGGACTGTGATGCGGCGGCGAGTCTGCAGGAGAGGAGGCCGGCGGAACGGACGGTCGAGGTAGGACGGGCGAAGGCGGTGCGACGCAAGGTCGCGGCTGCAGAGGCGTGCATGATGATGGATGGTCTGGGTGCTGGTCTGGGTTGTTCGGTTGCGCGTCGGCTGTGGCGGTCGGCAAAATCGTCTTGGGTGGTCGTGCCTCGGTCAAATGAAGGTTTTTAATTAATGCAGAGGAAAGGGTCGGCCTGGGTCTTAAAAGGACTCTGCCCAGCTAGTAAGTTGTCGGAAGAATGAGGAGACGCGGGCTCTTTCTTCATCCGACGAGAACGAGTATGGTAGTCATTCGTTGGAGGATACAAAATATCAAGACGACGAGATCCGTCCTCGGCTTACGATCGGCCAGAATAGTGGAACCGAGGAGCTTGTGTGGATACTGGCGTGCTCCGGTCCGGCGTTGAAGCTGCGCAACTGTTGACGACGATGATCTTGATGATGGAGAAGGGAAGTTTGATATTTTTAAGACGATGGTGCCACCTGGCAACTCAATTCTCTTTTCATCCAACCACTCTCCTAATTAACTGCTTAGTAGTAGCAATGCGTTACAGGCGGACAGATGGAAACCTTGACACATCTGATGTTCGGGTCGAGATGCACCGCACGCAAAGCCCAATGGCGTCGTTTGATGTGCTGGAGAGGCTGTTCCTGATACTTGAGCAGGACCAATTGTCCTCACTCGATCATCACCAAAATACAGCCAGTTTCTCATCATCTCGTATGTCGAGTGTACCTGACCCAATACTCCACATTTAAAAATGCGGGGAAAATCCGGGGTAATGTGACAAGGGGTTGGAGCCCATCGCCAATAGGGTCCAAACTGCTTGCGGCACAAGCCGTGCTCATCTCACACATGATCGTCGCTCCGTCAGTTCATGACCAAAGCAAATCTCCTCGTTATTGACTGATAGGTCTCGGCTGGCCGCTCAATACAGTGGATAATCCTCCCGAACGAAGGCGCACCATACTGTATCGCTTGCAAATCCGTGGCATTTGTATATAGATACAGGACGTCAAATACCAGCGCTCTAATAGTACCAGAGTATTCATCGCTGGATGCCTACCGCAGCCCCCCTGCGGACTCGACAGCGGAATATGATTATTCGCCTTCCAGAATGTCAGCAGACGAGACTGTCCAGGAGCGTGTGAGCCTACAGGACTTTTCTCTGTATGGTGGCATCATCGTAGTGGAGGCTTCACAGTCGAATTACCACAGTCCAACGCCCAAATCCTCACACCTAAAGTAGGCTTTCCAGAGTCGGACAGCCAAGGTCGGCTGCTCCTCTGCAGTGAGGGACACTAGCGCCGAGCTACCCTTTTATAATTACCCTTGACCATTGTACTCGTGCATATCGGTGCCTAGATATAGTGCGTAGATAGAGAGCGTCAATGTTGTGGCTGTGAATGCGGCTGGATAACCTCCCATACTCTCTATTTATCAATAGCTTTGACAGAGGTCATCACACTCATGCAAGGAAGGAGCAGGAGAACCATGAATATTATCAGTTTCTTTCCATCATTTCGGAGTGGAATGTATCAGACAACCAGTCAAATGTCCTATCCGTACGGTACAGTATACACCATCACATAAAAGGCCAAGCCACAAGCACCTATCGAAGAACAAACCACGCCCATGTTCACCATGACACGCCCACAAACGCCGTTCACCCCCGAGATACGCCTGCCAGGCTGCTCCCGCCCTGCACTTCCAAGGCTCTTCTGCACCCATCCACATGAAAACGACACGAAACGCCAGCACCCCAACCGTAGGGAGAAGAAAGCGAATTGGAGCAAGCGTTGACGCTAAGACATCTTTCGAAAACACCATCAAGAACCAGGCAAAACAAGGACAAGTACCGTCTCGAACGTCGACTCAGGCTGAAGACCAAACAAGAAGAAGTACAGGCCACCCCGTACTAGCGCATTAGAGGCACCCAGCACAGTCTGGTCCGCCCCCACTAAGGACCTGCCGCATCAGGCAAGAGAGAGAGGTGTGCCAGAAAGAAAAGGGTGTTGTGAAAAAGTGTAAATAAGGCATCCAGAAGGCATAAGTGCAAGAAAGTGGTGTGTGATCATCAACATTGCTGTGATTGGCCAGCCCTGAGTTGGTGGTGCATGAGTGAGGCTGAGTTGGCTGATGACGGCAGTAAGTGCAGTAAAGGTTGCCCAGATAGGCTGTTTCGTCGTGGACACGGTACGTAACCGGTTCACTTCTCAGCGCTTACTCTTCCGCGACGACCCCGACCCCGACCCCCCTCCTGCAGACCCGGAGCCCAAACCCGAGGAAGAACCCCCGGCCGCCGTCGCCGCCGCCGCAAACATCCGCGCCCGGCCCTCCAGCACCTCCTGGTCGCACGGCGAGCCACAGTTGCAGCAGGTATACTCGCTGCGGCCCGCCGCGCGCTGCGTCTGGATCCACACGCGCTTCAGGCACTTGCCGCAGCGCCACCACTCCTCCTTGAGGCGCTTGCCGTCGAGCCAGCCTGGGTCGGCCTTCGCATCGCGCTTGGGGATGGCTTCCTGGTGCTGCTCGCGCAGGTGCGCCTTGAAGTGGTCCTTGCGCGTGAAGGGGCCGATGCCGGTGAGTCTGCTGCTGATGTTGTTGGGCAAGGCGGCGGTGGCGGAGGAGGAGGAGTTGGACGAAGAGGAAGAAGAGGAGGAGCCCGCGGAAAGGCGCTTCAGGGCGTCGCGGGACCCTTGCTCTGAGCGTGGGCAGGTCTTCCAGTCGCAGTACCAGGTCTTTTGCTGGTCGATGGGGGTGTGTTTGTGGTCGTAGTGCCGTTGCAGGTCGGCTTGCCGTGCGAAGGAGATGTTGCAGTTGTCCATGAGGCAGCAGTATTTGGGTGTTTGGGGCGCTTGACCACTAGGGTTTTGGGTTAGCACTGCATTGGACTCGGGGTGTCTCACGAAGGGAGAAGCATTGGAAGCTTTTTGATTTCAGTACATACCCGCTTGACTGCATTGCAGACATTGGCGGACTCGGCGAGTCGCCTAGTAAATGCCCGTAGGATGCGTGCTCAGTTCTGGGTGTGTCCCAATTAGGATAGCAGCCGGTGGGCATTCCAAGACTAGGAGGCTGTTGCACGGGATACTGGTTGATCGTAGCGGGGAAGTAGTTGCTGTTCTGATCAAATGAATAGTTGGCGTTGGCGTAGTCCTCAGGAGAACAAGCCGGATTGTTGTAGCCCGTTGAGTTCGAGGACTGCGAACCGTGTCTGTACATAGACTGACCAGAAAGTTGGACTTCTAATGAGGAATCCTGCGAGTACAGCGAGCCGCTCCGTTCCATAAATTGAGGTTGGTTACCTAGGTCATCGGAGGTCCAGTGAGCACCCGCGCTGTAGGACGTGGGCACTGGGTATTGGTTTTGGTTATAAGTGTGGTTGTAATATGACTTCTTTCCAGATTGGCTGTACAAATTGTGTTCCATGTTGTACGGAAAGATGCCGCCAGTGACGACAAGTAAAAATGTGAAGCAGAAGACTTGGGCGAGACGAGAGGCAGCTAATTTAAGACTTTGACAGAGACCGGTGAGGATGAAACTCAGCGAGGAAGAAGGGTGCTTGAATACTCGTTGAAATGATCATGAACCCGAGTACAAGGGCAAACTCGCCCGTTCATAGGAGCGCTGGTGGTATTTGTAAATACCCAGGAATCGCACAAAACTAAGACGCGTTTGTCAAAAGCCAGACGAATCTGCTCAGGATAGGCTTTGACCAGCCGAGCGATTCGCACTTTGATAGGTGAGGCGAGCAAGCGGTGCTGTCAAGAAGTAATTCAGACGAGATGAGACCGGTTGCTGCACTGCACATTGACACTCGTGCGTTTGCTGTTATGACACTTTGACGTGTTTGGAAGCATTGCCTCCATGGGCATAGGGAGAAGTGAGGCATTATCACTGTGCAGGAACACCTGACGTGGACTGGCTCCCTTCTTCTCCCGAGCCAGCTGCTAACACGTAGACGATACAGTTGTCGGTGACGCGAAAGGTTGCTGGTGAAATCATGTGTATGGTCCAATGTAGGAGGCTCAAAGCTGCAGGTTGGCTCCTCGGCTCTTCTAGAAGGCGTAAATTGGCGTCCTATTTGACAGCCAGCCACGCTGAAACGTGATTTAGGTATGCAAGAACAAGGTGGCGCAAGCCACAGTGGGTCTCATGTGTACAAAACCAACGACAAGATTTCCAGAGCCCGTGGCTGCCTCCTATCCAACCAAAACTCGGTGAGAAGGCAAGGCCCGAACGAGATGGAGGTAGTACAGAGTCCAACATCGGTGTGAAGGACACGGTTCGGGAGATGAGCAAGGAAAGGAGCCAGAAGACGACATGAAGGCAGGGCTGTGCTAACAAGCCACTCGAGCTTGCCGGATTCGTTGAGACTGGGACAGTCAAATTTGCCCATTTCCGTGTTAGGCTGTGGTCCAAGGCGCCCATCTGATTGTGCAGACTGCGATCGCAGCGTTGAGGCTGACAGACACAACGGTAGAGAGCGAATCGCTTGACCAGACCGGCAAGAGACAATGACCATAGGCGGTCAGACATCAGGGGAAACATGCAAAAGAGGGGCGGTAGGGTGCCTCAACAGATTGCCGAGCCCGTTCTGCGAGTAGGACCGGTGTAGTCACCGTTGACGATGGGTGGAATTCCGTATTCGTCGGGTGCGGGTGCCTCTGTTTGTGGCGTCCTGGACTTGGGATGGGAGCTCGTGAAGGAGCTCTTGGATCAATCACGTTGCACACCGAGTTCGACACCGACGGAATGGCCTCGGAAAGAGCTGAGTCGTTCTGTTTGCTCTCCACACGCTACCCAGCCCAGGCCTTCCACCCTGGTGAAGGTCCTGAAGGGCTGGAATGCGTGAAGTCACATAGAACGCATGCTAAACCATCAAAGATAAGCCAAGCCACTACCAACAAAGAGCTGGGCAGGGGCGAAGCAAAGTGCAACTTGACGCGGTGTATTAATTAGAAAAAGGTTGCCTTCTTTTGGCGGGGGCGGATGGTGTGTCGTCAAGTCTGGATCGGATATAAGGATAGCAGGGGACGTATCAGATACATTATGCAATCAAGTAGGAGTGACTCACTTCAATATGCAATTATCAGATACGGCTCAACAAACGGTTCGCGCGCTGCCGGAAACGCCTGGCGGTCTGCCCAGTCTGCCAGTGTGTTTGCCTGATCATGCTTCGAGCCGCCGCATACTCTTCGAGGCGGCAAGTTCTGCGACTATGGCGGCCAACACAGAGCTACCAGTTCTGCCAGTCATCCATGGGTCTCAATCTGCGGCGAAAGCCAGGGGACACTTTCCAGCCCTGGCCTGAAAATCGGTATCGTTCCGCCAACTCCGAGAGACCTTGTGGCCACAGGTGAGTTTGATTGTATCCAATTTGGGCGACTGAGGCTGTAACACCTTGAAGCATCTGTGCTTAGGTCGTTCCACTTTTGGAACAGACCTCGGGAGGTAGAAAAACTTCAGGTCTCGCAGTTGCGTGACGCCAGCCGTTGTTAGTTAGTGCCGTGTGACCGAGCGAAGATCCGGGCAGCGGAACTTGGAGACCGGAGAGGATCCTTCCTGAGCAGCGCCTGTTCCGTGACCAACTGCGCAAGCAATCACAGGCCATGCCATACAACCGAAATGCGTAAGAATCTGGCTCGGCAGACTTGTGGGCAAATAGCCAGATGCAGATGCTGTGTCCAAGCCACACCTGTACATTGCTGACACCCCCCCCCATTCCCCCGTTCCAATCTCATTTCAAAGACGGTATTGCGTAATGTAGAACAGCGTTGGCGCCGCTCGATCGTGTCCGGCCTTTTCTCTCTTCCCTCACCTGCACGTCATCCCCTTCAAGACAGGCGTAGGATCGCGCAGCCACGCGGAGGAATAAAGTCAGTTAGGCGTCGATTATGGCGAAGCGCGAAGCAGACCGAAGCCCTGCAGAAACACAGCCCACAGCCACAGTTGAGGCTCAACAAGAGAATGGGCGAAGAAATAAGGGGTAAGTAAAGAGCAAATGTGCTAAACATGACAGGGCCGTTGCGAGTGCATCTTCGCAACCGCAAGGCAACCACGCCCTGATATACCAACTTCTTGTCTATGCCGGTCCCCTCGAAGCGAGCCCGATGCGCGGCGCACGCATCGCGCGAGAAGATAGATTGGGCAGCCTTGCATGCGAGAACCCCTCCACGTCCCCGTCCATCTACTCACTCAGCATTCTCGTGGTGGTAGGCAATGATTCGGTTGCGCCTCAAGTTGATGGTCATCATGCATGCGCGACAGAGATGTCGTGGACATGATAATTACCATGACTTCTCACACTTGAGGCGAAAGAGTGCTGCACCGCTTCCGTCTGCTCCGGATCATGGTTGTGTGGCTGCAGCACATTAATAGCGGCGCTTCGACAGCATCATTGATCTGTTGCCCCCCTGCATATGCCTTGTCTACAATATGCGGTGAACTGTGTTATAATGCCGTAGCTTCCGGTGTGGAAGAGCCTGAGAGTGTCAGCCGACACGCGCCAAGTATCGGCGATATGAGGTATGGCGGAGTAATACTGCAGGCCGTCAGCCTCAGATCAGATTGTGCGGCCGCAGGGTTTCTTGCACTTGGTGGCATTAGGGTATAGTATACGAACTGCCGTATGAGGCGAAAGCCTCCCTGTTCCAGTCTGTCTGTATTGCAGCCACCTCTGTGAAGCCAAGATGCATGTCTCAAGCAGCCTCCAAATCTGAAGTCGAGTGAACAGAGCAGTCGCTTATTATTGAATATGATGTGATTCTCGTTCTCGCCCTCCTCCTTTGCCTACCAAAGCTTGAGGGGATAAGATCCCAAAAGCTATCAAATGGCGTGATCAGAAGAAGCCGTCCCACAGAAGGGTTTCTCTTCAGGTAGCTCCCTTCTATCCATATTCTGAATGAGCCATAAGTCATTCCGTACTGACATGCGTACCAGATGAGATACTGCCGGTTATCTCGCCGCCGAAATGCCCAACGCCACAGTCCAGTCAAGACTTTCATCCCACATGCGTCTGGAGACCTGTCGTTCCGATGACAGACCTGTGGTACTCGACTTCCCATCGCTTGCGATGAGTAGCAATGAGTACAATGCTGTTGATTACTTGCCAAGCTGGAGGTTGTCAAAACCATCGCCTTTGCTTTGCGGCCCATCTCAAACAAGTCATAGTTCACGTTCTCCATACCATGAGTAAGATCTCTGGATCTTCGCTTGAGAATGGGCGACACAGTGTCGCTCGTCCTTGTTTGGAGGCTCATTGACTAGACCTTGCCCACCAGAACCTCGAAGGGAGACTCGAAGCCACGTATGAGATCATGAACTGACCATACGCGGGTAATCACGTGCCCCCTCTCCAATGAACTGCATGCGGAGTAGATGTCAGCCTTGGCCCCCTTACACATCTGAACCTGAATGCTGGTCATCTAGACCTCATCCTCCAAGAACTTGTAGGCGAACTTGAAATCAGCCTTGCGACGGTTCATCCTACATAAACGCAATCAGTTAATATCAATCAACGCACGCAAACGAAATCACTAATGGCAGTAGTGACCAGGAACAGTGAAGGCAAGGAACAGTGCAAGGCTATGGAATGTAGGTCAGAAGGAGATATCACATACCAAGTCGACTCGTAATCAAAGAATCGGTAGGTACCCTGCTCGAACTCTTCGGTGATGTTCTTGGGCTCCTCGTGCCGTTGAAACCAAGTCTGGTACTGCTTGTGGAACCGCCACGCTTGATCCTTGAGCGCTCTGGCCGCAAGATACTGCTGGTACGAGCCCTGCTTGTAGTAGAATGCATAAAACAGAGTGTCATTGTCCACCTTGCCCTGTGTGTACAGAGCTGCATTGTCAACGAGAGGCAGCTGCTCCTTGGGCCAAGTGACGGAGGTGTCCCAGTAAAACTCCGGATAGTGGATCTTGCTGGGCTCAGCATCGAGTGCATCGGGACAGTTCTCCCTAGATATAGTTATGAGACGCTGCGTGGCTGGATTGGTTGGTGCCTGTGCAGACAGCTTTGTCATCTCCCAAGCCTCCTCCAGGTCACCCAAAGATGCCGGCAGGTGGTAAATTGACTCGTCCTCGACTGGCAGAACGGCCTTCACTCCGTTTGACACACCGTTTGTGTGACGAGCTACTGGAGGCTCGCTCGGTGCAGCTGGGGCTTTGGCAGCAGCACGGGATGCTGCAGGCCTGAGAGACTCTGGTTTGGGCGTTGAAGACGCAGGAGTTGGTGCACTAGACGAAGCTGACCTCGCGGCAGATCCAGTCGGCGGTGCCGCTCTTGACTCAAGGGGCTGTGATGACGTGGCCAACTGTGCAGAGGAGAGGCTTGGAGAACTTGTGGAGCTTGTTTTGGACTGGCTCGCTGCAGCATTGATGGCCGGGTTTGCGCTTGCTGGTGGCGGGAGCGGTGCTATGCCTACGTTGTTCTTATCCGCTGCAGCGGCAGCAGCAGACGCGTACTTGAGGCCCTCGCCTGGCGGTCTGGTTGGAACCGCCGCTGGCTTCATACCAGCAGGAGCTGCAGATGGACCACTGCCGATCGTAGGAAGTGAAGGAGTGTGCAGGGTTGCGAGGGTTGGCAGCGGTGACTTGAGCTGGGATGCTGACTTCCGGGTTGCTGTCGGTGGTGCTGGTGCTGGACTATCCGCCGAAGTGCGCTCTTTGCCTCGTGCGACGGCACTCGACGAGCGCACGTCGGGAACATCAGGATTTTCATCCTGCAGAGATTGTGTATCTTGGCTCGACAACTTGTCGTTGTCCTGGGCCATGCCAAACACATCCTCGTCCTCATCCAAGTTCAAATCATCGTACATGGTCTCGTCATGGGCATCTTGCCCCTCTGGGGACATACCGTTTTCGACGTAGTACTCGATGTTCTCCTTGAGATTGGTGATCTGTTCGGGAGTGACATTTTCGTTGACCAGGGACCGTTTTGCCAGCTCGAGTTTGCCTTGGTGCCACTTGTGGCGGCTCAGGAAGTCTTCTATCTCGGCCAGGCGTGCTGCGTTTTCCCTGCTCTTCTTACCCTTCTTGACGGAACCCATGGCTTCTCGCTCGGCCTCGAGAGCCTCGATTTGTTGCTCAAGGGCCTCTATTTGGATGCCTAGGAAGTCGCCGGCGTCGGCCTTTGCTTGTTCTTTTGGATCCATGGTAGCTTGGGCAGACAGCCCCTCCTTGGAGAATGCCTTTGTCTTCATAAGCTTCTCTACTGCTTTGAATGACTCCATGCGCGTCTCGATGAGACGGCGGTAGTCCATGAGGGCAGTCTTGTCCTTGATGTCGTTGCTCTGGGTCCATGTCTTGATCTGGTCGCGCATGCGCTGGAGCTTTTTGATCTCGCGTTTCAGGTTGTCTTCCAGCTTCTCCTTTTGTGCAGCATTGTTGGACTGCTCGATTTTCTCGTAGATTTCGTCAAACTCGCCGATGCCCTCGTTGACTTTCTTGAATACCTTGTCGACCTCTTGTTGTAGTTTTCGGGCTGCCATGATGGCGTTCTATCCGATCTTTCGGAGAGCTAACTGGGAAGAAACCAATGTGGCAGGTGGCAGGTTTGAATACTGGCGCAAGACGGGACTAGAGCGGCCATTGAGGTTAATAGCAGCACCACAAGTTTGCTAGCTGCTAGCTAGGCGATGGGAGCAGCAAAGAAGCTGAATGATTGACTAACCAGTTATTGGGGCAAAGTTTTACTGCCAATCTGAGCTTGGTGATATTGCAACGAGAGCAGGAGTGTGGACGCGACTGAAGCGAGTTTGTGTCAGGATGGTTGAAATGGCAATCGAAAGTCGAGCGCGAGGCTGCAATTGATTGCCATGTCAGCCAGCATGCACGTCACATGCCTGCCGGCCCTGTCCCGCCATCCCATGCAACTGGCCAATGATGTTGACGAGGCACTGCGTCATCCCCTGGCCAAGACCCACTTTCCAAACTTATAACCTTCACTTTTCTACATTACGCACATAATTCATACAGTACTCATCTAGGTAGGTACCTAGGTAGTTTAGCAGACTAATCGCTACCTAGGTAATTTCCTATGCTAGTAGCCTACCTCTAGCCCACAACAAATCATTTCCACAATTTTTGCATAGGAAAGAATATCTTGGAGTACTTTCTTTTTTCAGCTCCGAAGGGAACCTTTTCTTCTCGGTACCTAGGTACCTACCTGGGTTGGAACTTAGTGCTGTTTCTTTCCAGGTTCAGGAGCTCAGTGGCACTCCCATCGCGCCTGCTTCTTTCACATTTTCCTACACCTCACCACTGTGTGATCCATTGCTCCATTAGTACAGTCACAGTGCTGAGCAAGTAGGTGTGTATCAACCCTCTCTTAGTTACTTGCGTTGTTACAATAAGTTGATAACCCGGATGGAAAGATTTGTGGGCCTGCACTCCACTTTCATTGGAACTTCACCACTGAACACGACAGCCTTGTACTGAGTCTCTCAATTGTGGTACTGGGTTAGAGTACAGACCATTCAGCACTCTTTCTTCCAGTTGTCTTTCTACAAGCAGACCTCCAAGGGTCATCAAAGACTCAGAATGAAGGGTGAGTTCTGTTTCTATCGCATTGCAAGGCTTTACACACATTTGGATGTCTAAGACTCTCTTGCAGCTATTCTTCAGCGAGTGCTCTCAGCCTCGGTCACAGTTGAGAACGAGCTGGTGTCTTCTATTGGTAAAGGAATACTGGTCTTTGCCGCCATGGCACCAGGAGACACAGAGAAAGAAGCGGAATCTTTGGCAAACAAAGTCCTCAAGCTCAAAATGTGGGATGACGAAAGTGGAGGAAGGGTATGTGTGCCTCTTGTCATTGAACTTCTTTCCCCTTCTGGGCTCCATGGCAAAACAAGATCTGACCTGTCTTTGCACCTGAAAGTGGAAGCATAATGTGCAGGATATCAGTGGAGAAGTGCTTTGTGTCTCCCAGTTCACCCTGTTGGCAAACACCAAGAAAGGCAGCAAGCCAGACTTTCATGGTGCCCTTCGCGGCGAGGAAGCCAGACGCTTATACCAGTACTTCTTTGACAAGGTGCAGGAGGGATACTCTGCAGAGAAAGTGAAGAATGGGGTCTTTCAGGCCATGATGGAAGTAGCACTGGTGAATGATGGCCCTGTATGTTTGCACAGCTCCCAAATTGTCTTTGCACGCTTCCACATGTGGAAATTGGGTTAGCTGATCTTATCTACTTAGGTTACCTTAGAGCTTACAGCAGGCTCCTTGCAGCAGAAATCTGGCAAGCTACCCACAAACACAGAAAAAAAGACCAAGTGAGCAAGCAAGCAAATTGGGTGGGCTTACAGTAGATAAATCCCCATGGCATGAGATCTTCCCAAGTCCAGCTCCCAGAAGGGCAGTCGTGTGAACAGTGAAGCCTCAATCTGCTATTGACAGTCAGTCTACACTGCCTGTGGGAAATCACCTATTGTGATTGGTACCCAATTCGTACTGGGATGAACTTTGAGCATGATCAAGTTGGACTGATAGAAGTCTTTCTCGTGGTCCCTGGTACAGTATTATGATCCGAGGGCTCCGTACAGTGCATAGTACAGTATTCTTTATGCGGGTACAGTACAACCTTTTTGGACTCCACTTCTTAACGGTGCCCCTCCAGGGCTTTCCACCCCGCGTCGCAGTTGCAGGGGTGCTATGGAAGTTTCCAGAGCTTCACTATTTGAGCTTCCCGCCTTCTCAGGCAGCCAGGACTTTTTGGTAGCCGTTTCCGGTTGGATGAAATATGATTCTGTTGGTGACACCTCAAAATAGAATCTGCTAACAACCATCTGCAGCATAATAAAACAGCCCTTCTTCACTTCCTTCCTTTCCTCCTTCTACCCCATTGCACCTTATCTCACACGTCTACCAACCCTTTTCCTTTAACCCAACCTCCACCTACTTTCAGAATTCAACTCTCACCGCACGATTACCTGCCCTCCGATCTCTTCTCTACACGCTAGCAACAAGCAAACATGGCCAGCGAGGAGTCCACCACCGCTTCCGCGGAGCGCAGCCGCGTCTTCTTCGAGATCGCGATCGGCGACCGCAAGGCCGGCCGCATTGTCATGGAGCTCTACAACGACGTTGTGCCCAAGACAGCTGAGAATTTCCGCGCTCTCTGCACCGGCGAGAAGGGCCTGTCCAAGAGCGGAAAGCCCCTGCACTACAAGGGCTCCGACTTCCACCGCGTCATCAAGCAGTTCATGATCCAGGGTGGTGACTTTACCAACGGCGACGGCACCGGCGGCGAGAGCATCTACGGCGAGAAGTTCGCGGACGAGAACTTCCAGCTCAAGCACGAGAGGCCCTTCCTGCTGTCCATGGCAAATGCCGGTCCTGGTACGTCCTCCTTCCAGTTGCACCAGCTCGTGCGGCCCGGGGCAGTTGCCCTGCCCCCTCCACACTCGTTACATACATCAATGAGGACTGTTTCGGCTAACCCACACAGGAACCAACGGCTCCCAGTTCTTCATCACCACCGTCCCCACTCCTCACCTCGACAACAAGCACGTCGTATTCGGCGAAGTTCTTACT
Source organism: Ophiognomonia clavigignenti-juglandacearum (assembly GCA_003671545.1). Classification (NCBI taxonomy): domain Eukaryota; kingdom Fungi; phylum Ascomycota; class Sordariomycetes; order Diaporthales; family Gnomoniaceae; genus Ophiognomonia; species Ophiognomonia clavigignenti-juglandacearum. The sequence goes on along the minus strand of PYFS01002320.1, from coordinate 16,347 downwards.
GGGAAGGCCATCGTGCGACAGATCGAGAACCTCCGCACCATCTCGGGCGACAAGCCCCACCAAGCCGCGCGCATCGTCGACTGCGGCGAGCTCTCGGCCGAGGAAGCCCGCGACGTGAACTCGCAGAGCGGCAAGCCCGACGCGCTCGGCGACCCATTCGAGGACTTCCCGGAGGACGAGCTGGAGAACATAAAGCGCGCGCAGAAGGCCAGCGGCGGCGGGGAGACCGAGGAGGCGGCCGCCATTCCCGCGGCAAAGATCGCCCAGATCGCGGCCGAGTGCAAGGACTTTGGCAACAAGGCCTTCAAGGCAGGCGACTTCGCCACGGCGCTCGACAAGTACGAGAAGGGCCTGCGGTACCTGAACGAGGACCCGGACCTGCCCGAGGGCGACGAGGGCACCGCCCTGAAGGCGCAGATGGCGGCCGTGCGCTTCTCGCTCAACAGCAACGGCGCGCTGATGTGCATCAAGATGGCCAACTGGGACGAGGCGGCGCGGCTGGCGCAGTCAGCGCTGCACGTCGCGGACGGCGGCGCCGGCGTGGTCAAGGACGCCGACAAGGCCAAGGCGCTGTACCGCCGCGGCGTCGCGCTCGTGAAGCTGAAAAGCGAGGACGAGGCGGTCGAGGTGCTGACGCAGGCAAAGAACCTTGCACCGAACGATGCTGCGATTGTGAAGGAGCTGAGTGAGGTGAAGAAGAGCATGGCGGCGCGTGTGGCGAAGGAGAAGGCTGCTTACAAGAAGTTCTTCACCTGACACATGACCGCCTAGCCTTGTAGGTTTCGCGAGGAGACTTGAAAGGCACCTAACTTCCATGCGGTTTTGGAGGAGGGCCTTGGGGGAGCATAGGAAAAATCCCATTTGATACCATAGCAATTAGCATCGCATCGCAGCATGAGCGGCTGTCAGTTGCTTTCGAAATAAAATGAAAATGAGGCTTCATCCAATTTCCCCCCGCCCCTTTTTCCCCCCTTCGCGAGTCTGCACCGCAGTGGTATGTAGGTCATACGAACTCATGAAAACGCTCAGCTTGTTTACAAACTCGATGCAGAGTTTCAGCAGCCGAAATCGGGGTTCTTCCAAATACTCTTGACAGTGGTGTATTGTAGCCAAGACCCCTTTCGTGTTCTCATCTAAACGATCAATATCGTTAGGATCACATCTCTTTCCCCATCTAGACAGGTATCTATACAAACACATCGTATCTATACAAGGTCAACCCCAACCACATATCGTGTTTCCCTTCGTTCTTTTCATTATGGGGTATCTATCTTCAATGCCGCCCAGCCTCAAACTCCTTCCATCCGTCCACCAATCCTCCAAGCCCACCCGCCAGTCCCCGCTTGTCCTTATCACGCTTCATCGTGCCCGTCGGCGTCGTCAATCCGCCGCCGCTGCCGCTTCCACCGCTCGCTTTCCCATCATAGTAATTGTTGTTGCTGCCGCCGCCGCCGCCACCACCACCGCCACTGTTGCTCGTCGTCGTCTCGGGGCTCCCCGTGCGGTCGCGGTCGAGCCGCCGCATGATGCCCACGAGGAACTTCTTGGCGTGCTTGCCGCTGCGGAGGTTCTTGAGATTGGCAGGCTTGCTGTTCTTCTTGCTGCTGCGATGCGGCGTGGAGGATGAAGTGGACTTATTGGAGGGTTCGGCGGTGGGAAGGGCGTCGATGCTCGCGTTGCTCGCCCACGGCGGGTGCTGCTGCCTAGCTGCTCGCCCCGCGCGGCGGTCCGTGGATCGGTGCGAGCGGAGTTTATTGTGGGCCCGGTCCTCGTCGCCCAGAGAGCTGCCGCCGGACGAGCCGGGGGGGCGTTCGTAGTCCATCCAGGGCGCCGAGGTGATGGTGCTGGTTTTGGAGATGGTGCTGACGATGGGGTCGGTGAAGCTGACGTGCTCCATGACCTCGGCCAGGGCGAGTTCCGAATCTGTGGGCTGGCTGGAGGACTCGTTGTCGGCGCGGACGACGTCCATGCGGTCCATGCATAGGTTGGCGCGTTGCTGAAGGGCGACAGAGTATGTGTGGAATTTGAGAATGTCACCCTCAAAGCGGGCCTCGCTTGTGTTGCTGGTGTTGTGATCGGACCACAATCGGACGAGGCTGGCAAAATTGCGGGCATGGTCGATGAGGAAGGGTAGCGAGGGAAATCCTTCTCTGGCCAGGGGGCAGAGCCGGCCAAGTATGGTGATGGGCGTGGAGTAGGATGCTGGAAGCACGTGGTTCGAGCGCTCAGCGGGTATGGCGCACACGTCGTCAATGAAGTCTTTCAGACCCTGGCGGCGAGATGATAGGAAGCGATTCATGGGCTCCATCCAGACCTCTTTCTTCCCTATGTTGGAAAGATTAGCCAGAGCCTGCAGAGCCTTTGCGATGAGAGTCAGAGTGCGTTGGGCCCTAGGCCGAGGATAGTCTCGTAACAGCCCAAATAATTTCGGGTTCAGGATGGCTGGGCATATAAAGCGGAGGAACAGGAAGCCGGATACGCTGGTGAAGGCCACGGTCCGTAAAAAGTCGCCATATCGGTCCTCTGCCACAGCACGAATGTACTTCAGAATGTGCCTCAACTCGGGTGGGAATTTCGCGGCAGACCTGGCAACGCATTCCCAGATTTCGTTGGTGAACTGCAACAACTTATCCCAGTGCTGCTCGAGGTCCTCTCCTGGTTGTAATTTTCCAGGGTCCACTTCGCAGTTCGGGTTGATCTCGTTGATCTCGAAGATCTTGTCGCCTAGGATTTCCTCAATATAGTCGGTTCCCAGTCGCCTCATGTGGAATTCGAGAGCCTGTGTAAGCAAGGAATTGCCTCTGAAAAGCAGATTGGCTTCACCGGCCAGAGTTTTGCCCATGTCCCGCATTGCTTCTCGCTCCTTGGCGTTGGCCATGTCCAAAGCCTCGTTGGCCTGCAGTCGTTTGTTGATTCTCATTTTCTTCAGCGAGGACTGCTGCCCAATGCCATCGATTTCATCCTCCACTAGCGCCATCAACCAGTCGCTCGCTGCATTCGTCACCTGGAAAATGTTCAGAAAGATCTCCGCAAGTCGGCGAAGTTGACCCGGCAAAGCGTCTGAGATCTGCTTGGTTAGGCCAGTACTAAAGTTGTGCAGCATCTCGGACACTGGCTGGTAGTCCCTAGCCATGAATACAACCAACTCCTCATGGCGAACTTTGCAAAGCATGGTACCCAGAAGCTGTTGCCTCGTGTCGAAAATCTGGCGCCATTCCTCGTGGTCTTTTCCTCGTTCCAGCTGCGTGAGTGGTACATCCACATAGCCGAAAATTGTTTCTGTCGAGTTTCCTGGTCTCGGTGGGCTGAGTGATGGCTCCATATACCCGTCGACTCGCTTCAGCCTCACCGACAACGTTGGTAGATCTCCCGGTAGATCCACGAATTCGCAGTCATCCCGCCAGAAGGGTGTTCTTGTCGCGGGCTTGGTAATCGTCCGTGCGCGTACATCGTCGTCCATCATAACCTCCGCAAAGTAATTGCCCACAAATGCATCCTGCTCGGGTCTTCCATGTCGATCCCGCGCAGAACTGTTGTGCGGTGAAGTAGGCGCGCCAAGTTTCGCCTCGATTATGCGTAGATTGACTGTCTTTTCCACCCTGAACATGTCGGATGTGGGCTCCGTTTCGAAATCGGTGACCGCTATTACCTCATCCTCCTCGGCGTCGTCTAGTGCATAAATTTCTGGGACTGTGAATGCCCTGAGAAGTACAAACCAGACCTCGAAAAGGGTCCTGTGATCCAAAGAGAGGTAGACCGCCCTAAATAGCGATAGCTGTGTGCTCGTCAATGCGTAAAGCGGAAATATCGCTATGCAAAATTCCTCGTCCAAAACAGATTTATCCAGCTTTTGTATCGCAGGTCGCGATAGTTGTGATAACTGAATGATACACAATGTCGTCCCGTCGTTTTCGTTCATCAGCTTGACTTCGCCGTTGTCGTAGAGAATGCACGAGATCTTCCTCCACCCCGTTTGCGCCGTCCGCAAGTCGCGGGTTGAGGTCCGTTTCAAAATAGCAGAAGGCGAGTGAGCGATTCCCTTGTCCCATATTGATACTATGCTGACTTTGATCACATTCGGTGCCGTCGAGGCGGTCGATGAGCCTCGTCGGACGAAATCAGGTCTCATTTGCGAAACTGGTGTCGAAGACTGGCTGGTCGGAAGTCTCACCACACCCGGCTGTACTTGCTGCCAGCAGAGCAAGGCCGCCAACCAAATATCCAGCTCTTCCGCCTTCAAAGGATATAAGAGCAGCTCCACTCCAGTATGCGGGCTCACAATCTCGAGACACGGCCGTTCCATGCCCGGTCGGTCGACTGGCAATACTCGGCATCCTCGTAGGTCTCCCACGATGGACGTGTGGAAAGGTCCTGTATCGCCAGAATCAAACATCAGACTTCCCCTCTCGTACTCGATGTACCCCAGGCCGGCATGCCATTGCCCGTTGACCTCGCTTTGGTATGCGATCCGCCCCCGCATCCGCCCGCAGCACACTCTCATCAAACATAATATTTTGTTCGCATCGTCGGTCGGGACCGGTAATGGAAACGAATCGATGCTATGCGGAGGGGACAACATTGGCGAGGTCGGTCGGGACGTTCTCTTCAGCAGCTTAGCTCTGTTGGAGCTCCTTTTTTCTTTCACGCTTGCCCCCGTCTGTATGTGGAGATCGATAGGTCGAGAGTGATACACAGCCGGGTAGCTTGGTGAATCAAGGGCGGGCGAATGTCGTGGCACTGGGGGACCGCGTAGTACCTCTTCGTGAGGTGGCAAGGAGCTCATGGAACCAGTGGAGGAAACGGAGCCGACTCTATGTCTTGACGTCTCGATCGGAGGTGTCACGGAAGATTGGCGGATCGCGGCATCCATAGTGTGGCCGCGAGGCCGGAGGGGAGGTCTCGAGGACGACGGGCTTGTAGAGACAGTGTCGAGGGAGCTGGGAAAGCTGTCATTGAAGACAATGCCTTGTCTTCGCCCACCAACAGGCGTGCTAGCGTTCGACTTGACGCTGCTGGAATGCGTAGGAATGGACCTGGGCGGCGATTTGCGCGGTGACATTGGTCCGAAGCCAAAGCCGGTGGGAGTAGGCAGGGCGGAGCCTGTACCTGATGCACCGGCACCTTCACCTGCACCCGTACTAGTACTTGACCCTGCAGCGGTGTCGTCGGACGAGTTGTTTGTGCGCAAGCCGTGCTGTGTGCCGTATTCGGTAGGGTCCGGTGATACAGCTCTGATGGTGGCTTGGGGGTTCGCAGGCGCGGTGGTGGGACTGGTAAGACCAGGGCGATATGCAGTGTTGCGAAGGCTACCTGCAGAGGTCCTGTACGGGATCGCAAATCTGACGGGAGTGCCTGCGCCGGGGCCAGTAGGCGAGGCCGATTTGATTTCTCGATCCCGGCCGGGCGATGCTACGGCAAAGGGCAGGTCGGTGGTGTGCAGCAAGGGAACAGAAGGCAGGGAGGTGGATGGGCGTCGAGGATGAGGCGGTGGGAGGGGTCGGGAGGTGTTGGTGTCTTTTGCAATTCGGCGGGCGTCCATGCCAGCGGTGAAAAGGCAGAGAAGACTGCTGCCCTGCTTGCCTGCCCTGCCGGTTGCTCTACCTTGCGTTAGTAGCCTTAGCTGGAGCTGGTCCTGGTCCTGGTCCCGGGTGAGCTGGAGCGGGTAGAGCAGCAGCTGCTGGAGCTATGCATTCACAACGCGCCGGAGCTAATGGAGCGGGCGGCGATGGGGGCAGCATTTGGAGACGCAGGTGCCGGGCTGGTGGCCGCCAAGGCTCTAGGAAATTCCGTGACCGCCTGTGAAGTGAAGGGAAGTGGAGCTTGTTGATTGCGGCGCCTTGTTTAGTTCCAATGTTGAGAGGATTGCTGCTTAGCCAGATGTGGATTGTGTCGCTTGTATGCCCTGCGAGGAAGACAGAGGAGGGATTGGACGGAAGCGCGAGAGGCGAGGACAAGTCGTCGGGACCAGGGTGGTGGATGCGATGGATTGCCTGGATTGTCCGGTGTCCAGTCTGCAATGCTACCTAAACGCTATGCGGGTATGGTACGGTACGCAGGGGCACGCCCAGTGTGCATTTGGATTTCTGCGGGCCTTTTTGTGACAGTAATCTTGTAATCGTGCTGTTTCTGAGTAGCGTGCAAATCGTGTCTGAGCAGACTGGCTGACTGGCCGACTGGATATCTCAAGCACGATTCATGGGCCGGGAGGGGGGTGGCTGTTTTCGGCTGTCGTTCTTCTTGGGCCCAGCATCGGCAGAGGGCGACAATCCTGCCGGAGATTTAGCGAAAGGGTTGGGTCACAGTCGCTGGAGGTTTGGTTTTCGTGGTGGGGCCCATCCAATTGGGGCCTGCAAGATGATGTCCTGTGACCACACCCCCAGGCCAGGCTATGGGGCTAGTCATGCGCGTATGAGGCAGGCTGATGATCAACGCGATTGCGACAGCGACGGTGAGGACATGATCTCGGAGAGGAGGATGGCAGGATGGTGATAAGTGAGAAGGCACGAAAATCAGCAGAGCCCGGTGGGGGATCTCGGAGTAGGGAGGGGTTGCAGATGTCGACTATGAGAACTGGACTCGAGACAGGTTCTTCCAAGGTTGTTACCAGCTTACAGGGAACATCCAGTTTGCCTTCGGCTTTAGGGGTGTGGTCAACCGCAGCGTCTCGTCCCGTCCCGCCTGCTATCCTAGTGAAGGTCTTCGGGCAGTACCTATTGTGTATGGCAGTACGGGTACCTCCTAGCAGATATGCGGGTCAACTTTACTAAATGCTGTACCTAGATAACATCCATCATCTGTTGTGGATTGACTTGGAAGAAGGATCATACTCCACTAGCTATGTTATTACTGTCCTTGGTCATGAGTATCAAGGGTCAAGACAGTTTGCGATTTGTACCCAGTACGTTCGAGGTTCGTGCTAAGCCTTGTCACCTTGCACCCGTGTTCCTGCCGTGGGCCTTGTTCCCTGGTGCCTGGCATTTCCGGGGTCTTGGCAGAGTCGGAATCCATGGATGCGATTGCACTGAGGATGTTCTGCCGGTGCGGCACTGTACCTACTGCCCAGCCTGCCAGGCCAGCTGTACAGCGGAATAGGTACCAGCTCATCCCGCTTGGGCGGCATCAGCGCAGCGGACCCTTCGCGAGAAAATCATGGGAGGTTGTCTGGCACCTCCGAGATAAGTAGGTGGTATACCTTGTATGCGCACCTACCTAGGTAGAAAGGCAATGTACCATAGTATGTACTTCTGTTTTCAAGTCGATCGACACTTAGCACGGAGTTCGGCATCATCTTCCATAATGTCACAAACCCCTGTACCAACAGCCTTGCTCCTCCTCAGCCAGTGCCACCAACAACAGCCTCGAATTGCCTCTTGTGCAACACTGATCCTCCTCCTTCTTGCCCTACGGCGCCCTACGATAGTACTCGAGCACGCCCCATTGTCTCTGGTTCCCGCCGCTGCTTATTGATCCTGACCCGCTCGCTGCCCCTGTACGTACCCAGGTTCCAACGTCACACTAATATTGTTCCCATTTGTCATATTTGCCGTGGGCTTGCAACCAACATCCTTTTCTGATATAAGCCCACCTGCGCGTTTTGGCTGACCTGCCAGTCCGGGAGTGGAGCAAGCGCTTGTTGTACCCGTTGGCGGCGGACAAACATCTTTGTACCATACCTGGCTCATACGAGTACCGAGGCTGGCATCAGAGGGCGAAGTTTGGCAGCTGCGCCGGCGGAAATACTCACACGAGCATACACACACACGAAGAGGGATCCTTCACTCGTCCTTTCCGGACGCCGTCGCACCATCACCCGAGAATTTCGCGTTCGTGCTCGTTGTCGAATCCCAACGCCTGTGCTTGCTGACAAGGTGGGTCGAACTTTCTGGAAAGCATCAGCACGGAAATTAACCACTCCGCAACGCCCGGTTCGCATCGCACGATGATCTGATTCTTGCGGCAATACGCCTGTCTATATACTGACATTCTCAGGAGACAAAGGAACCCGAGCTCTCAGCGATAGCCGCAACGACCCCAGAACGCGTTAGCGCCAACGGCATACACTCCACACGAGGTTCACGGCTGTTTGCGCCGGCATTGTTCTTTGTCCGGGGTTGATGCGCCGGGTGCGTTTCCCTATTGCAGCGAGCGCTGTAGCGTGTGGGGCCCACAGCGCCTGTCAAGCGATTTTGGCACCTGTCAGGCTGAATCTGGATACCCATGGGCGGGCCAGTATGCAATGGTGCACAACCCGAGTTCCACGAGGCTGCTTCATTTTGGGACCTTGCATAAGACCATGCGTCTCAGGTTTGGGTAGTGCTGCTCAAGTGTAGCACCAAAGGGTGTACTTCGACTCGTATTAAAATCGAGGTATCGAGGCATTTCCACATACAATACCGAGTTGGGCAAGAGTTGAGCGTACGGAAGCGGCCTTGCCTGTGACGAGGCTCGAGTTGCTGGACAAGCTCCCAGAAGTCTGGTTCTCACAGGTGGCCGTCTGTTGATATGGTGGCTGGAAGGGTTGCACCTGGGCAGAGAACCAGCCCCTGGCGGGCATTAAGCCCTTTGTTTACAGTGATGTTTCCCCAGTCGTAGGTCTTTCTTCCTGCAAACTGTCAGATTCGATAGTTCATTGTCAGCTGGAACTTTTGTCACAATAGGAAACTGCAGGGATTGAAATAAAAGAAACACTGTTTGGTGACTTTTCATGGCCACAAAGGTTGGCAGTTTTCACACCTATTCCAGCACAACTCAGGGAGCAAGCACGGGACGAATATATCGATCCAGAGACATCACCGACCGGTACACAGTCATCGAGAATTTTTGTGCCTCCTGGAAGGAACATTCAAATCCGAGATACAGGCAGAAATCCCTTAGCAAAACGAAAATATCAGAGCCAAAAAAATACAAAAATGGACATAGCCGGAGTCGAACCGACAACTTCTGGAATAAATATACTGTAATACTTATTCAAACTCTGTATGTAAGGTCAGGTTTGGCTCAGTGTATGGTGGTGGAAGAAGAGGGTTGCTAGCACCGTCTCCGTTAGTCCTGTTTGTGCACAGGCCAGCAAGCGATGCACCACACAAGAAGGATGGACCAGCCACTAATCATTTTGGATTTGATAGTTAGATAACAGAATTTTACGCGGTATGCTTCATCTGCTACAAGATAGCCGTGCGCTATGTGAGGCTTTGTCTAGCTCAACGTGGCAATGTCCCGGCTCGGTTGGTCTTCTGGCGCCCCCGTAAGTCTAAATACACGGTTCAGGAGGAGAAACAAAATGAGGCCTTCGCAGGTGGATCGCTGCTGAGGACGAGTAAGAGAACAAACTCTGGGATATGTCAGAAGAAGAAAAGCCGGATTCTATGTTGGAGTCTTGGAGTGTACCTAGGTAGTTCGACGTCTGCTCAGGTGCTGGAACTGGGCAGAGGTGGATGGAGCTTTGGGCGAAAGCTAATTTCCTTGGGATGTGTTAAGAATTTGATTTAAAAAGATCGATTAATCGACAGCTGAGTTGGAGTGACTATGGTAACGTTGTCGTCGTAGACATATGAGATCAAATATCTCTGGTTTCAATGTCCGCAGTCTGACAGACGTGGTCATTGACAATCTTATGGTAGCCACCAATATACAGAGTACTACATTTTGCAAATCTATCTCTTATTTCATCTGTAAGTGACTCCTACGAGCAATATGATGCGCATAAAGGGAATATGCACAGTATCACTGTCACTTCGACGTGTGCCCCACTGACATTCGCCCTGCCGGGTCCCCATTAGGTAGAGCAAGCAGGATGTCTGAAGACGAGCATTCATGATTGACGGCCATAATGGAATCCAAAATTTGAAGCACAAATTACAATTGCTTTTCTTGTGATGAGTCAAATGTTTTCCCGGAAATTATAGTTGTGCCGGTCGATCTGACACCATTATGGACTTTGCAGCGATGGCTTTGTGGCAGCCGGATCAGGAACCTTGGATGTCAAAATACGCCACCTAGCACCAGGCACACATTCATTTCCTTTGTCCTAACTACACAGAAAACAATCGCAAGTAAGAAAAACTGACGTTTTCGGGCCATCACACTTGTTTCAGTCTCTCACAAAGCCCAGTCCCGGTACATTCACTTGAGCAAGAGCTCCCTTCACGCCGGGAAGTTTCGAAGCTTTGCAAACACGATTCTTGAATTTGACCATTATTTTCATCTCAACAAATTCGCATCTGAGCAAAACTCTATCACAGACTTCTCCATCTTCAAACATAACGCAGCCATGGCTTCAAAGAAAAGAAACAAGAAGAAGAACAAGGGCAACGCCGCAAAGGCTGAGCCCGAAGCAGCCGCATCAGCAAGCGCCTCGGAGACACCTGCATCCACATCCTACGCCGACGCCTCAGCAAAACCGCCCGCCGAAGGCAACGCCCCGGTGGATACGTCCAAGACGACTCCTACCGACGATGCCACGGTCCCGGGTGAGCCAGCGGCGGATCCCCCCACCTCCGGAGCCGGCCCAAATGCAGAAGTTTCCAGCGGCGATGACGCGGTTGGCGACAGCGGTTCGGATTTTTCTCGCATTAAGAAAGACGAGCTCTCCGACGCTGGCAGCGCAGCGCAAGTCATCGACGACTCGAACGATAAGAACGCGACAGTGAGCACTGACTCCGACGCCGCTGCCACGCAGGCTGCTGAAAAGCAGGGCGGGTCCCAGAGCTCCGCGAACGACGCTGGAGGCGACGGCGCGGCTACTGGGGACACCGCTTCGGATGCGACGGCTCTCCAAGATGAAGAGACCCCAGCCGGAGCTGAGGCAAGTCCCGACCCTTTACCGTCCTTGTTTCCCATAATCAGCAGGTACGACGCAGAAGGCTGGGCCCAATCTTTTGGCTCTGGAAGCTTGAGCCCTCTCGACTCTGAGAGCGCCCGGCCCCTTTCCGCTGCCATCATTCGTGTTCGTTGCTTTTTGACCTATCTTTGTACAGGTGCGGGAATTGCTCTGGCGAGCACAAAATAAAAAGAACTAACACCAATTCCATAGCAATTCGACGAGTTGGACGATGCCTTCGACGAGCATGCGGACAGAATGGCCCTCCAAGACTGTAATGATAGACTCGACCGCGAGACACGGGCCCGTCTAGCTCTCGTGCGTGAGCGCGATGACCTCCTGAAAGAAGTCGAATTAGCCCACGAAACTCTCGCGGACATGGACAAGAGCAGACACGACGCTGAAGCGGCCAACAAAGCGCGCAAGACCCGCGAGACCGCACTCGAAGCCGAAATCCAGGCGCTCAAAGACGAGATCGCGGCTCGCGACGCCAAAGGAGGAAACCCCCAAACCCCTCCTCCTCCACCATCCGACCCGGACAGCCCCTCCGACGGCGGCGGCGGTGGTGGCGGCGGCGGCAGCGGCGGTCCTGCTGGTCCCCGCGACGGCGCAGAAGCCATCCGCCAGCTCCGCGACGAGATCGCGCTACTCCGCGGCGAGCTCGCCACCACCCACGCAGCGCTGGCGCGCGCGCAGCAGCGCACGCGGACCACGGCGGCGTTCCGGGCGGGGATCGCGGCGTGCGCGACGGAGAACGAGAAGCTCGCGCGGTTCGGGGCCAGCCTCGACGTGCGCTCGCCGCTGTACGCGGCGCTGCGGAAGCTCGCGGACGCGGACGACGGGCGTGGGCGTGGCCTTCCGGAGCAGCAGCTCACGCGCGCGGAGGCGGCGCTGATCCGGCGCTTTCAGACGGTGCTTGCGGAGCGCAAGTTTGCCATGGCGGCGGCGATGCGCAGTGAGGATCCGAGGGGGGTGTTGGAGCCGCGGTTGGATGTGTGGGAGCAGGGGGAGGGTGAATGTATGTCTTTCTCTTGGTTTCCATCCTTGCTTCGAGGTGCAAGGGCTTTTTTTAATTTTTAATTTTTTAAAAAAAAGAACAAAAAAATGCCTTGTTTGCTAATACAATGCCTATCGCAGGGGGAAGCACTTTGCGGGACAGAGTTACAGAGACAAGACGCGCTCTCAACAGGCTCCCCGGCCGCGAGAGGACGCCTGAGGCCAGAAATAGCTTGGTATGTTTGAGTCTTGGAGATGATCTCCTTGCTGTTCCTTGAGACAGCCTGTGGACCATTTCCTGTGCCCTTCGTTTCTCCCACCTTGGGAGATGATTCGTCGTGTGACTGACAAATCTTCTGGGCAGACGGACTTGTGACCAAGCCATATAAACACACATATCAGCTCACAGAGCGAGTGAGGCGCGCGTACATACTCATCAAGAAGGACGGACTAAGGGGCGCGGTTGCACCGAGTGAAGTCCTGTGGCCTTTCGACTTTTTGTGGTATTGGTGTGGGTGCAATGTTGGAATAGGGAAATGAGAATCGCCTTGTACAGGAATTTTTGTTTCTTTACCGCGTAAGCAGCGAGCTCAGTACGTCTGTTGTAGATATGCCAATCCTGGTATCTGTCGTAATGTTGGCTGCTAATCTCCGAAAATGCGTGCACATCTGGAGTTTTGAGAAGCGTCATAATCAAGATAGAGGTATGTCTTTGACAGATGTTGGAAACGTGGTTCGGCCTCACAATCGACAACAGAGGAGTCATACAAGGAGTAATGCATATCTTGCGTCGACGGACATCCCGCGGTCGACCTCGAAAGGGAAGGTTCTCACCACTCCTCATCCTTGTGAGAGTCCGTGTCTGCGACGCAAAGCTCACAATTTTCTGATGAATTCGCCGATGAAAGATTAGAAATCGAGGCCATCGGTTTGAGTGAGACTAGAATGTGGCCGTATGGGTCGGCGCAGCGATGTCCTCCTCCTCTTTGGTGGATAAGGGACTCGGGCTGGATGGCCATCTGCCACGGGCCGAGAATGACATGGTGACATAGATGATGCGAATTTGCCAAGACCTGTCGAGATCCCAGATAAATTGTTGGAGCTCTTCCTTTTGCGGCGACACGTGGGCAACACTTTATGCAGTGTCAGTATCCGCGTGTGATTTTGTCGGTGATTGATCTAAATTTGGTGGCGGTGAAACTGGGATTGGTGCAATAGGTTGCGTGTAATCTTGGAAGGGTGTCCGAAGACCCGGAATTTGGGGCATCAATCTGTGCTTGTTGCCCTGGAAGACTTGTGGTGATGCCGTCGAGGTTGAGACCCGAGGTTGATGATAGACGTTAGAATAAACTTTCCAAGGGAGTGCCAGACCCCTGCGGACCCACTGAACATCCCGCGCTACCAGAACTTTGGAAGTCTTGGCCCGTACCTAGGTAACCCCTGTCCTTACGGGGTGGTCTTCAACCTCCGCCGACGCCATATGGACTGACGGAGTACCGCCAGCTCTCTTCCGTTCCTTCCTTCTGATCAGCGACAAGTTTCCAGGAGAATCTTCAGCTAGTGTGCCAGTCAGCCCAGGCATCTATTCCCATTCCCACACGGAACAGGAGACCGATGTGACGACTTTCCCCATGACTGCTGACGGTCGCATCAAGCATGTTGCCTCCCGCTGTCGTCAACACCATCACCAACCCTGCCCCATGCTTCCAAACTCCTTCATCCAGATGACGCGACCACCAGCCATGTTCGACGCATTTTGGGCTTCTCCACCAACGATACGACTTGCCCAATGTGCCACATATTAAACCCTCAATCATGACCTTAACCATGCCCCGGCATTGCAGCAGTGTGCGACTAGGGGTATTCCGTGCTGGTTGCAATCACGGACCCATCGCCACAGTCCCGACCAAATGCCGACGCATAAGATTCGACCTCATCGTCCTGACGATCCTAGCTACAATACTTTTGTGATTGCGATGGGCTTCGTCACTGGCCGGGAGGGATCCGATATGCTTATCTGTACCTCGTCGTCCCTGTTCTCGATGCAAGGCCAGCGCGGGTGTACTTGCTGACTCCCACTATCCAGATGTTGATTGACGTCTTGAATCCCCACAATGCAGCCATCCGCTTGGAGGGATCCTTGCCCAGCAACTGCCCCCACGTTGTCCCTGGAGTCGCCTTCTTCTCTTGGTGGACGCTCCTCTTCCGTTCCGCTCCGCGGTGACCCCGGGCCGCCCCCAGGAGCCGGGACGCTGCAGATGGCTTGCTAGGGGTCCAAGATCGGTTGACTCTTCGCAGCCGATTCAAGCTTGAGCAGACATCTCGAAGCCGCCAATCTGCTTATTCACCGAGATCCGATCAAGGTCTTAACCATATGACGCCCCAAGCCGTGTTTCTGCCAAGGCACACGCTTACTATCTCCGTTTGCAGTCAGCCCGGGGTAGGAAGGATTTCACCGATTCCACAGGGAGGAGGAAGATCGGGCAAATGTCCCATGTGAAACTCTAGCAACGATCACAACACTTTCCCGATCTGGTGGGTTGCATGGTCTTATCAAAAACTATATCTGACTTTCCTCGATCGCTGGTAGCAGCGTCGCCGGCGCCGAAGGCTTGGTGGCTGCGGGCCCACCTTCCCGGAAAGATTCGAACGGTCTGGAGTTGTTTCTGGACCTGTGCGGTTCGGAAGAGAAGTTTGACTGCGTTTGATTTCCAATACTGTGGCTCCATCCAAGTCGGGCTCTGCAACTTGGCCATTACCACGGGAACCGGCCCGGAACACGGTGACTATGTGCGAGGAAAGCGTCCAGGCGTCTTGTGGGGTCGTTCATCATCCTCTTGGTCACAGAGTTGATCATGCTGCGAAATATGCGACACCAAGTGTGATGCTAGCGAGGTTCCTCAAGATCCTGCACAGAGATCACACGTGACCTGTCAACTCTAGTCCTGGGCGCTGTCTAGTTTGTGTCATTCAGCCTCCCAAGACCCCGATCCGGCTTGCAACGTCCACTTTCGGCATAGGTGGTAGTGACGGATTTTTGACGGGCTTTTACGGACTGGCTACCGGACTCGATGATCACGGGTGATCCATGCCAGCCGCCTATACATCAATCTCATCTCATTGATCCCATTTATCCATATTGCCCACTACAGCACCACCAGTATCAAATGGAGTCCTTGATTCCGCCGATGGCGGTCTCACAGTCCCTAGGTCACCGAGGGTGCACAGGCAGGTGCCCGGGACTCCTGGTCAGGAAATTCTCCTCGCCTCTGCTTGGTAAGTCTTGACAAACCTCCTACCTTCTCTATTGGATTATTGGACCGTTTTCCCTTTCCTGATTTGGTCACCTACAAGGGCGTTTGCTGCTGCATGCGGAAGTAAAATCCAGGATCATTACTCACACATCAAGCCTCTTACTGTGTGCTCCCGCGAATTCTAGTGCGCCTAGGAACTAAGTTCATTCCCTACCTAGCAGGAGGCCTAGTCATTGTGGACCGGGCTGGTAAGGTGTCACATCTGGTTGTCGACGTTATCATGACGGTTCGAAGAGGGTGCAACCGCACGTGGGCCGCATGTGATGAGAATGTAGGACATCACAGCCCACACCAGGAAAGAGCCCTAGAGCAGGGAATGGTCAAGTCATGGATACTCCATATTCCTTCGTCCCTTGCCCCAGACGCCGACTGTCGCGTCAAGCAGGAGGGGCTTACACTTCTCTGGTATACAGAGGTATATCTATCTATCTGGGCTGCTCTTTGCTGCTTCTCGGGAGCTGCTGAGCTGGATTTCATATTCTTGAGTTGGTGCTTCGAGCAATCTTCTATGTATTTGCTGCTACTCATGACTTGATCTTGACCAAGGCGCATCCACGGACGAAGCCTCGATCGATTACTCACATTCACTACTTGGGATTGACGAAGTCCTACAGCCCATTTGATCAATTTCGTTCTTCCCTTCTCCATCAGATACTCCAGAGTTTTACGCTTGTCTTCCTACCCATTTCTATCAGTCCTAGATCCTTCACCATGGCTGGGGGTTCCGGCGACCAGGCCGCACGTTTTGCTGCCAGGACCAAATTGAATCAACAGCAATTGCGATACTATGCCGCTGGCATCTGTGGCCTTGTAGCCGTATTCCTACTTGCTCACTGGCTTCGCAAACTCTTCCACAAGTTGAGCCCGTTGTCAAAGAATCCTGTTCGATCTGCGTCAAGGTACTGGAACCCCCTTCTAGCTTCTCGAGATCCTTGGGCTAACTTATCCAAGGCTTGTGAGAAGCGTGCTTGTCCGCAAAATTCCAGGATTTACTTCCAGCGGCCATGCTCTTGTCGTTGCGGCATATGTGGCCATCAACCTGGCAATCACCTTCACAAATGTTACCATCAGCGCAACAGGCATTGCAAATCGCTGCGGCTGGTGAGTGAAACACAGGTTCCCCCCCCCCCCCCCACCCCCCCCCCCACAAAAAAAACCCCCCCCCCCCCCCCCCCCCACCTTTCTCAAGGTTCAAATTTAGCTTCGTCTGAGGAACAC